>VWZE01023119.1:417998-511362 GCA_013396675.1 Eubucco bourcierii
GGCACATGAAGAGACTAAAAAAGGAAAATGACAAAAGCGGTTTCATGTCCAGACTGGGTCATTCTCCATTTTTTGTCATTTATCACCCAACATTAGAAAACACTCACTATGTCATAAAGTTGGTTTTCAAATTGAGTTAAAATTTAGCACTGTGTCCTAGCACAAATTATCTCAATGTGGTTCTTTGGTTCTGATTCAGTTGTGTGATTTTTATTAGGAAGTGGAAGTTCATGTCAGAGTTCAAGTACTAAATGTCAAATCACTTTTATGTATGATTTATGATAGTAGCCTTCCAGTATCTGAAGGGGGCCTACAGAAAGGCTGGGGAAGGATTATTTACAAGGTCCTGCAATGACAGGACAAGGGGCAATGGGCTTAAACTGGCAGAGGGGAGATTTAGACTAGATGTTAGGAGGAAGTTCTTTACAGTAAGGGTGGTGAGGCACTGGAACAGGTTGCCCAGGGAGGTTGTGGATACTCCCTCCCTGGATGTGTTCAAGGCCAGATTGATGAGGCCTTGAGTAACCTGTACTAGTGGGAGGTGTCCCTGCCTATGGCAGGGGGTTGGAACTAGATGATCCTTGAGGTCCCTTCCAACCTTACCATTCTATGATTCTGTGATAAGATGGGAAATTCATGTGAGTACTTCTCTGGGCAGTTATCTAGCCTCAACCAGCAAGGCACAGAAAATCCCTGCAGTTTCTACGGATACCATGGGCCAGATTCTTGTTGCCTCACTTTCCAGCCATTTCAAGAGGTTTGCAGACACCTGGACTTCCTGAATACCCCCAATTTATTTCCAACTTGCTACGCATGGCTCTAGCAAAGAGGGTAAACCATGAGATTGTTTCTTGAAGCACTCACTTGCCAAATGAGGACAGCAACAAAGCAAAGCGGAGTGTACAGACTACAAGGCCTCAAAGAAGGTTATTACTGAAAACCCCATTTGTTCTCTGTTTCTATGCTCCCTACACATTTCATTCAAGGTCAGTTCAGCAGTGCTCCAACCCAAGGTATCAAAACCTCAAAGGTAGCTTAATGTTTCTTAAATTACTTCATCACAGCTTATTAACTCCAAAGGTTTTTAATAATGTGAAAGGATAAGTGACTCAAATTTTTTTTTAAATTATTAAGTTAAAGTGTTGTTACTAGGCATTTTCAATTGCTTTCAAACATGCTGAGGTATTTGTGCATCTCTGTTGCTACAGAATTACATTACATTTCATTACATTACATTTCAACCCAATTATCTGTAAAATTTCCTGTAGTTAAGATCAGTTTCAGGGGAAAAAAAAAAAAAAGAGAGAGAGAGAGAGGGAGAGAGAAAGACTTTCTACTACAAGAAACATGGCATGAATTATTCACAATATTTCTAAATCTTGGAAAATATTATGCAGAGTTGCAAAAAGTTGCACTGAAGCATTGTGCATCTGATCTCCACATACTATTTCAGTATAATCTTCAATTGGAAGGGTACTGTCTGGTCTTGATTTTTCCTGAAAAACAGGTAGGTCTTGTCTTGTTTTGAGTGGGCTCACACGCATGGCTGACTAAATTGCACATTTCTCTCAGATTTATGAAATTATGCTTTATCTTTAAACTCTGATTCTGCTCTCCGGTTTCCTTCTCCTTTCCCCATATTTATTTCTATTATTGTTTTGTGTGAATTTTTACACTTTAGCTCTTAATTTACGTAGTACAAAGGTCCAGCTACAGATTCTTACAGGGAATATTGTAGCTTGGAATTTTCAGGTGTTAACTGTCCTCTTCATGAAATGCTGCTAAAATTAATCTTTGTTTATAAGTAGTGCTGAAATTATACAACATAGATAGTTATAAACTTGAAGCTCTGAAATTACCCGTTAAACTATTTTGAGATAAATACTATTTCAGTGGTAATTTTGTTTGTACAAATATCAAAACTGGTGAATAAGCTGAGCAAACACTGAAAAAAATATTTAATAGATCTTATGGTTTGGTTTTTTTTTTGCTTAGTTGATTTTTTTCCCAAATCACTTGCTAAAATGGTGTTTTATGATGGATATGCAGCTGAACTTTGCTGCTAATTATGCTATTGGGCACCTCAATAATCAATTTAAAATAATTCAGAAGATATTAACAAATAGTTTCTTCCATAACAAATGTACTGAAAAATAATCATTAAGAAAATATTTTTACTTGAAATAACTGAAAGACTTATTTAAAATGTATGCAATAAAAAACAAACAAACAAACACATATTGCATTATTGTTTTTTGAAAAAACTTAATTTTCCAATTTGTTTTTCTTGGATATTAGCATATAAATTACTGTTCTACAATTTGTGTCATGTAAGTTGAAGTAAATAGAATTATTAGCAGCAATCTTCAGGTTCATGATCCAAATTAACAGCAGAGTTTGTTTTAAACTGAAGTTTGTAGGCTAGATGGTTTTCTATTTTGTAGTGTTCCTGCCACTGTTTGTTTCATGATAAAAGCCAGAACTTTGGAAACGAAACAAGAATGCCACTGTTTGTCTTCATAGGGATTTTGACAGTCATAACCAAAACCCTGGCTGCACACACAGTTTTTTTTCTTTTGTGTGTGTGTATATATATATATATAAAATTTAGAAAGCATTCATATTGGGAGATTCAAACTAAGACAGTATATGTTATCTCCAGAAATAACTTCATTATGAAGAACAGAAGAAAGGTAAAAAGGAAAAGTGTACCCATGATGCAACTATTATAATTTTACCTTGTGGAAGCTTTAACTCTGAAGTTTTCTGGGTTTGATTCTTCTTAATTTTAGTTTTCTTTTTCAAGAATAAGATACCAAAACATACACATACATAAAAATATATTTCCAGAACACAAAAACATGTTAAAGGTCATCTAAACAAGGATGAGACATATGCTGGGGAGAATACTTGAAAACACAGAAACTGATGTTTCCAACTGATATGATCTAATTTAGCAAAATGGAAACAGAATACATTTTCTTAGAATCAGAACATAGTAGCTGACAACCGAAGGGTCTCTTTCCTAACCCATAGGTCTGTTACTATTATCCTTTGAAGTTCCATTTGACTTACTGAGTACCAAAATTATTGTTTAGATTTTTTTTAACTTTTGTTAATGTTGCCAAGTCAAACCCAATTCCCTGGAATAGTGAGCTGGATTAAATTTCTTTTCTTCTAGCCTAAGAAGTACTATAAGCTGATCACTGGTTACCATCTCAGATTTGCACCTATGAATCCTCAATGTATGAAGTTGATGAAGTAATTTGGCCTGAACATTGTGATTGAAACTTACAATACATATACTGGGATGAGAATAATGGAGTTCAAAAGTAAAAGGATGATAGAGACCAGAATAACTTTGCAAAATAACATGGGATAATGCCAGCACAGTCAGTTTTTTCATAAATTATCTTCTAAAAGTATATCACAGTATCACAGTATCGCAAGGGTTGGAAGAGACCTCAGAGATCATCAAGTCCAACCCATCACCACAGCCCTCAAGACTAGACCATGGCACTAAGTGCCATGTCCAAACGTGCCTTGAACGCCTCCAGGGACGGTGACTCCACCACCTCCCTGGGCAGCCCATTCCAGTGACAAATTACTCTCTCAGTAAAGAACTTCCTCCTCACCTCCAGCCTAAACTTGCCTTGGCGCAGCCTGAGACTGTGTCCTCTTGTTCTGTCACTGGTTGCCTGAGAGAAGAAGGTAACCTCCTCCTGGCCACAACCACCCTTCAGGTAGTTGTAGACAGCAATAAGGTCCCCCCTGAGCCTCCTCTTCTCCAGGCTAAACAGTCCCAGCTCCCTCAGCCTCTCCTCATAGGGCTTGTGCTCCAGGCCTCTCACCAGCCTCGTTGCCCTTCTCTGGACACGTTCAAGCACCTCAATGTCCTTCCTAAATTGAGGGGCCCAGAACTGGACACAGTACTCGAGGTGTGGCCTGACCAGTGCAGAGTACAAGGGGAGAATGACCTCCCTGCTCCTGCTGGCCACACTATTCCTGATGCAGGCCAGGATGCCATTGGCCTTCTTGGCCACCTGGGCACACTGCTGGCTCAAATATATAGGTTCTTCAACACTGATTCCAAAGATTTATTATTTATTATAAAGAAGGATTAGTTTCACATTCAAACTATTCGTGATTCAGAATTTTTGCCTGTATTGGACAAATTATTATCTTTGAATTGTGTTGAAGGTAATCAGCAAAGTTAAGTATATGTATAGTCAATATTTTTCAGGAGACATCATTTATTTTGCTTCCCCCCCAACCCCCCTTTTAATGCACCCATTAAAGAGAAATAGCAAAATTATTCAAAACATCCTCATTTGTACTTTAAATTCAGATGATTGAAAATTTTTGCAATATAAAAAATTTCTGAGGACCTAAGGGATCCTTAATTATAACATTTCCTGATTGTAAATAATTTCTAGCTCTAACATTACAAAGAAAATTCTGCTAAATGAAAAGCAAACTTCAGGTTCCATGTACCTAGAGCAGTAGAAATAGAAATTCAGTCCTTTGAGTGAGCATCAGAGAGCATGAAATGCTTTTGGATTATTTCATCTTTTCACTATTTGAGTAATTATTTTTTGATGAAAAGAAACTAATCTTCAAATTAATTTCAGTTTAAGTTGTGTTGTTTTTGTTGGTTTTGTTTTTGTTTTTTTTTTACAGATAGAATAGCAGCTTGAGGATGCATCTAGAGATTTCATCTGTGACAGCTTTCTAGTTTTTTTTTTCTTCTGTTGTCTTTAATACAACAATTTTGAGTTGGAACCTACGGAAAGGACCTTTTTTTTTTTTTTAAACTGTCCTTGTTCATGTCCTTACAGCTTTTCAGCACTACCTACAAGGTCTTTCTTAAGCAAATATGCGTATTATTTTCTTTTCCTCAGCTATGATTTGATGGTAAAAGGTTATCTGAACCTTCACTTTTCTTTTAAATATTGTAATTATTGGAGGGGTGTTTTGACTCAGTAAACTTTTTTTTTTTCCCAATTATGAGCCAGAACCTATGTTCTACCTTCTGTCAGTGTGCAAGACCTCAGGTAAATTGCAGTTGTTCAAACAAGATACAGCAGCCTATTCCAAGAACGCCTGAGCGTAGCACTATGGCAATAAAACTGAAGCACTTGCATAAGCGAAGATAGCAGAACCAACTTCTCTGGTTTTTTGAATGTTTTACTCCTTTGGAGTAGGTTTGTTTTTTGATGCTACTTTTCATATTATTCAAAATCCACACTACACTCTGTATTATATTACATTCCCTATACACTCCATTAGATCACCTCTTGTGTGTTTAAAATTTACAAGGAAAGCACTTAGTCACTAGTATTAGATGCACTTGATCTTATCCAGATCATGTTTGTTCTTTCAGATCTGAATTTTATGTAATCTCAAAAGATTAAAATAGATGGACTGTGTTAAGATGAGTTGCTAAATTAAATCGTCCAGATTTTAGATTAATTAGTTTGTCTACAGATGCAAAGTCAGTCTTCGCTATCAAAACACAAACCCTAAATTTCTTTTTAGGTGCCTCTGGACTCTTTTCAGTGTCAAACATCCTTTTTTTTTTTTTTTTTTTTTTTTTTTTTTTAATGCAAGTGTGTCACATTTTGTCCCAGTGACAGTGCTGTTACAACCTGCTTTCAAGAATGCTACAATCTGATTTCAGGACTGCTGGAATCTTCCTAGCTCAAGGCAAGTAACCTTTAATGTTACAATATCATTCTTAGCATAAATACATCGATTAATGTTTAATAAAAATGTGTTTGAAATACCTACTGCACACTTTAAAAGATTCAGACTTCCAAAGAGTTTTCTTTTGTTTACAGCTGTTAGAAATGAATTAAACTTTTCACAACACTGGAGAATTAAAAAGGGGGAGAAAAAAGGACACTTCAATACATTTAGCAGCTACTGAGGGCTATAAAAATTTTTCACTTGACTTAACAGCAGTTTATAAAGTGGAAAAACAATGTATCTTTGCTGCTCTTGTCAGAACACTGAAACTAATACTGAGCATATACCTCCAGTGCAAATCTGTTACACTGACAAAAGCTGAACATACTTTTTTCTTCATGAGAGTTTAATCTAACAATCACTTTGCAACAGGAGACCTAGGCAGCTGTGTCAACTGTTGTGCCTGAAATATAATGGCTAGATTTAATTTGGTGTGGTCTTATCATATCTTACCTTAAGTTTAGCTAGGAGAAATTCATGGTCTTGCAGTAGTTTTTTGGTCTCATTTTGATTGCTGCCAATTTCTAATAAATTTGGTGTTGATTCAGCCAGCTGAAGCTTCACCCATTTTCCACACTGTAATAAATAAACAATCACAGCCTTCAGAAAACACAAACTTTCCTTTATTTCTTTTATCTCACAAACTGTCAAGTCACACATATTTTTCCATGGTTGTAAGACAGACATGGACCTATACACATGTATTCGATTGCAGAATGAAGACACAGAGGATACAATGTAAATTTCACTTCAATTAAAACAGGTGTTAGAATCTCAGACTCTAGCCTTATCCAGTAACTACTGTGATTTGGGGCTTGCCTGTGAAGAGTAAGATTACCAAAATGGGCTGAAAACTTTTCTCCAATTGGTCTCCCATTTCAGCTAAGGTTACATAGACAGCTATAGAAACTTGGTTGGGCAGGTGGATGGAAGGTACAAATATATTACAGTAGATGCAAAAGCCATAACCTCAAATCCTATTTCTACCACAGTCAACACACCTGTGTATCGAATATAGAGAGAGACTGCATGACTAGCAATGGAGGACACTTAACAGTCTTTGGAATAGGAACCCAAACAGCAGTCTCTCATTTTGTCCTAAAGGATACACAAAGAAAGGAAGCTTGATAGCAACCCAAAGTATAGGTAATTATTTCCTTGTGTTGTAGAACTGCTACAGTTTTAGAAGTGTAGCTCAGAGATAATGGTGATAAGGAATGAAGCTGTGAAGTCACTGAGGCTAGTATGGTAGCCACAGCACACCAGGAAACCCATTGCAACAAAAATTAGTCCACTGCAGCATCAGACAGACTTCCAGGAAAGGTGAGAACTGATGGGAGAGAACCTTCTCCTGGCACAACTGAGGTAACCCCATCCTGAATAATCACTCTAATTCAGTGATTCAATGGAAGTCCACATTACAAACCCTAGAGGTCGGATCTATGTGCTTCTCATGTTGCCTGGAGAATGAAGAATCAAACTGCCAACAAATTCCATCCAGGAACGTAGACATTCAGTTTTAGTCCCCATACCAGATTTTGTGCAAGCCATAACAGAACAGCCCTTTAGGTGCTTAATAAGTACAACTACACACAAAGGCCTCTACTAGAATATATGTGAATACGAATTCACAGTTTTCAAAAACAACCACCTATTATCAGGTTTAGGCTTTTCTGCCCTCCAGTAAATACTTTTAAATAGAAAAAAAAAATAAAATAGAGAGAGAATTTGCATTTATGGAGTTGGCAGACTACCTATTATTTAAAATTATTGTGGTGTATAAAGGTAACTTCAGAGCAGCCCCACCTACAATTAAAGATAATATCATGCTTATTAAGACATTTTCATGACACACTACATTTATTTCTCTTTTAATACGGTAAGAGGAACACCTCGCTTCTAAGATCCTAAATATTTTGGCCACATTTGCCTATTGGGCAGCATTAAAAAAAGTAGTAAGCACTGAGTAGCAGAAAACCAAGAGCAAACATGCTAGCAGCTGCTACCTTACCTTAAGTACAGCTATAACGATACTGGCATCCCCAGCCTGAACAGCAACCGAGCTGACTGTTGTTGTAGAAGGTTTCTGCTCTGAACTTCGTTCCTCAGACATGGTGATTCAAAATGGGACTTCATACATTAAAACAGAATTGAAATGCTCTTGCAAAATGCACTGTTGATTTCAGAGAGCAGTAAAGGTGCCTGGATTCATTTAGTGAAGCAGCTCAACTAACACTGATTAGTCTGCCAAAAGGAAAGAACAGGAGGTTAAAAATAGACAAGTCCATTGAGTTTATCATTCTTGAGTGAGATTTGACACACCCCTAGTTTGGTAGCAGTAAGCTGTCCTTTTTTGTTACCATCTGAAGAGCAAAGGACTTCTTCCATGAACATTACCTAACAATGGTTAATCAAAGGAAAAGATTCACAAATGAAAACAAATAGAAAAAAAGTTTTTACTATAGAGACAAAACCAGCGTTTTGAGGTTTCAAAACATGCGACTATACCAGCTACATTTTCATATTCTACGAGCATTTTCTCATTTACTATTTACTAAATATATTTGCTCAACATAATTCTTCCATTGAGTCAAAGCATTTAAACAGGATGAATATGTGTGTTTAAGTCAGGTGCTGAATGAAAACAGAGAGGGGATTTTCAATCCAAAAGTATTTAAAAGTAGAGTTGCAAGGAAATCAAGTCCTGTGTGTGAATTCTTTAGAAGTATTTTATTCCTGCCTAAGATGAAGATAATTTACTTGCTTTCTGGTTTAATCACAACATTATTTCTATAGTCTTCATTTTATTCTACACTAGCATAAGTAAGGCCTAACTAATAATCGTTTAAACCCCACTTAATTTTTTTATTCAGTGCAAGGAAATTAATAGACACATTTAAATCACAGTATTGGTTTGGTATATTAACTCTATTGCCAGAAGCCCAGAGCATACCACAAGTAACCTACAGAACAAGACAGCAGCTGCGAGGTTTCCCTCCAGAGAACAGCTGAGAAAGTGACACTAGTGTTTATGTTTGCCAGTCATTCTAGAAACACAATTCCACCTAAGAAATCACACACAGAGCTCTCCTCTAAGCATCTGTTTGCTTCCTGTTTGTTTACAAATAGGTAACATTTAGATACATTTTTGTATAAATGAGACTCACTAATTGTAAGCTATTACAGACACCTGCATTGAAACCAAGATCTGAAAGCAAATTTCAAAATACTTTTGACTGGAAGAAACTTGGGATAGTTACAGAGAAATTGAACAGGTGTGTCATGGTCTCAGATTCTTTGTTCATTTTCCATGCTCCCAATTGTTGCAGAATATTACCTTTATCTGATAGCCATCTTCAAACAATCAGTTTCTAGCAGGATATGCAGAAGCACATTGCAAATGTTTAGGCTGAACTAAACGGGCTTTGCAAACCAAAACAACAACTTTTCACTCCCTTGTGCCAAAACACAATAATGAACCCTCAAGTCATCAGCAATGGAACAAATGTCAAATGGTTTTCTGAAACAACTTGTAATATCTATGGGAGGTCCACTTTATGTAGACATTTGTGAGGCTCATGTAGGTATTGATTGAATAAGTGCAGCAGAACAAAATGTTTGAAATGTAATGGTCACATAAAAAATGGGATATAGAAGTCAAAAAAACCCAAACCCACCAACCTCAAAACTGAAACAGAAAAGAGCACCCTAATTTAGTTTGGATAGAAGATAGGTTCGTTGTATAAAACTTGCTAAACATCCAGGACTTAACAAATACAACTGAGAAGACAAGTGACTGGATTACTCACCCTATAGGCGACACAAAACAAACAAACAAACAAAAGCTTAACACCTTGTTAGTCTTACAAAAGGAGATATAAAACAATTTTGGTACTCAAAGTGTGTCTCCTTCAGTTTTTGTTCTCTTTAAAGTACATTTCAAGTGCACTTTTCATAGCACAAGTTGGGTCGGTCTGTCACCTCGCTAGGTTAGTAAGATAAAAGAGCCCTTTTTGACTCCAGTTAAACGAGGAAACATTTTCCATAGTGATGACAGATTGAAATAATGGGAAAACACCACATTCAAGAAATTGACTGCAAGCAAATTTGACAGCAGTTAAGTGATTCAGAACGTCTGAAAACAAATGCATGGATATTTTATTTGGCTTATGCTAAACACACAAGACAGGAAGATCTATGAGTAGCAGGCACAGTAAGGATAGCAAGGAATCAGAAAAGAAAAAAAGCAAAACAAAACAACAACTTATAGCACAAGCTTAGAAGAAAAAGATGATGATCACAATCACAGAATCACAGAATTAACCAGGTTGGAAAAGACCTCTAAGATAATCGAATCCAATTTATCACCTAACACCTTCTAATTAACTAAACCAAGTGCCTCATCTAGCCTCTTCTTAAACACCTCCAGGGATGGTGACTCCACCATCTCCCTGGGCAGCCCATTCCAATGGGCAATTGCTCTTTTTGTGAAGAACTTCTTCCTAACATCCAGCCTATCATGATCATCATGATCTATTTCAGCTGCATCTAGGGAAACAAAATTTAACAAGCATGACTTTCTCAGTCTTTTATACTTACCTGTCATCTCTTCCTCCATCTGAAACAAACAAAAATCCCACTAGAAGCAAGAAATAGGTAAACTATCTGCATCAGAAGAGAAATATTTTTTCTTTGCTAATGCTCTGTGAAAGAAAGCAAGAATTACAAAAGGAAGTTACCATTCACCAGCTGTCCACAAGGAACAACAGAACTGAAAAAATGAACAAAGAAAACAACCTCAGGAAAACAGAAAAAAGATCAAGTCCTTCTAGCGTAAATAATGTCAGGCAATATCTGTTACAGCTGCATGTGAAGAGGTAAGTATGATAAAACTTGCTTCATTTTCAACATGGAGTGTGTCTTATAAGCACTTTTTTTTCTCCCATGTGGTGAGAGAAGAGTGTTAATCACAGTTTTGACAGTTATGCACTGGAACGGGAGCCATCTTTCTTGGAGTTAAGTTGCTTTTTGTTCAGAGCACTGAAGCTGACAGTACTCTATGAAAATGCCTCTGGGAGGTACAAAGCTCACTCCAGGGTGCATCCTCAGGGATGCAAAGTCATTTTGACTGGTTTGTAAATGTAATGATTTTCCTCTTCTAACAGGTCTCTCCTTTTCTTTGCCTGTCTCACAGCTGGAGAAAAGGCAAACACAGCAAGAGAGGGAAGGAGAACAAGGGAACGAAGCATCCCTCAAACTAATAGACTTCCTGTGGCTTGGAAAAAAGTATGTAAACATCAATTCCCTCTGGCAGCCCCAGCTGATATCAGACTTTTACAAGTCTCTGGTTGATGCTTTTTTCTGGCTCCTACCATCTTATGTTTTGAGAAGGCACCATCTTCACATATTATCAGGAATGACAGCATGAGGGAATGAAAGCAAGTAGTCTGTGAGTCCCCCCCGGAGTCATAAAGACACTGTGAAGACATGGAGGTCACACACAAGGTTGAGGGTTGAGCAGGAGAGGTAGGTGTTTCTTCTGAAAGACAGTCCTCTTTACACTGGTTGAACAAGTTTGTCACCCTAGAAACTGATTAAAATACAAACCAAGTCTTGTCATTCCTAAAATCTAAAAATAATTATGATAAAAAACATCCCAGCAGCAGTAGCGTTCAGGGCACAAAGGAAAGAAGTAGAGAAACCTCCCAGATATCAAAAAGTGCATGTGGGGAACAGTAACTCATAATACTATCTCTTTCTTAACACTTCAGTAGAAATATTCCTTGCAGAGACCCACACTATGAAGTTAGCTAGAAAGCAGAAAGAAACTGAGACCCTTTACAGACATTTCCTGTTTGCTGAGGGCCACTGAGGCAGGGCAAGTGGTATCAGGCGCAAGCTAGCCTCTCGGAACATAGAAATAGAGCAAGCAATAGCATGAGCTACTGCAGTGACCCCAGTAAGGCTAAAAGAGTCAAACACAGACCAAATCTGAGGGAAGTGTGTCCTCCCATAACTTCCGGACCACCTGAGGCAAAGGGTGGTCCAGCTGGGCCTTGCTTCCCTCATGACAGTGAGGAGTTTCTGCTGTCAAACCCCTTCACCTGAGGCAGGGCAGCCACGGTCTCCCTGATCCTAAAAGCAATGTTGCTATTACCTGCAAGAGGGAGATGAAAGGCTGGGCAGTGTAAATGAGAATAACTTCAGGTAAGTAATAGCTGAAGCATGGGTAGAATTAATTTCCCTGTCAACTTAGAATCCATGAGCTTAAGAAAACACAACCTTAAAATAGCTGTGGACAGTGGTGGCCCCAAATAGGGAGTTGTGCCATCTTGGAAAAGAGAAGGCACAGAAGTCTCAGTAAAGGGCTAAGAAACAGTTGAGAGAGAGTGCCTGAGTGGGTAAGACACTCCCCACTCTCCTTCAGCAAAAAATTGTAAGAATGAACCATGGTCCCTGTTGCCTGGATTATTGTTTGATTGTTCCCAGGTACATTTTATTTAAAAACATAAAAGTATAATGAAGCATTATATCTTAGATCTTCCCATTCTTCCTGTTTATCACCCTAACAAAAATGTTTTCATTCTTGCTCATTCATCGCCACTCCCAAAGAGACACAGAAACTACTCAGAAAACATCATCACACAAAAAACAAAGACCAAAAGCAAGAACAGCCTGGCTTATCTCTGTTACACTGAACAAGTACCATAAAAGAAATAAACACAACACCTCTAATTGTAAAACCAACAAAGTATTGGACGATCATTAAACTGGCTAACAGTGTAACACTACCATTTCAGTGCAATGGTAAAAGTAAAATCACTCTTTATTTGCTTCCAAGGCCAACAACAGGTAAAAAAAACCAAACTCATACAGTAAACAGACCTGTGATGCAATGACAGTTGATATATTTCAGGCCACTGGTCATTAATTTTTCATGTCCCACTCTCTCATTCCAGAGTATTCTCTTACCTATATCCCTCTTTTTGGTTCCCAAAACACTTCCACAAAGTATACAAACTATTTGTACCTAGTACTTGTCAAAATAGTATCTAAATCCCTACTATTTATTAAATGATAGAAGAGATCCACCATATTTTACTAGGGCTTACAACCACATGTTATATCACTTCAACCTCCACTGTTATTTTAAGAAAGTTCATATAGCCTGTAAATATAGAACTCCAGCTTCTAAATGTTGCATAAAGAAAGATATTTTTTTCCTAGCATCTGTTACTTTGAAATATTCACTTCCCATTCTTTATCTGGCTTATATATGGGGTAAAGAGGAATGCTGACATGTAGGAAATGTGCACATTTTTATTTACTGGGTATCATGCTACATGAATCCCTGGTGAGTTTACAATAGCCTCAATTTCAAATATACATAAATATAATAAACCAAGCTCGGTGGTAACCTGATCATTTGATTTGTTTGCTTCTTGTTATCTTAGCACATGACTCAAGATGGGCAGCATAGAAAACTGAGGAGTTGGAATCTCCACTCAAAACCCTCTGCAGCAAAGCATGTTTCTTACTCTGAGAATGCATTAAAAAGTTAGTGTTTTCAGAAAGAACATGACTTTCTTCTTGACCATAACATCGTGTAAAAATATATTTCTTTAGATTCTTTTCTTGCAGAAACACTTGAGGAGGTTTCATAGACAAAAGGAGTGAAGGAAGAAGAAAACATGGGGAAAGTGAAAGAACAAGGGAAAGAGTAGCACAGGTCTCTGTGATAATTCTGAAGCCATTGGCAGTTCTGACTGATTAACAGATCTACCTCTAAGCCAACTCATCCGAGCAGGTGTCCAAAATCTAAACACACTAATTACTTGGTATAATTTTTCTCTGCAATTTGAATTGCATTTTGCTGTCACAGTAAATAAAAAGAATTAAAAGCTGAATTTATACCTTTCCTTTAAGTGACAACTACAGGAAAGACCAAAAGAAAAAAAAAAAGTGACTTGATCACTATTCAAGAGTAAATACAAAGGCAAAATATAAACAATGAAAATTTTAACTGTTGAAGAGGTTGAAAAGATTAAGTAAAACAGGAAACAACACATAAGAGTGAAGCACAAAGTGACCACATAATCTCTCTCACATCTCAGGTGAAGAGATCAGCACATTCTCTTAAACTTGTGAAAGAAAAGGCTAGAGGTTTTATCTTCACTTTAGTTTCCTCAGAATCCTCTGGAGAGTAGACTTACCCAATCAGCACCCCCAGGGAAGCTCAACATTTCTGTCTCACTGCGTGTTGTCCAAAACAAATGTTGCACAGTCTATGGAGCATGCTGATAAATACAAAAGTGAAGCAGTATTAACAGGTCACAGATGACACATACAATGGTCAGCCCAACTGCAAGCATGTCAACAGGCAAAAAGGTGGCCCAGCATCTTCAAAACTGTCAGGAGAATGAAGAGACTTTAGATAGTTCATTATTCCGTTGCTCAGGCTCCATCAGCAGTAGCAGAGAACAGTTTATTGTGCAAAATTAGTATGTTCCCTTGCCCATGCATGCAAGGAAAGCCAGCGGGACTTTTGTTACTGAATTCCTTGGGAGCATTTGAAATTCCTTCCTGATGTGTGCTAGCACAGCAGAGTATGCACTCTGCACCAAATATAGATGCAAGACAGGCTATGCTTTCTCCCTGTAAAACAGGAAGATTAGGATGTATATTGCAACCTACATCTATATCTCAAGGCAGCTGCAAACTATCCCACTCCTGAGGCAACTACAACGACAGGTTTGCCCCACATCACTAATTTCTGCATTTAACTTACATTTTCAGTTTAACTGCATTAAAGGACCCTTTGATTATTTGTCAGCATTTTTACATTAATGGAGATGTCTGCATTACACTTGTGAAATAAATACATCAATTAAAATATCACAATGACTCTTCAAGGAGACAGTTACAGCGGTATAAGAGTGAAATATCTCTTTCAATCTTATCAGAAGTAATCAGCCAGCAAAGTTGCAAGAAGATCAGTATGAGTCATTCATTTAAAAGTAGACTAAGACATAATCACGCTATCAACATCAAAACATTAAAGCCATATTGCTGATATTGTTTGAAAGAACTGTTGTCTAAATGGACACAGTTTTCAGAAAGCTAAATTTAGAACGAGTACAGAAATATGTTAAACAGCCACACCTCTAACAGTGCATTATTTCAGACATCTGATGTTGGGGTTAGTTTATCCAGAAGTGAAAAATTCATCAGGGAAGTTGAATTTTAAGTGTTAAATAATCACAAGGCTTTAGAATCCTTTCTATAAAGTAATTTATCACGAGGTTATAAATAGCAGTGCTTTGTTTTGTTTCAATAACTCCATTATGTATAAGTGCTATTTGAAGGTTTACACTGATGAGCATTCCTTTATGCATTTTGGTCAAACCTTTCTCTCTTCCAGATCATGGTAGCTAAAAGAGCAAAACCATGCTGTGTTCTGCTTGTCCCTTTCACATCACATAAGTGTTGAATTTTGTGATAGGCAAAGTTAAAATGCAGAAAGTACTGAAATCTTTTTCCCTCTTCTCTGTTTGTTTCTCTGTCACCGGGCTGTGTGCTCACTGCTGACACTGTAACAGGAGTGTGACTACAGGATACGAAGGTGCTGTTCCCAGTTTAAGTGACCCATCACACTAGAGGGGATGGTATGCAACACTTCATAGTTCCTATTCCACGTTAATTTCAGAATCATTGCCTATAATTGAAACAAAAAACCCACCCCCTTTCAACACTAACTGAAAGGCAGTTAAGATGATTTTGCATGCTTCAGAGCCATTGTTTGTAATCTTCAGGAAAAAAAAACACTGCTGTTGTGTAGTCACCAGGAACAAGTGATTTGCTGTTTGTTTTGGGTCTCAGTAGTAAAACTTCATTTGATCCAAATGCTGTTGAACACAATTGCAGGTGGCTCAGTGCAATAGGGGAGCTTCAGGGGACAGAAACTTGTTACCAAGATTCTTTCTGTATATGAATGGTATTCATACTGCTTCCAAGTAATAGCATGATGGTTGAGCTGTGTGCATGACAATGTATACTAGAAAATACCATAATGGGGAGAGCAGTAGATTAATCTTGTGAAGAAATCATCTCAAATGGATAGATGCTTATACTGTGGACATCTTGTGAGGAAAAACAGAAGCAAAGAGGGGTTTTTTTCTGGTATTCCTTTCAACTGGAATGCCTTTTATTGTGACCCACAATGCAAAGAAGCTCTGGGCTTGGGAAACCAAGTACAGGCTGGTGAGATCATATCATACTTAGAATAGCATCACTTTACCTCTGTCTTACCTGGTGCTTTTAATTTCTTCTTGAAGACTTGCATTTATCTTCCTTTTTCTGGGGGCTTGCCACTGCTCTTTCCTATGAGAGCTAAGTGATCCATAGATTAAGACCATAACTAACTGTGTTACCTTAGCAAGACGCGGCTACAGGGAAATTTCTGTGACAGGTCAGAAGCATAGCAGCCCATGCTGTCAAACCAGAGGTAGGTGTCACTTTTCCACATCACTGTATCCAGTGCTGTAGTATCACCAGAAGCTTCCCCTCCCCTAGAGATACATACAGAAAATAGCTTCCTTTTCTCAGCTGCAGTAGGGACAAACAAAAATTGGCCTGTCAGTATGTCCTTGTTGGATCTGACTGCAGACTCCAGGGACAAGGACACTAGATCAGCTCTGGAGGGTGCATGTTCCTTTTCCTGATTGTAATCCCAAGATCTGAAATCCCACCTGGGCAGTGTGTTCTCATCAGGCAGTCTCTTTGAGCTTTCAATACAGGATATGTGGCTGCAGTGTTGTGGCCAAGATGCAATCACTGTTTTAAGTCTTCAAGAACACTGCTTTCACTCTCTTCACTTCCACACAGCATTCGTCCTCTCAGGCCCAACAGCAGTCATGAACATGGCAAACTCTCAGGAGAGCCACTGAACTATCTTGCTGTTTTCTCCAAGCAATTTCTGGTTCTTCCACCACACACATTGATGATCGGACATCTTAGGACCTCAAATTTCACGTTCTCAAATTTAACGAGTGGCAGAAGATGCAGCTCTCACAATAGAAAAAGAATGGAAAATCAGAGGAAAGACCTGGATGAGTTGCTGTGCAACCTGTCCTAGGTGCATCTGCTTTGGCAGGGTGGTTGGACTCAATCTCTGGAGGTCCCTTCCAACTCCTAACGTTTTGTGCTTCTGTGAATGACGAAGGAGAAGCTGAGAATTGCAAGGATTAATGAGGGACTGACGAACAACAGTTAAGTCCACTTGACAAGGGCCACTTGGCCCTTTGTAGCGAAAGAAACGCATCAGAGTACCGAAAGAGCTCTGGGTTGTTCAAAATTTTGCTACTGATATTTCTGTGCTAGGTATAAACTGAACAAACTTGTGAGAATGTAGCATACACCATGTTTGAGAATCTAATGACACATTGTTCTGGATCTATTTAAATTACATTTGGATCTGAGATTCCATATAAATTGTATTCCAAAGATTAAACTGCAAGTAATAAAACAGTGTTCTGAGAGTCTAACCAATACACAATGAATAAACACAGGAGCTCACTTTAAAACTGCGGTATCGATGCAAAGCTAATCATCAAATTGACCATCAGTGACCTTGCTTCTGGTGCTAAACCTTCAAGGTATAGGTTCCATCTACAGACAGACATTTACCATACACCATCATCTATGATGATCGTGCAAATAAATCCGGTTCTCAAATGAATTTTTTCCAAGAGCTTTATCAATCTCGGTAATATCTCCAGAATCTTTTTGCCAATATATTTTCCTGTGGATCATGGAATAATTTCTTTTTGACCACTTTTTCCAGTTTCTCAAACTAGCTTCATCTGAAGTATCAGTCCTCTTGTGAATTCTGCAGTCAGCTCCTTTGATTAACAATTTCCTATTGATGAATTACCTTGAACTTTACACTTGAAAACAGGTCCTCTCAGGCCAATACTCACCATCTTTAAAATGAAGTGTAAAGATGTTGTGGATGCAAGATTTTCTGGTATGATGTCCTGTGATCTTCCTCAGTGTGGACACAAAAGGCAAGCAAGCAGTCTAGTTGAAATACACAGCCTGACACACAGCTGCACTGGGGATTAAAGGAGAAAGGAAATATCAAATTAAGTAGAACTGTAAACTTACTGTATTTTTTGAAATTGCACAGAGGTTCTTGTTTTGCTTTTAACCTTAACACAATTTCAGTATTAGAATGTCTGAGGAAGAGTCTCGAGGTATATGTTCTCAGGCACCTCATTAATTTGTCTGAATGTTATGACCAGAGAACAGTACTGTGAATTCACTGGCAACAATAACATTGCCAGAGTGCTGAGGTAAAATTCACGTGGTGCAAAATGACTTCCAAATTAATGTTTTGACAGGTCACATTAAAAATATCATAGCATCACTGGCTGTGAAACAGATTTTGCTCGAGTCTGCTCTATCCTCTAATCTGAAAATGACCACAAATCAGGGTGTTACTTCTGAGGCATCTTCTCAGGTCCTGAGGTAAAAAGAATGAATGTTAAGCAAATTTAAAATAATAATAATGGAAATGTATTTCCAAGTGCTTAGTGTAGCATATTTGTCTATTTTTTGCACTGGTTCTGTAAAATCATGCAACGTGTTTGACAATATGCTTCAGATTATTCAGCTTTTTTTCCCCAGCTATACTGTGGTGGTTTCGTATCACATAGAATTTGGGATTGACCCCCCCAAATTAAATTACCACACTTATTATTATTTACAAAAGTAGACTAAATATAAAAGGTAATAAACATATACAAATACATATGTATGTATACAACTAGACAACAGCCCAGCTACCCCTCTGGACAACACACCCCCACCACACCCCCTGCAGACAAAGCCCAGGAGCTGTTGTCAGCTAACACAGTACTATCTTTCCTGTCTCCCCACTCCTAGTCATTGTTCTTACCATAATCCAAGGGCAAGGACAAGCAAGCAAGGCCAGAAGGAGAAAAAGGAAGAAAACGAAGCAAGAAGAGAGTCAAGAACAAACTGTGCTCCAAATTATGTAGAAGTTTTGCACACCAATGGAGTGGGATAAACATACCTCTTATGTTTTGTTCAGTCCCTTTGAGAGTCCATCCCCCTGGATTCTCTTGAATTCTCAGGAAAACTTCCATTTACAGTTTAGGATCCTAGTCCTAAAAGGGTAGTAAATACAATTACTGTGGGCTTTCTATTCCTTTAACTAAATCAAGAGAAATTTTTAAAAAGAAACGATATCACTGTCACTATTTTTTAAATCACCAAACTTTAATCCAGCATAAGCAGTTCCAGAAGAGAGTTGAAAGATTAAGTCACATTTCAGCAGGGAAGCCTAGAACTTTGCCTAAACTAATAGAAAATGTTTAGGAGTTCTCTGTCATCCATTCATTACACAGAAGCTTTTCAGAAAGTAGAGAGAAATGAGTAAACTTTAATCACCTCCTAGCAATGCAGCAGAATCTGCAGCAACTATGTTTTAGAACCTTGCTTTCAGTGTTCCAGGCAATAAAACATTATTAAAACTTAATGGGCTGTATAGCTTTGTTATTTTGTTATTTTTTTCCTGCTTGATCTGATATTTAATAAATATTATGTAATCAAATCCGCTTCTCCAAGTTGCTCCTTATTGCCGTGTTGTTTCTCCTGTTTGCAGGGCATTTGATTAAATTGCTTTAAATACTTCATCTTCCCAAAGTTCCTTACAGCCAACCTATCGGCACCACATCTATTTTATAAATATTTTAATTGTACATTAAATTGTTAGTGATTCAGCAAATGGTTTTAGTACATTTGCTTCCCCCCCCACACTTTCTCTCTCTGCCTCTCTACCATGTACAGGGAAATGCCCCATCACCTCAGTGTTCTAAGATGAAAATGATTTGAGCTGTGCTTTTTATATCCTCTGAGGGGTGTGTGTGATTTCCATGTCATCTCACCTACTCCTGAATATTAATTATGTTTCTCTCCTAGCAACCTCTTGAAGCAGCGGATGCAGCTGTCACCTGCTTCCAGCACACACACACACACACGCACACACACACACACCCAATAGCAACCAATTCATCCTTAAAGTAAACTCATCCCTGATAACAATGAAGGAACTCTCTTAAAACTGTTATATCACTTGAAATATCTTTGACAAAACTGTTAGCAGACAGTTTAGAAGTGGACATATCTATGACAAGATCCAGACTCTAAAACAATACCTAGAGAAGAGGTAACAGTTAACAGCAAATTGCAAAAAGAACTGCAACAGGCCACAGTTTTGCCACTTGTAAGAGCAAATGGCCTGGCTTCTTCATGAATGACTGCTTCTGCAGAGGTAAGGCACCATGAAACAATGCCTGCAAATGGTAGCTACCTAATGAATTGACATATACAATGGGTGGAAATAAAAACCTTACAAGGCTTACTGAGCACTTGGCTGGCTGCAGTCTTTTGATGATCTTTCAAGCAAAGCATTAATAAAAACTCTGGATACATGTAACAGTACTGTGGATACATTTGTCTTGGAAAGAAGGCAGGCCATGCACTGAGAGGCAGCGAGTGATATAAAGCAGACAGTGGAACATCATGTCCACATCACCACCACAGATATGTGGAGCAGCAGTCAAATGTGTTGAATACATTGTACAATATTCACCCTGTTGAGTCCAGTTTGCAGTTATCTATCATCCAGTAGTGGCATGCAGAGAGCTGGATACAAGAGTTCAGACAGAGAATGGTCTGCACTTAGTACCAGTTTAGAATGTGGCTTGTTTCCAAGTCTCTAAAAGTCACTCACATCACACAATCATATTAAATATCAAGTAACCATGCTATACATTTGCCTGTGGAAATGATTAAGACACAATGAAAGCTATTCTCTTTCCTAGTAGTCTAAAACCCTTAAGAGGAGAGTAGAATGTTAAAAGACATTCATCACTTGGCCAAAAACTATAAAACCCCCAACAAAAACAAACAAACAAACCTCAACACGCCCTCAAAAAAATCTTTCGCATAGTACTTGAAAGAAATGTCCTACTGGAGCTCTCCAGCCCACTGGAATTCTGCAGCCTCTAATCCTGTGAAGCAGAAGGATCATGAACAATCCAAACGTGCCTTGAAAGCGAGCAATGGTAATGGGAATGTGCTGCCACATACCCAACATCTGCAACTCTTGCTGAAAAAATGAACGAGGGGCAAAGAACTCCCAAAACAGAAATGGCAATCCATACACTGCAAACATGGTGAACCACGTCAGTAGTTATTCCACAGACATGAACACATTGAGTACTCTTTTCACACTAGAGAACAGCATTTAAGTAGCTTGAGATGTTAATTCAGATCTTTGTTCTCCAATGTATCATTACTATCTGGAAAACTAGCTGAACTTTTACAACTTAATGAGATGGGATTTTTACTTTGCTTTTGAAATTTTCCAACTTATTTCCTTAGCACATTTAAGTTTTAAGAAAGTAAGGGGTTTTTTTTCTCCTCTCCATTCAAGAGGAGTTTATGTCCTGACTCAGCCTTCTTGTCTCTGTTCTATTACCATCATCTTTGTAGAGACCTATGTAAACTAAAGTCAATTGACAGGAAAAGTTGCTCCGTAATGTTCATTGCATATTCTTGTATAAGCGCAACTAGAATTTTATAGTCACACGAGTATCTATTTTTTTATTAATATATTTGATATTTAATTAACATGTTTTCTTCCATTTTGGAGAAAATCAGAGGTGTTCTCACAAGTTCCTTTAATGATTCACCACCAGGTTCCAAATTAACCTTGAAGTCACAGAAACATGGTCCTAAACTATTAGAAGTGGGAAACCACATTCATTTTTGGGTGGGTTATTTACCTGTTATTTCCACACAGTAAGTCTCCCCAACAAAACTACCTCCACTAAACATCAAAGGAACAATATCTTAAAGAACACCTCGCCTCTATATCCTTACAAAAAGCATGCAATGAATCAATTTCTAATAGAATTTTCAACTCAAATGCAGTCCTGACAGGCATCAGTATTATAAAAGGACTATGTAGTGGGAGGAAACAAAAGTGAGATTCATTGTGGGAATTAATGATTTTTAAATGATAGCCCAGAGTACTTTTCTAGCATCCCAATTCGGTTTCCCAGAATTAACTCTGCAATAGCCTGTGCTATTATGTATGATTAAATTGTGGAAATGACATGCTACAGCAAAAGATTCCGTCTACTGAGATTCAAAATGACTCCGTAAGTTGCAACCAGAATGTACTGCTTGACTATTTCCTTTTGTATCTTAGTTCAGAGAGGATCACTTTTTACACACCTGAAAGAGACAACAGACATCTCTGCAAGGAAAAATCATTAATGAATTACCTTGCAAAACAATGTTATGAAAATTTCAAATACTTGAGCAGTTTTTGGTCCTGTAGTTCAGATTCAGGAACATTTTGCCTTCTGATTGTTTTGTTTAAGCTAGCATTTTTACAGTGCTGACTCTCCTTTTATTGCTGCAAGAGTCTGGGGAGATGAAGGACAGACAGAAATTAGGAATCACCAAAACTTTGCTTTCATCTCTGTTTCTCAGCATTTTCGCTCCAGAGCTCACTTAATGCACTATTACACAATTACCCTGTAGCTCCAGAAGCTTCCTTTATTCCTCCTTCCCTCCTCACATAGATTAAAATTACCCTATAGAAACATTTCAGGAAACAGGAGGTTAACATATATATCATCATTACCGGTCATTACTGTTGAAAGCCCATTACCTCTCCTTGTAACGATGACTTACTGACTTTTTTTTTTTTTTTTCCCCTCCCTTCTTCTTCTTCCCTGTAAACTTAAACTGGGATGGAAAAAATCTATCCCCCTGTCTTTTTTGTCAGCTGGCACTTACATCTTTAGGCTAGCACGATGGTATAAAAAGTGCTATACAATCTCACTGTACATACAACCCTTCTTCATTCATCTCTGTGCGTCCAGAGTAATTCTATTTCAATGCTAAGTTAGCCATGCAAGCTTTAAGTCTCCATGTTCCAAAGCTGTTTTGCTTCCAAGAAGAGAACTATTCAGTCCTACTAAGACCATCTCTAAATTAGTAGGTATTAAACAAAATCAAATATTGTTATAGAAACTAATACAAACACAAATACCCTTCACAATTAAAAGAATTTATTAGTAGAAGTATTTTATATGAATACCAATATACTCAAGTGATCCCCAAATGAAAATGGATGACCTCTACTAGCCTGTCCGCATTTCCAGTGCTGCTGCCACAAGAAACTATGGGATTACATTACCAGAACAAAGTGACAAAGATTACATTTGCAACATAGGATAAAAAATATTTACCATTTCCAAAACACTTAAAACACATCCAAACTTGGCTAACAGGAACTTAGAAACTCTTATTATCGGTTTTACTGTTGACTCCATACCTTCCAAGTCATTAATCATAATATATTTAGGAGTACAATAACTACAGAATTTATGCTCCCTACCTTCCATTAGTATCTTCAGGTCTTGCACTGTATCCTCCACTGCAGGCAATTTGTTAAAAAAACAAACAAACAAACAAACAAAACCCATATCTTTGCATCTTATGGAACTCTGTTCTTTTAATTGTTTTTGTAATCAAAGAAAGAGCCTCAGGTAGAGTCAACTCTACTGTCTGCAACAGTAGCTGCCCAGACAAGCGAAAATAGATTACTTGAACACAGAGATGTGCTACAAGGCAAATATCTCACTTTGTCTGCAAGTAAGGATTGCACACTCCTAAACACTGAGTAGTAGGTACAATCCTATATGGTGTATTGACTAAGATTAGCACAAAAATCTGTTACTTAACATTCAGCACTGTTTATTAACAAATTATGTTTATTCCATTATTTCATTTGAAGAACTATCTGGCAGACCATTGCAACAAGACCTGGAAAACTACTTACCACCGCTCCTGATACATAGACAATAGGCAAAGTGCTGATAAATAACACCTTACCAGCCATCTTATTTCCTGAAGAGCAAAGGATTCCACAGAGGAAAAGGGAAGGGAGCAGAGAAAAAAGGAAAATAAAAGAACCCCAAAACTCAAAACCAACCAAAAGCTGTCACAGCCTGGTGGGTTGTATCAAACTAGAGACAATAGGGTGAAAGATGACACTGGTCTCTAGGAGTGGTGGAAGACTGTTCTTACCCGTCTCAAGATTGGACTGCATACACCAGGCCAAAACTAACATGGGGGTTACTAGTGTAAGCAGCCACTGGTCCAAATTTGTGCATACAGCTATGTACCATTTTAAGCTGACTGTTCCCACTAGGTGGGGACAGGGTTACCCACGCTCAGTAGCACAGAGCAACTGAGCAAGCTGGACTGACTGTATGTTCTACACCATGTTCACTGCATGACAGAAAAGGGATTGGCTGTGGTTTATGGGACTTGTAATATATTTTGTAGTTTGTGAACTTTGGGGCTTTTTGTGTTTCCTCCCCAGTTTTTAGGGTGGAGTTTGTTCCTTTTGTTCCAGTTTCGGTTTGCACATGGCAGTGATAGTTTTCATGGCTTTGTCTGTTGTGTACCCTAGGACCTTTTCTATTCTGGGGTGGGTTTTTTTTAGGTTTTCCCTTTTATGTAATCTGGTATCTCTGCAATAGAGGAGTAAACGGTCCTTATCTCAACTGACTTCCAGCTTTCCCAGATCCTTTACTCCTTGCTCACCCAGAGGAAAAGCAGCAGTGAGGAGAAAACCCCTCTGCTGTAACTGGACTGGCAGCTGTCAAACGAGTTAAAATCAGGACAGAAGAAAAATACCTTTGTCACTAAAGTTACAGATAAAAATAATAGTTTAAATTTAATAATAGTTTAATAGAGAAGTTACTTTACTTGGCACATAATTTTCCTCTGGGGAATGCATTGAAAAACTGAGACAACTAAATAAAATATTTGAATCCATCAAAAAAACTTAAGTAGTAATAACAATGCCCAGAAGGAAGAATTATCTTTACCGTGAGCAAAACGTAGTGCAGTAACAATATCAGGTACTCAGACCTGCGGTTGGTTGTTTCACACACAGTATTTTAACGTGCTCAGGTACTACTCAATCTTTCAGTAAATATAATATTGAATATTAAGTCCTGAAGAATAAAATGTTAACTCATTTAGGCACACAGTTGATTGGATTGAAACAATTTCCTCATCTTAATAAATTTCACTTTATTACTGTTCTCATGGTTCTAAGAACTTCATGTTAGTTTTTCAGTAGATGAAAATCCTTAACCTTAAAGGGATATTCACATTAAACAAGATTCTTCATTCAAAGGGAAACAAGAGTTAAAAATGAAGCATAAGAGTTGTGTACCAGTCCTACATGGGAACAAAACTATTGTTAATGTAACACTGATTTATGCACATAAGACCTTTCTGTGTAAGTACTGCTATCACAAAGTAGGGAAAAAATAGCACCACAGACTCTCACTTCTATTAATAATGGTTCAAGAGCAGTTCCCCTTATAGCTGTGTGTTAAAGAATATTTCATAGGAAAATTTATACAGACATGTCATGGTAGGCCTAGGCAAGCCAAAATAGGCTTGTACAAGCCCTGGCTTGCCCAGACGTTTTTCTGCTCTCCCTCCTTCTGTTTTGGGGAGAGCAACCACAGGAAAGAGGACAAAGAATCTGGAGCCACCAAGTCTGGGGTCTGCAGCCTGCCCAAACCCTGCAGTAAACAAAGTACACACGGTTGCCTTGTGCAAGGCCTGTGTTCTGCCCTAAAAAGGGTAAAGCAAGTCTGTGGTTTCACCTAATATGGTCAGTCTTGGCTAACTGCCATTTGATTGGCTATCCTGTGTCCAAAGGCCCATTAGCCATTAGGGCTGTACAGATAAGAGAGCAATGCAGGGAGCACAGCGTGCGCTTTGCCATTACAAGGTGTGTCTGCTATTATATGCAGGCTTCACTATTATATCTGCTCTATCCATGCAGAGACTGCACACCGCAAGACATCTGCCTGCACCTGAAAGCCTCCTGCCCAGATGGAAGCCCTGGAGATAACACAGATCATCCAGAGAGCCAGGACCAGGTCAGAGACTGCCTGCCTCCTCTCTCCAGCACCCATAAGCCTGGGGAAACTCCAAAGCCTCTACCAGCTACTGACAGCAACCCCACCACAAGCTTTGGATACTGTCAGATAATATTTTTGTGAGTAAATATCAAAAGCCTCTTGTAATCATTAATTGCCTTCTGTCATAAGCAGAAAGGAGCTCCTTGCATTCATCTAGTGAGCAAGCGTGTATTGACCGCAAGCAGTACACTAACCTCAAAGCCTTCTCTGCCAGTTCAATCAAGTTCAATTAATGTATATATTTACTAGTTATTGCTAGATCCAGTTTTAACCTGTATATAGCTTCCATAAATGATGCCTAGAACCTGCTATTATTGTTAAATTGGTGATCGGGATGACGCAGGTTCTGAATATTAATAAACGATATTAACATTTTAAAAATATCACCTCACAGTAATTAATCACCCCCTCCACTACAAGACACTAGAGAAACATTCAAGGAATGAGGATTTTCACTACCACTTAAGAAATGCATAATGAATGTGACACAAATTACACCAGGGAATACAGACCAGAACAAGTTAATATTAGACTTTAAAAAGATGGTTTTTATTAAGCACAATCAGCTTTTAATACATTATCAATACAAATAGGAAAACATCTGTTTAATGAATTTGATATATCAAAGATTTGATGGGCAGGGTGCATACTGGCACAATAAAAATGATTTTTGTTAAAAAGCATTTCAAATTAAAATTATAGGGTCAACACTGTCTACACTGCAAGAACTTTACCTGCAGTCTAAAATTACTACATCACCTGGGCATAGGGGGAAGCAAAGTCTACAATTTCATAATACGGAACTCCTAACACTTTAGTTAGCACCATTCAAAGCTCACATCAGCTGTTTAACTAAGAAGCAGCTGACAGGTCAAGTAAAGCTTTACGGCAAATTTCAGTGCAAAGTTTACAGTTCCTTTTCATAAGATACTTGGAATCTATGGTTTCATAGCATGTTAAATAATTATGGCTTGATAGATGTACAGTGTTAAGATGCCAAGAACACTTACTCTGAAAAAGACATGAGACTTATAATAGCTGTGAAATGCATTTTAATATATTATGCCAAATTCTGTAATATGCAAACACCATGCTGGATTACAAACTGAAGTCCTATTATGAATTCATAGACATGGGTCAGTATTAGCTCTCTGGGGTAGTAGCTTCTGGTTGTCTCAGCTGCTGCTTTTTCAGGCTAACTAGCTTCATCTTCTCCCTAATGTGTTCTGCTGCAGAAGCCATATCACTGGGACTCCCAAAATACTGCTCAGACCTAAAAGAACCCAAATCACAAAAGTTACCATTGAAAAGCAAAACAGTACATCAGTATACACATGAATCACCCTGTAAAACAATGCAGGAAAACAGGTACTTTTCCCTCTTGAAATGTAAGAGCCACATTTAAAAGGATATGCAGACCCAGTGATGACGGCGTATCTTAATGAAATTATTACAAATGGTAAATGGTCCTTTTATATCCAAAAGATTCTCTTCACAGCAGGGCACTGTTTCACAAGTGCAACTAGATACTTCCTAACACTATTTTTTTACCTACTTCTCTGACTACCTGTCAGGCCACTCTGGTAGTTTTGAGGACTATGACAATCAAGAAAATCTGCGTAAACATGAATCCTGAGGTTAACAATTGCTGCACTATTGAAGCACTCTGTGGATGTGAATTCGGCCACATGTTGTCAAATTATGTCTTCTATCTCTCAAACTGAAAAGCATATGTGGCTGTGTCAGTTGATTTCTCCCATTCAAATGCAAAAAAAGAACAGCTGAAATGTTAAGGAAACAACTAACTAACCCGTCAGTAAAAAGGATTTGAACAGAATCATAGAATCATAGAATGGTAAGGTTGGAAGGGACCTCAAGGATCATCTAGTTCCAACCCCCTGCCATAGGCAGGGACACCTCCCACTAGTACAGGTTACTCAAGGCCTCATCCAATCTGGCCTTGAACACATCCAGGGAGGGAGCAGCCACAACCTCCCTGGGCAACCTGTTCCAGTGCCTCACCACCCTTACTGTAAAGAACTTCCTCCTAACATCTAGTCTAAATCTCCCCTCTGCCAGTTTAAGCCCACTGCCCCTTGTCCTGTCATTGCAGGACCTTGTAAATAATCCTTCCCCAGCCTTCCTGTAGGCCCCCTTCAGATACTGGAAGGCTACTATCAGGTCCCCTCGAAGCCTTCTATATACATATATTCCAATAAAAGAACAGGTATCACGAAGACTTTGGAAATAGTGGCAAGGCAAATAACTTCAGACAGAATAGGGGGGTAAGTCTAAGTGGACAGAAAAAGTTATTTCATACAGGAGTAGACTAATTTAATTTGGGAACTCCAACGACAACAGATTGCACAACTGCACACCAGATGACAGTATGGGCCAATGTTCTTCCTGATGCAGATCAGAATCCATGAGGACAGGGAATAGTAAGTGACCTGGACACTTCCAGGATGATAGGGACAGAAGTTTGAAATGCTGAAAAGGCTGATAAGGATGCCTCCAAACATTTTATGACATTTCCTACGTTTCTACATTTCTTAAATTACTTCTGCTCATTTGTGAACCCTCTGCAAATTTCTTGTTAAATGCTTCAAAACAAAAATGCCTAGAGATGACAAGCAGGGAATCCTGAGCTTTGGACACACAGAACTCTGCTACTATGTGAGAGGAGTCTAGTAATAATGTTCAGGACTCAGTTTAAAACACAGATGTATATACAGCTATGAGATTTGTGTTAGGACAGCAACCTTAAGGCGCGGCACATGTCTTTCACTGGGAGCTGTTACAGGTTCTGTGGTTTGCTTTCACTTTACTAATTACACCCGTTTTAAGCACAACTCTTTTTCCTGGATCACTAATATTTGCTATGCAATTTTTTTTTCAAACCACTATTAGTTTGTGCCTGGGTGCATCTTCAGGCGCAGTACTCGTTACTGAAGGAAATATTGCGTAGGGAACATGATACTTTGCTGTCTAATGCAGTTACCCGAAATTACATCCTAAGGGTTGAGCCTCTAATTCAAAATACTAATTTATGGTGTGGTATCCTACACACCCAGAAACTAGTTCCAAGATCATCACTATTTCAAAAAAGTGGGTACGTTGTCTTTGGAAAGTTTGAACACGTGTTCTGTAGAAGATGGAAAAGGATTTTTTGACAAGTATTTGTGTGCTGGTTTGCTCATTTCAGCAATTTCAGGGGTCTTCTGCATGACGGACTATTTTAAAACTTTACCAAAAGTATATCCAGAAGGAATTAAAAGAACATTTTGTATACCCATCAGGATAAACTACAGGCACCGTCAGTCGGTCCAACAGCGACTTCCCAACTGCTTCAATTTCATCAAATTGTTCTTCTTCACTGAAAGCTTCAGGGTGTTCTGGACAGTCTTGCAAAATCTGTTAAAAAAAAAGAAGATATGGAAGGGAGAGCATATAGGTTATTTTCAGCGTTATTAGCTGACAGAGTGAACACATTTTCAGCATCTTCACTGCCACATTTATATGAGATTCATCAAAATACTCATACAATTCAAGAAAAGAAAAGATGAATTAAACTATATTAAGAAGCTAGTTCAAGGCTACCACTATTCTCTACTTCTAAGAGGGAATAATAAATTAATTTTACTGGACAATATTCCAGCAACAAATATAAAATCCATCAAAATAGTAACGTACAAGATAGTCACATAAAACAGAAGAAGCACAGATAAGAGGGTCCCTTACAATTTCTAAACTAAATCCGCATCCGATACAGAAGAGGCGGGGTAAAAAACTCTGAGCACCAGACTGCTTTTCCCAAAGCAGTAAGGGTATTAAGAGCATATTTTCCACACAACTCATTAATATTGTATTAAAATGTAGCAATTATCTACTGTAATAACGAAAAAATGAACATAATATGTACTGAAATAACTTTGAGAAGTTCATGACACTCTGAACTCCAATTTTGGTATCAGGTAAAATATTTTACGGATCTCGGTGACAGTATATTGATGATGTATTTCTTCTTTTGTGAACTTCCCATCAAATCCCAATGGTTACAAATATCAAAGTACCTTCCATTAATACAAACAAGAAATTAATAAAATCAAGAAGAATACAAATCAACATCTATGCTCTCCTTCCAAGACAAAATGAAGTAATTTTCTTTCAACATGCACAAGGTTAGCTTTTTTTGCAGCTATAAGACATTTTATTGTCAGTACTAGAGATACATACTTTAAATACTTTCTCTAAAAACGTACCACAGCCCTACCTCTCTCATCATCTGCATTAACAGACATTGTCTTGAATTCAGGCATGTGAGAACTCTCAACATTCCTCCACTGAAACAAACTTTTACTGAACAGCAACTATTCCTCATAACATTGTTGTCGATTGCTCATCCTGCTCTGGCTTCTATGCATCCCCCAACTGAGTACAGTGCTGAGACAATTGCTTGGGGGAGTTTAAAACCATACTACAGTAGAGGTGTTCTAAAGAAAACATGTTCAAAGCCCTCTGAGTGCAAAATACAAGATACAGCAACATACCACACTAAGAACGTTTAAACTGCTGAGAGAGGCATTTCTTTACACAGTTTGTGAGAAGGATATCACATTCAAAACCACTCCTGACTTAAGAGGCAGTACTTTTTTAACTCTCCAAAGATTCTAAACACCCCATAGTTTTGTATTATACCCTGCAAAAGCACACAAATCAAGAAGAGTTTCTTACTTTTAAGAATCAGTCTAAAATACAAAAAGTAGTATTTTATGGTCATCATCAGAATTCCCCTCTGAAAAGAGAAACCCACATTCTTCCCAGCTCAATGCATTTGAACACTAGGGTTGCCTGCCTTTCTCCTTTTTGTTAAGCAGGCCCTACACAAATACACATATGCATGCAGTAACTGCATTAAATATAAAAATTAAGAATTAGAAAAAGAAGATTAAATTAGTTTTCCTGTATTTTTATCTTGAGCATGTTGGAGGGGATACACACTGGGAACTTCCTTTTTGTTATATTTTGTTTGGCTTAAGTTCTGATATAAAATTTCTCTTTCATAAACACAACAATCACCTTTTCAGCACTGGAATGAAATGCAACAGCTGTTTCCAGTCGGTGTACTCTTTCTTCAGAAGTTACTGTAAACTGTTTCCATACTCTGTTCAGTCTTGGAAGTGTGTCCCCTGAGGATCTTGAAGTACATCGAAGGGACTGGCATAGAACAACAGTTGCCTGCAGTAACTGTCTCCCATAATCATAAGTACTCTAAATATTGGAAGAGATGGGAAAGAAAGTACTCATAAAAACTCTGCATTTAACTTAGGAGTTCGTTAATATCTTCAAAGGAAAGCACACATGTTCATGAAAGCTCCTCAGTTAGATCCACAAAATACACTGAACTAATCTGCTCTACTAGAAAATGCTGCTGAAGCATGAATAAAACAGTAATGACCAAACAGTGTTTTTTTTTTCTTTAAAAGTACAATAGAAATATATAAGCCCCTGTTGTCTGACACTCACACTGGCAAAAGAGAGTTTCCTGAAAATTTCAAATAGCTGAATAGATGATCTTACATGGGGTACTTAATACGTACTGCCAAGATACAGCAACTGTGTTGCTGACTTCACTACCACTATGTTTGTGGTCGCCCAGCATCTAAGTGCATTGCAACACATCACTGTAACAGCAAGCTACTCTCCTGTTGTTCTTGGTTTCACTTCATCAAAAGAGGACATCAGCTCCAGTTTAACAGGTGTAATTCATAACCATCACATCTGTGAACTGGCAACTCTGAATCAAACTCCTAGAAGCAATATACATCTAAAAAAACCACCTGAGAATAGCCCAGCTTTTATATTTCTTATTCTTCAGTGACATCTTTCACATGCATCCAGCATTGCTAAACCACTGTCCATCATATTTGAAAGGTCAAGGCACACTGGTGAAGTTCCTGCTGACTGGAGAAGGGCAAACATAACACCCATCTTCAAGAAGGGGAAAAAGGATGACCCTGGGAACTACAGACCAGTCAGCCTCACCTCTGTGCCTGGCAAGACCATTGAGCAGATCCTGCTGAAAGCTCTGCTAAGGCAAATGGAAAACAAAGCAGAGGTGATTGGTGGGAACCAGCATGGTTTCACCAAGGGCAGATCTTGCCTGACAAATTTAGTGGTTTTTTATGATGAAGTCAGAGAGACAGTGGACAAGGGAAGGGCAACTGATGTCATCTACCTGGACCTGAGTAAAGCATTTGACTCTGTCCCACATGACATCCTGGTCACCAAACTGGAAAAACATGGACTTGATGGGTGGAGCACTGCTGGATAAGGAATTGGCTGGATGGTCGAACCCAGAGAGTGGTGATCAAGGGCACAATGTCCACCTGGAGACCAGTGACAAGTGGTGTCCCTCAGGGGTCAGTGCTGGGACCAGTGCTGTTTAACATCTTTGTCAGTGACATGGACAGAGGAATGGAGTGCACCCTCAGCAAGTTTGCAGATGACACCAAGCTGTGTGGCACAGTCGACTTGCTAGAGGGCAGGGATGCCATCCAGAGGGACCTGGACAGGCTGGAGAGGTGGGCCCAGGCCAACCTCATGAAATTCAATAAGGCCAAGTGTAAGGTCCTGCACCTGGGTAGGCACAATCCCAAGCACAAATACAGGCTGGGTGGTGAATGGCTGGAGAGCAGCCCTGAGGAAAAGGACCTTGGAGTCTGGGTTGATGAAAAGCTCAACATGAGCCTGCAGTGTGCACATGCAGCCCAGACAGCCAACCGAGTCCTAGGCTGCATCAAGAGAAGCGTGGCCAGCAGAGCAAGGGAGGTGATTCTGCCCCTTTACTCTGCTCTCGTCAGACCCCACCTGGAGTACTGTGTGCAGTTCTGGAACCCTCAGCACAGGAAGGACATGGAAGTGTTGGAGCGGGTCCAGAGGAGGGCCACAAAGATGATCAGAGGGCTGGAGCAGCTCTCCTATGAGGACAGGCTGAGGGAGTTGGGGCTCTTCAGCCTGGAGAAGAGAAGGCTTCGAGGGGACCTGATAGTAGCCTTCCAGTATCTGAAGGGGGCCTACAGGAAGGCTGGGAAAGGACTATTTACAGGGTCTTGCAATGACAGGATGAAGGGCAATGGGTTTAAACTGGAAGAGGGGAGATTTAGACTGGGTGTTAGGAGGAAGTTCTTTACAGTGAGGGTGGTGAGGCACTGGAACAGGTTGCCCAGGGAAGATCTGGTTGCTCCCTCCCTGGAGATGTTCAAGGCCAGATTGGACAAGGCCTTGAGTAACCTGTACTAGTGGGAGTAACCTGTACTAGTCCCATCCTACAGAAGGGCTTTGGAACTAGATGATCCTTGAGGTCCCTTCCAACCTTGCCATTCTATGATTCATTTGCTGGTACATTCAGGATTTGCAAACATGCATGTAAACATGGTCTATGGCGGCAGCAATTTCAGTAGAGACTCATCTGCAAGATTTTTTAGTTGGCTGCTACAGACAAGAATTAAAGCTGTTGATTTTGCTCAACCACTAACTGTTAGTGCCAAAACTCCTTGTATGAGCAGGACTACTACACACCAACATTCAACTCCATCTGGAAAATGATAGAAAGTCAGGCTTCATTTCATGAAGTACCTCAAAAAAAAAAGACTGAAACCAAGTGGCTCACCCATATTTCAGTCTTCTATTTGAGTCTTCCAAAACTAATTATAAAGACTGTTTGAAATATGTACCTTTTAAGAAATTAAATGTGAAGTTCACATTTTGTGGTTTGCACAGCCTGTGTGAAGCAATTAAGCTCAGGTACTAAACCACAGTGCTGCTAATGTTGATGGAACATCAAAACCTCATTAGGCTCATCACTCCTCTCAGCAATCATCAGGTCTTCATTCAAGCACATCAAGGCCAACCATTAAGACTAGTAACAGCTGTTCCATGACTGCCCATAAAAGCACCAATTCTGCTTAGATCTTCTGAAACTGTACAAAGCCCACATTGCTTAAAAAAAAAAAAAAAGAAAATTCTACCTGTGCAACATCAACAAACTTTCGATGTTTCTCCAACAGAACTTTTGTTTCTTGAGCATCATCTCCCAGTCGGGTGTGTGTCTTCAGCAGAGCATCCAAAAGTTCACTTAACCATTCTACTGCCTTAAAAACAGAAGTTAAAAGAGTAAAGACTAGTAATTTTAAAATAAATAAAATAAGTAAATAAATACATCCATAAGGGTGAGGCGACTTCAGTACAAGTATATACTATTACCAGGTAAAAAAAATGTAGGAGATCACAAACTGGTAGATCATGCCTGTAATCACCAAACATACTATATTCAGTCAATGCTACAGTCTTTGTTTTCACTGCACAAATTTGCTAAATAAAACTACACTTGAAAGTGACAAAAAATACTGTACAACTACCAGTGTCACATCATTTTAATCAGTGGTCTATGAAGACCAGAATTATGCAATTGTGTAGATATTTCCACACCTGAGCAGCATCCTCTTCACATTTGAACAATTGTACCATCTGAAGCATCTTCAGTCGCCGCACATCAACCATATCCTCACACCTGAAACAACAGCACAGAAAGACTCCCCAATACATGTATTGCAGACACAGTACGCTGAGTTTGATGACAATGTTCTCAGTAAGCAACATTAACAGACAAGTGCTCATGAAATGACGACTAAAGTACTTTTGTTCTGCTTACCTTGGTCAAAATGTGTAATGCCTCATTTTACAAATGTGATAAATAGAACTGAGCAATAGAACCCTCTGAAATCAAGAGCCCCAAAATTCACCACATGGTTAACCTGTAAGTAGTAGTACCTGCATTAACTATAAGATCTTCCAATAGTATTGTGGGTTCCTTATATTGTTGCACTGGTAAGACTTGCCACACAGATGTCCACACAGCTAAGAGTTTATTCCAACTGAAGTCCAGGTGAAAGCTGGTTAAAACCCAGCATAGTTCTGATTTGTACTTTAAGCCCATGACAAAGGTTCTTGGTGAATAAAATGAGGACTGTTTAAAAGATGTTAAAACATTTTCCCATTTCCTTTTAATTTCAGATTGTAATAATTGAACTCTTATATGATGTCATTTACTGTAACTTGTTCAGAAGCATTTCAAGAACCAATTCATATAAAAACTAATTCTAATTCTTTTGTTATGAATTAAGGTAATTTTAAAAAAAGAGAAAGTACTTTCCACAGCAAGAGTTTAAATACATTTAGCAGAATGACCTTTTTTACTTCAATTTTTGAGACTATTAAGTAGACACAAGATTCATAGTCCTGCCCAGTGCAGATGGAATTACTGATGTCAACAGTTACCAGCTTAAGTGACTGCAGAAGTCAGTTTGCACAAATCTGTTTTTCCAAACTGACTGCAGAAAGAAGCACTTCCAAGAACAGTTTGTTAGTGCACTGCATTTTGTACCTTGTCCACCAGTGCTGTGATGCTAACAGAAGGGAAAGTTGTTGCTCTAATAATGCAAGAAAGCAGTTTACAGGTTCCAAATGCATAACTAGCAAAATGTCCCTAGAAATAAACATTACACTATGTGCATGTAAATAATGAGAAACATTCAATAGAACTTGAAGAAAATACGAACTGTTGCAAAAATTACAACTAAATGCTACCAAGACATAGTAGCCTTTATTGTAATTTCTTCTCTCTCATCCAGGATTAAGAAACCTGTTTGATGTTCATCATCTGGAAGCTGTTTCACACCTCTGTCTGAACATTTTACTGATTTTTCGATCCTCTAATTGCCTTCCCACAATTCTATATCCCTTCTGAGAATACAGATCAGGATTGTGCAAACAACCAAAAATAGTCTACAAATATATAAAGTGACAAAATTACTTTTTTTTTTTTTTTTAGTTTTCTATTCCTTTCCTAACAATCCTTAAGTTCTACTTGCTTCTCACAGCACAACTGAACATCAATCATTCTGAACATTTCCCAATGTTTAACAGCCACTTCAGAGTCCATTACTACCCATTTTTAAGTTTTTCCTTCTCCCATGTGCATTTTTCCTTAGTTTTGAATTCCAACTGCCGTTTTTTATTGCACAGTGACACATAGTTTCTTTGGGAGTTTAGTGTAAGAAAGCAATTTGTGACTGAATTAATTCATAAAATGAGCAACTTGATGCTCATTAGAGGCACTGAATTATTGTTCCTAGAGGCACTTTCAGTTATTGCCCTCAAAGTCCAGGCACTTCCTATGGAAAGTACTGTCTCAGTGGTTACAGCAGTAACAATGAGCACTGATGAATAGGAGGCAGATAATAACCCAATATCAGTACTATTACCTTTTCAGGAAAAAGTAATCAGCTAGACTCTTTGAAGAAGAGGATGATGGCAAACATCTATCCTTTTAGCAAATCAACTCTACTCAATTTTTCTCCCTAGTACAACCTCATTCTCTTCTCTAACTTATTCCAAAACTCACAAAAAACCCACACTGTGATAACTGAACTCTGTGCCTCCATTTTGTACACCATCCTACCAACACCATCTTGCCTTTCTTCCTGTCTTCAGGAGTGAAAAGGCCATGCTCAAAGAACAGATATGAAAAAGGAGAGGATAAATGAGGCTGTACATAATTAATACAAAAAATTCAGATCCACTGTCACTATTGCAGTCTTACATCTCAAACTGTTAACATATAAAAGATGCCTCTTGCATTCATTCCATAATTCATGTAAGTGGAATGTATGACTCTTGATGAGTGTAAATGAAAGCACTCCAGTACTTCACCTGGTACTGAAACACAAAAGGTACTTGATTTAGGAAGGAATATGTTAGAATGGATCAGACAGGGACATTTCCGGACCATTTAAGTACACTGCAAATATACATATTTTTAATATATACATTTTTTAACATATATGGAATTTTTTAGAAAAAAAAATTTGACAACTTTTTTTCACAGACTTATCTGCACACAGCAGTTCTAGCCACTTAAGATACTTGTGGTTTGTTTTCACCTTTGTTTTCTAAGCTGCATATCTTCCATTACTCCCTGGATATGGTCCACATTTTCTTTGTTTTCAATGGTCACGTCTTTTCCATAGGCCCAGGATGCCTGGTTGGATATCTGATCGAGAAGACTTTGACCTTTCTCACGCAAGCCTTGTAAGCCTAAGTCTAAAGGGGAAAAAAGAAGAAAGTCAGTCTATGTTCAGTCTTTCATATTTGTTATTTTTCTCCCCCAAAGGCAATATATAAAATGCAACAGAATCTAAGATGGAAGGCTTGAAAGCAAAAAGGACATGATTGCATGTCTTTCACTGCCCTTTCCAACTTCTGAAGGATCATTTGTCTATATTAACAAAGACATAGGCTTTGCTATTTTATGGCCTAGTAGATAACAAGAAATAAAAGCTGACAGTGAGTATTAAATTTTCAGCATGCAAATACCTCATTCAATTTCTTTCATCACAGAGCTGCACAGTATTCAGAACATTTATTACCGTCAAGCAGTTGCAGCCTAAAGGCTCTTCAATAGTTGGCAGAAGTTACAATTTCATAATACATCTGATATGGTTGATACATTTTTCTATACTGAAACATTGCAACCCTTAGAACCTGCAGTTACATATATTATTTGCCAGCTCTATTAGCTATTTTCCTAAAGAAACATCTATTTCTTGCATCAAACTGCGATATTCACATCTTAACTACTTCAACCATGTATGATTCATCTTTGAAACTAGACATAAGTCATAGGTCCTGCCCAACTGAAATGTTCTATTATATGTATTTGACAGTGCAACAACCTTAAATGTGTCATATATCAACATGGATATAATCAAAGCTACTGCACAAGCACTCTAAAACTGAGTAGGTAACAATCTTAATCATTGAGGGGGCAGTTAGGGAGAAAAAACTAACACCTAAGCAAGATACTGCCAAGATACTAAAATTGGTTAGTGGGAGAAAAAAAAAGTTTCTTTAAAGATAAATTGCATGATAATGATATAGAACAAATATATATTACACTTAAAACATTTAAAATTAACAATGTTTCTAGGTATTTTCCCAGGCAGAACTATGCAGCAAACAGCATAAGCAAGTCAAAAGTAGCTAGGTAGAGCGTGACTTAGCTAGGAAACAGAAGAAATATTTTTTCTGTTGTCTTTCTCTGAAGGGGTGGAAGGATAACTAGTTGGGGTTTTTTCCTCCTTTAATGCATTCATCAGAATGTGAGTATCTTAAATAAAGAAATATTTTGCTCACCAACACTTTTTAATTTTTCTTCCAGTAGTTTTAAAGTTTGCTGAATTGATGCTCCATCTGCTGGTGCTACATCTACACACAACATTCCTAGTAAGCCATCCAATTGTTGAGACAACTAAAATGAAAAACAGAAATGCTTTATCTATAAAAAGAAGTATGAGCTTCAGATGGTTGGGTCTGCAATATTCTTTTAAATGTTTGGAAATCTTTCACTTTAGAAGTTTCTCTGTCCATTATAGGAAATTAAAATCGAGATAAAATGACTCATCTGCCTATAAAAGTCCAGGAGCATACATCCGTAGATGAGGGCAGGGAGGCAAGGTAAGATTGTTTTTCTTTGACAAATACAGGAAAGGAACAAATGCCAATTAAAAAGAAATTAGATATGCCAAATTACAGTTCAATTAATATATAGTCTTCTAATTAAAAAACCACAAACTTAAGAGAGGCAAAAAGGTATTTTCTTAAAGTAGCAATCATTTTATGTTGAGTGCTGTTGAAACGTAAGGCATATTACAAAGCAATTCTCACAAAAAGGAAAATCTATCTTCCCCATGTTTCAATTATATCAAGTGAAGACACACAGCATTTCCCAAGTAACATGTTTCTCCCCATCCTCCTAAGGTTTTTCCCCAATTTATTCAACATTTGTAATACTAAGGAAACAAAATATTGACAAGTGAACCTATGAAAAGTTAAAAAGAACTTACATCCTGGGCAACACCGTGGAATTCAAGTGCTGCTTGTAATAGATTCTGCCTGAATTCCAGCTGACTGGCCTGTCGGTAACACACATCACTCAGCTGTTGTTGCAATGCTTTCAATTCCACAAGGTCCTCCTCATCCCCTGCATTTAGAAGAGCCGCTATCTGCTGATTAAGCTCAACATAAACAGCAAACCACTCCTACAAACACAAGACAATTAAGTATTAAAGCAATAGCAAACTGTACTTCTCTTAAAATGGCACAGACTAATGAATAATCAGATTTAAAAAGGAACCTCTTACAGTTTACACTATAATTACAAAATATCACATGGGAGGAAAGCACACTCCTAATTTCCAATTAACTCAAAGGAATTCCAGCGCTTTTAAACAAATTTATAATGCTTACATATCTTTAATGCTCTGCTGAAACAAAAGACCTTTTGCCAAATGGTAAGCAATTACAAAAATATGTTCATAAGACAGTCTTGGTGTTCCTTCAGTGACATGACTGAAACTAGAAAAAATTTTCATGAAACATTCAGAAAATAATACTACTGTTGACAAAGTGGAACTATTCTCTGTCTTCTGAATAATACCAAGAGTCCACAAACAGAAGCATCAATATGATCCTTGTTTCTTATTTAAGTAATACTAAATACTACTCAATTAAAAATACACAGATTTGTTTTTCAAATGCTTTTATTACTGAACGTATACACAGGAATTAGTTATGTTGTCACTGTATTTATGAAAGAAAATGGATCAAATATTTCACAGTCTCGGGAGATTTAAAACCAGCTTGATACATCAAGATCACATTCATATCTTCCATGACTGAGATGCTTGTAAAGCAAAATATGTTTGCTTAACAGTTTGTATTTTGGCCTACACTAAAGTGAGCTTCAAATGTCCTACGTGTTTCTAATGCTATGGAATAGCACCATCTATTGGACTGAAATATCTGATTGAGTTACCATTCTTGTCACACTTCTGTTGGGATGCTTGCAATTTTTCAAGTTATGCCTTCAGCTTTTGCATAATTTATTTACAAAGCACGTAAAGCTGAATATAAATATTCATATTCTAAACTTTTTTTTTCTTTTTACCCAAAGCTGCATCTACCATCTGCTCACTGGAAGAAACAGACTATGAAAAGAACCAAGGAGAGAAATAAGTGATGAAAGTTAAACCAGAAATCAGCCAAAATTAAAGAGGAAAATAATTCTGTCACCTACCCAAAAAATGGAACTAAGATGACGTATTACGGAAACATCTTTCATTGTCATATATATACTACAGATATATAGGGTTCTATAAACTCACTTTACACAATATTACTTGGTATTACCTTCAGACACTGGAAATACACATCTAGCTTATTCAAAACTACAAATGAACCACAATATTTTTTAAAATCTAGATTAATACTTTTTAGGTTTTATTTTTAGCATTAAGTAAGCCAGCTGTAGCAACTGATTTTGGTCAAGCCACCAGTGAAATTAAAGAGACAAGCAAACCAGATGTAAAAAGAGTGTTTCCCATTCTGTTGGTAAGGAATAGTTTGGCACAGCTACATGGCACAGATCAAAATCATGGAAAAAAGGTCAACATTTGCTCAAAAAGAAGTAGTCTAGTATCTTTATCATGAATGAAACTGAAAATGAAAAACCAAAACTCCAAGCAACCTTGCCCCAAAAACATAAACAAGAAATGAATAGTAAAAAAAAAAAAAACCAAAAAGCACCCTGAGAAAAAGTTTTCACTTTGGAGTTAACTGAAGTAAAAAAGCCTTTTATACAAAGCAAGCATTTTTTCAAGTATCTTCAAAATAGAAGTAATATAATTAACAATAACATGGGAGATGAAAGCAAGCAAGTATAAAAGCTGTTAATTACTAGGATTAAAAAAAAAGGAAATATATTGGAAGAGGAAGAGTACACTCAGCTGTTATGAGATGTTTAACAGCCAAAAAAACCCAGCAAAGCACATTTTTCCAATGCTGTTCTCAAAAAATGATTTTAATTTATACACAGGCATCTAAATTTAGGGCAGGCAAGTGGTGTCGCAATTACTTTTTGTATAAAATTACAAATTTTTCTGACACATTTCTACAAACTTCTGTCAACAGCTGAGCAGCATTCCATCTTTGTCAGTGCTTTAGTAATACACAAATTGTAGGTCTTCATACAAACTTCAGTGGAATCTGAATGATTTCAAGGACTGTATTTAGCCTCAGATAAAGCAGAGTTCTCTGTTACAGATACCCAAGTGAGAAAAAAGTATTTTTAATCCTTCCTAATATGTGATAACATGAATGAAAGATACTCAAAACTAGTTTTGGCAATTAAGTAAGCAAGAGATTTTTCACTTTCCAATTAGGAATGTAACTGTAAAATGTTTTATGTTTTACATTTCAGAAGGTACTGGTTTTAAAAGCAGAATACTGCTTGTAGAGTGTAAAAAGCAATGAGACAACATGCAATCTGCTTCACCAAATAGACCCCTACACCACACATTTCTGCACCTGAGCAACAAAACCATACTCACTAGAGATGCACTCAATAGAACCACTGTGGTCTAGCACGTGGTGTTTCTAAGGCTNCACAGTGACTATTTTCTTTACTATGACTGTAAAGAAAACTTAAAGAGACTAGATGGAATTATCAGTACCCACATCAAGGAAAACTGGAAAAGAGAAGCACTGTGAATGACATTTCCTTTGTGAACACTGAGTATTCATATCCCAGTTTATAATTAATCATCTGATGGAAGCACAACATTCTACTGAACTTTAGGGAAGTGTTCAAAATCAGAAGTGAAGGCATCAGCTCGGTACACTTACAAAACAGTCTCTTCAAGATTTCATTGAGAATATGAACTATATCTTGCCCTGATCAAATTAAATTAAGCCAGTTTCAGCTCCTGGTAAATGTAGTTTAAAAGACAAAAATATTAACTTATTCACCTGAGAAGTACAGGACCTCTCAGCCATTTTGGCAGGATGAAAACCAAAATTTACTCCTCATACTCAACATGAAAAAAACCTAAGAACTGCTGTAATAAAAATTAAGAAAAATCATACATAAAACCCAGTATTTTTCTACACTAGGACACAAAACAGTAAAACAGTATGTACATATGATGACCATATTTAGTTCTTGAACTGCTTACATGCTTTCCTCTGTAGCCCATAAAATCATGCACTACGCAAAATTCCTAAATACTCATAACCAAAAGACACTGTTCTAATTACATGTACTTAGAATTGGTTTGCTACTCGAAAAGGATAAGGGAAATCTCACACTGTGCTGACTCTCAATCTCTTCATGTTTCTGTTGCAAAGCTTGTGAAGCTCTAATTGAATCACCTATTCCCCACTGGGTTCTTAGCTGTTCTGATCCGGGTCCTTCAAGCCAGTTGACTACCTGTTAATAAGATAAAGATGACAAAAATTAAGTAGCATGAAAAGTGTTTTGTAACAGAAGTTGAAATTTCATTTCACAGTAAGCACACATTTATGAAAAATACTCCCCCTAAAATAATCTTTATGACCTCTGAAGTCTTCCAATCACACCTTCAAAAGCTTTAACTAGAAAGTAATACTCTATAACTTCAGCCTATCAGCTCCACACAACCAGGTGGCAGTTAGCAGAAGATTTGTCACATGCACATCTGTCATTTCACATCTGTCAATAAAAGAGGTTTTATCTTGACTACAGAACTCGTGTTCAAACAAGAGATTTTTCACTAAGTGAATTACAATGCACAGCTGTATTCAACCTCACATCTGAACATTTTCTCCATAATTTGTTAAATATATTGACATGAGTACAGGCTATATACCCATCCCAAAATTAAAGTTACACAACAATTTAGGTGTTTTATATGTCTTTCAACTTGGTCTATTCAGGTAACAGAGTCCTCTTCCAGAGTTTTAATGGCTACATCCAACACGATTTGCCTTTTGCAGAAATCTTTGCAAAGTCATGGTAATACAATTTTGATTTCAATTGTTACGTTGAAACTAATTAAGTTGATATTAATATTGTTAAAGTGAAGCAGAGTATCTCAAATTTTGTTTCTTTTATACAAATTTCAATTATTTATGGTAAAAATTTATCACAAAACTTTAACATCTAGAAAACAGAGACAGCTGGAAAAGAAACACAGCACAGAAGTCAGAACTGAAGCCCTGAAGTAAGGAAATGCAGGAATACTCACAAATTCTAAATGAAAAAGCATAGGAAGCAAGCTTCCTCTCTTTAACGTGACTTTTGTTTAAGCAAAGATGACAGAACAGCTTCACACAGTTTTTCAGGAAATAAAATACAATACACAATGTAACACCATAACCATGAAAACAAGTGAAAAAGGGACTAATTGGACCATTTACCTAGTGCTGCCAGGCTACACTGCAATGCTAATCAAGAATGATTGTCCCCATCACAGAAGGCTACACAATTCACCTCAACTTTAAATCATCAGGTCTGCGTCTTCCCACCCAATTTTTGTGTCATGTTCCCCTTATCCCCAAGAACAATAGTTTCAGAGCATGCATTCTTTGCTCCAAAAGCATCTTGAGCCTTTTATACTTTGATCATTTCTAGGGCAAATTAACTCTAGGCTCCTTTTGTTTAAACACAAACTCTCTTGCTCACCACCTCTGCACAGCTGTTACTGGTTAAATATGGGACCACATCTAGAAGTGAAGGCACCCAGATGTCCTCCTGTAACATAATGTGGCTGGGAAAACTCACACACAGAAAAACAGTTCTCGTGCAAGTCTGAAACAGTGTGCAAGTCTACTGCTTAGTAGTGCCCTCTCTGACTAAGGTCACATCTTTATTACAAGTTCCCAGCAACTACCACAGTCTTTTCTGCACATGGCCATATTTGTGCAATACATACTTAAGCTGAAGAGTGAAGAGTCACCAGGAGACTTGCAGAAAGAAGTGATTATATTTTCAGAAAATAATAGTTGATGACTAGACTTTTGAAAGGCCTGACAGTTATTTTTGTGAATTAAGATTAGAAAAATGATAAATTAATACCTTTGCCTAAAGACGGACAAAGCTAGAATTTATCATAACACAGAGTTGCTCATCAGCAATCTGTTTAGTAGAACTGTTTGTCAGGAAATGTCTGGAAATCACTGCCACCTTTACAATGTGGAATGAAAGACAAAGGGAAGTGGAAGCAAAACTATGGAACAGACAGAAGGCTGGCAGATAAAAAAGAGGGTAGAATATTGAAGGAACAAAGAGAGGTGCTTATGGATAAGAGGGCTTTGAGACAGGAATAGGAAGTTCACAGTAAACAGAAGCAGCAAATAATGAAAATGAAGCAAGTACTACAAAAGCTAGCCACGAGTGTTAAGTAATACAAGAAGCTATACAAATAATAGTAACGTAGTTTTAATGAAAGCTAACAGGAAATCAGAACACTGAAAAAAAAAAAAGAAACAGAAGTTTATTTCCCTTATGTATGCACTTATTCTAACTGAAAATATTGCAAACGTGTTATACTGTAACTTCTGTTTGGAAAAAAAAAAACAAACAACTCCATGCCATTCTGTCTCTACTGGTTTCCTCCAGTCCATCATTACCATCTTGCTTTTCTCTTGTTAATCTAATTTTCTCTGGTAAGCAAAAAGGAAACTAAATGAATGTATGGGTTTTTAGACTAAGTTTTGCCTATAGATCTGTATGCCCATTTAAACAGATTTTAAATAATCTTCATAAAACTGATTAGCTTGGTAAAACGGCAAAACAGATTCTTTCTGCATACTGAGACTCCGATTATTACTGTGTAGCTTCAATAGTGCAGACAAACTAAACAAATAACTGTTTCTAATATAAATACTGCAAAATGAGGCTGATGTTCCAGCAAACAAGTCCACTGAAATATATTAACAATATCTGTTTCCTAAAGTACATTCTAAATTTATTTCAATCAGCACATCTTACTCAACCACTAGAACTTTAACATGGGCAAAAAAAAAAATCTAACCTGAATCTCACCTGATAATACCTACGGTGGTGGAAGTATGTTATGTATAGTATTATTTTCATCTCTTACCTATTTTTATTATTTCCAGCTTAACATACTGTGATATAACATTTGTTTTTCATTTTTTTATAATAATCTGAACTACTATATAAGTGAAAATTATTTCCACAGTGCAGAATAAAGGGACACCATGGAAGTTGTTCAGCATGATGCCAAAAGAGTATACTTCTAATCAGATCCACATGTCAGAATAGCGTTTAAAAATTCACTGTGGTAGCCATAATGCAAAGCATCAAGTGAAACTACCACACTGCAGTTTCAGGGGTGAAAGGGGGAATGAAGTTCTCATCTGATTCTTAGTTTGGTAGGAAACAGTCTAGGACTTGTCAAACCGCTACATCACAGTATTCAAGAACAAGTCAATCTTACCTGCATTACCTTCTGTTGAATCTCCTCTAGTTGCGTGCGCTTGCTGCGCTGCCTGCAAACTTCTTGGTAACGTGTATATTGCTCTCTGAGTGAGTCTAGGAGCTTCATGACCTGTGGTTGAGCAAGTAGTTCATCATCCATTGGAGACCAGGATACTCCTCCATCTGAACCATTGAATCGACGTTGTTGTAATTCAGATAGCAACTCATGACCTTTAACAATACATATAATTATATGATTAATGTAATTTATGAAAAAAAAAAAAGGGGGGCACAAAAATTATTATTAGCAATTATGCCTCTTTTAGCCCACCAATGGTGTAAGTCTGCAGCTACTGATCTTTCAGGGTGCATTCAATGATGCCATTTCATGCAGAGCACTGACCTGTTTATGGTGTTGTATTAGTAATTTGAAAAAAGGGAAGAAATCACATGGTATGCTTTAGATACATAAAAGATACCATGACTAACATTCATATTGACAACAGTATGAATGTAATGAAACAATTGCTAAGCACAATCCAAACATAATTGTAAGTTGTCTGAAATAACTATTAAGTATTGTGGTTCACTGCATAATACTGTGCAGCATCCACAGCATTTATCTCAAACACTTCATATTCTTAGATTAAAATGAAAGCTCTGGAAGCCCTAATTGAGCATATAATTTCTCTAACCCTTCAGAAAGGGTTCTAGGAAAGAACAAAACTTTCCTAGAAAGTGCAAAGCTAAATACAGTGCTTTGATAAATGTTTTCTCATTTTTCTCACCCTTTTCTTTGTGCTCCTCAGCACCATATCAAGGTACAGTCTATACAGGGTAACAGTTTACATATACACAAAAATCGTGTGTTTTGATTACTTAATCCTCTGTTTAAAATGGTCAAACAGGATATAACACCATACTACCATTAAACTGAGATCCTCAATTTGTTTCCTAAAAGCTCAGTGAACAGGTTAATGAATGAAACGGTTTGGCCACAGCAGAAATAACATGAAAGTGAAAGATTGACAATTCCACATCACTGGTTCTACAAGTCTTACACTGGTAACGTATCTGTTCACTAAAAGAAAACTAATTACCACTGGAATAGTAATTAACACCTCAAGGGAAAAAAACCAGAACTACAGACTCTAAATTCATCTGGTATTTTCCAGACAATCAAGTTGCCAAAGGCTTTGGAGTAAGCAATTTAAAATTACTCAGCATGTATTACTGTGCAATGAACATGTCTTAAGAATTCAAATGCATTTTGCCATATTACGGAAATAAACACCTGTGATTTAATCATTTATAATACAGTGCAGATAAGCACAGACAGCTCCAAGAGCAAACAGTCTTGAGGACTTAATACTCTGTTGATAGTAAATTCACCCTTAAAAAGACCCAATACTCATTTAAATAGAAGAACACCAAATCGTTTAGTGCTGAAGGCAAAGTCTAGAAAGTGAAGAGTAAGAAGACTGTATGCTTCACTTATATAGGTGGTCAGGTCTGATGCTAGCATCTACTATGAGAATATGTAGGAAAACACTATGTGTATTGTAACCATTTGCTGGCTACTGAGACAAATTCAACCATTAGGGTAAACATTTGATATAACCTAGAAGAAATGTATTTTCACAATTAAACATGAAAGATGTTATCAGGATTACTAAAAATTGCATTTAAAAACACACATTTGGAATTCTACTTAATTTTTATAACCCCAAAATGACGTTAATTGATAAGCTTGTTACAGTGTAATGACGGCAAAGATAAAATAATTGTTGTGTCTTCTGTGCATTTACTTGAGGCTTAAAAAATGAAAAATGCTACACTATTGACCAACAGTATGATTTTTCAACTTAGTATACCTGTCTGCAATACTGTCTCAGGATCCACTGATGGAAGGAAGTTCAAATCTATCGATCTTGAATAAAAACAACAAACATATTAAAAAATGAAACTTAACAATGAAGTAGCAAGTATTATTAATAATTTGTATTATAGTAGCATTAAAAAATCTTCAGCTAAGGCCACAGTTACTCAGTGTTGTTAAAGAGGCCATGAACTCCTCAATTTTCAGTTCACTTTATCAAAAGAATTGCAGCTGCTTGTAGTTACTAGCCAAATGAGTACCCATCTATACACACACTAACTTTGTCACTTATGCACCAAGTTTTGAGAATTTCTTTACATATTTCAAACACTTAAGGCACACTGTATTTTCAGCATTGTTTGGATTTCCAATGAAAACTTATAAACCAAAAGCATCCATTTCATAAAGCAGATCACACACCTTTCTTTTTCTTGTTGAGTTCCTTTATCACTTCCATTGTTAATTTGAGCAAGCTCATCCAGTAAGGACGTTGACTCCTTTGTGAACTTTTCAAATACCTAAATAAGAGGCAGGTTTTAATGTAATAAATGAAAACTATGTAAAAGTGGTAGTATTGAAGGCATCAGTGGAAATCTTTCCATTAGTTCCATTCACATACTTTAATTGTTTGAACACAGCTCACTTGAAAAAACTAAAATAATGATCTTTGTGGTTTTTACTCACTAGTAGTATGAGCTGTAATAAGATAAAAGTAGTTTTACATGGAAAGAAATACCCCCATCAGTTTCTCCGAATATAGGGACTTACTGATTTCAGATAACAAAGTCAGACACCAGGTACCATGCAGTTCTTTTGAGTTGTCTTCTGTCTTGCTTTAACAGAATTAAGCATGATCTGGTGCTATAAATGACATGAGCAATAACTTTTCAGGTCTTTTTTGTGTTAATAAATTAGTAATCAATAGCTTGCAAATGAAGTTCCCATAACCTACCAAAGACTATTTATATTTCAGGGAAAACAAAAAATGACATGAGGGGGATAGCTCTTAAAGCCATTTTACACGATGGTGGCTTATAAAAAACAAGATACATTCATTTGTTAAAAAATGAGAAACAAAAAATCCATACAGTTAAAATATATCTATGGCTGTAAACTACTTTTTCATCTAGTACCTTAACCTTTCTGCTCTCTTCTCTTGTCTCAGAATTCAGGAGTTGCAATGGAGAAGGTTCCTCACTGGCGTATAAAATAAGTGAAACAAGGCAAGAGAGCACGAAACTGACAAAAGATTTTCAGTTGTAGTGTGAACCAGATATAAAGCCCTTGTGTCCAGGCACTCTCAGTTTCAGGCAAAGAGGAAATGAGTTACCATGCCCCAATTCACACACATGAACACCTTGCAATGACCAGTAGAAAAAAAAGCTGCACAGCTGATGATGTTCTCTCTTTCCCTGTGTCTGAAAACAATTTGTTGAGATTCAGCAAAAAAGAAACATGGTAGACATAGTAAAGGCCCTTAAATTTCTTGAGGAGAAAATGCTGCTGTGAGATTGGCTGAAGGGTATGTTTGCCATTTTCAACTAGTTGGGACACATTGTGTAGTATTTCTTGACCAGCATCCCATCTGGAGATCCTAGACACAAAAGCACATTTTAAGGGTAGCCTGCACAGGAAAGGAACACACTATTTCATTGAAGATTGTAAATACTGTTTTGAAAATTCAATTTAAGTAACTGAAAAACAAAAACATCAATGAAGAATGGTTTAAAAACATTCTATGTGCAGCAGCAGTTAGAACCATAGTTGCTTAAACCATTGGTGTCTATTAACGACTTGGGGTGGGTATTTGCTCCTAGAGATTTACTACATCTCAGTCTACTGGAGAAACTGCACTGACAGTTTTAGGGTAGCACAGCTTAAAATCTGATTCTCAGACCACAGGAACCAATAGAACCTCAACCACAGCCTGATAGAACCTCAAAAGATCTGCAGAGTCCAAGTATTTCCTCCTTTGTTTGGATTTCTCCTATCAACAGCCAAACAATTTCCCTCTGTAGTGACTACACCATACACTCAAGTACTTTCAGAATAAAGGTTTACAAGAGAGTTTCACTAAGTTTTTTTTTTTTTGATTGAGCAAATTGATTACATTAGCTTTATCATCCCCTGAACAAATCCAGTTTTAGTTACCATCGTAAAACTATTAATGCATTTTGAATGTATCATACATATATAGCAATTTCTACCTATTTAGCAGTCCCTGTACAAATAAAAATTCATGGCTGAAGAATGAGACATATGAAGCAAAACCAAACACATACACAAAAACAGCCAACCAAAAAACAAATCAGAAAACTAACCAGTCTCTTATTCAACCAATCCATGTGATCATAGGTGAGAGTTCCTCCAAAATCTTCTGTTAGTTGGCATGGTTCTATATATCGTGTCAGCTTGTTAGCAGATACTAAAATAACCTGAAACAATAAGAGAAATTTTAGGTACCCTTGTAAGTCATGCTCACATTTTGCTTTGATGCATAGTATGCTAAGCGTGAAATAACTCCTGTGGAAAAACTCTCTAATGAACCAGATATATTTGCAATATACAGACAGAAAAATAGAATCAGGATAATTCTGAGAACCCACTTGATCACACAGCAGAAAGAGTTTTCTACTTCTATTGCAGCTCCATGTTCCTAAACATGCAAATTTTCTTCTTAAACTTATCTCAAAATTTTTGCCTTCCACTACTTCATGACAACGTAGACCTCTTCAGATCACAAAACCTATTTTTATCTGTCAAACAATTAATTAAAATACTACATTTCTGAGATAGGTTTTGTGATCAAAAGTCATTCAAGTCAACAATCATTGGTCATCTTTAAAAACTCAGCAGAGGTTGTGCAGCATTCAGTGAGCACAGGTTGCTCTCCTGTATTCATAAAAATACACAGCTTCCATAAATAGAATTAGCTTCTAGTTTAATTAAGTAATGACAGTAATCAGGCCAAACCCCAGATGACTTTAGGTCCAAGAAAAAGAAGGAAGAACAAAGGCTTTCATTAGGCACACATTTGTATTTTAGGTAATTTTTACATTCTTTTTCATCTCTATGAGTTCATTAAAAAGGAGAAAAATTAATTTACTCAATCAGGACATTTTGGTACAGAAGCTAATGTAAATAGGGTACCTGGTTCTAGAAAAAAACACCACAAACCAAAAACACCACCACATCCATCAAATGGTCTGAGGAAAAGAATTGACTGCATTGAGATCACTTATTTCTGATTTTTTTTAAACTGAGATCCTTCAGGAAGGAAAGCAGACAAGGGATATACTTTACCAACTTTTACCAGGGAAACATGCAAAAAAGTCCTGAAAAGCAAAGTTTGCCTATTAAATATAGTCTCAGATATTGTACTGATGATTTCTCAAGAACAACTATGGAATTGTAAAGCGAAGACTTCCTCTACCCAAGGCAAAGAATCATCCCATTATTTGATGACAAATAGCTTTAAAAAAAAAAAAAATTGAAGTACTACTTCACAGAATTAACCAGGTTGGAAAAGATCTCTAAGATCATCGAGTCCAACCCATCACCTAACACCTTCTAATAAACTAATCCAGCCTCTTCTTAAACGCCTCCAGGGATGGCGACTCCACCACTTCCTTGGGCAGCCTGTGCCAATGACCAATCACTCCTTCCATGTAGAACTTCTCCCTAACATCCAGCCTAAACCTGCCCTAGAACACTTTGAGACTGTGTCCTCTTGTTCTGTCACTGGGTGCCTGGGAAAAGAGGTCAATCCTTCCCTAGCTATAACCTCCTTTCAGGTAGTTGTAGAGAGCAACAAGGTCTCCCCTGAGCCTCCTGTCCTCCAGGCCTCGGAAGGTCCAGTTTCCTCTCCAGCTTTACTGTCTTTGGACACATTCGAACATCTCAACATCTTTCTTAAATTGAGGGGCCCAGAACTGGATACAGTACTTGAGTGGCTGCCTAACCAGTGCTAAGTACAGGGGCAGAATGACTTCCCTGGTCCTGTTGGCCACATTATTCCTGATACAGGCCAGGATGCCATTGGCCTTCTTGGCTACCTGGGCACACTGCTGGCTCATCTTCAGTCAGCTGTCAACCAGTACCTCCCGGGTCCTCTCTGCTAGGCTGCTCTTCAGCCACTCTATCCCCTGCCTGTAGCACTGCATGAGGTTGTTGTGGACAAAGTGCAGGACCCAGCACTTGGACTTATTAAAAATTCACGGCACTGGTTTGTGCCGATCTATCCAGCCTGTCCATGTCCCTCTGCAGAGCCCTCCTGCCCTCTAACAGATCAACACATGCTCCCAACTTGGTGTCATCTGCAAACTTACTGATGGTGGACTCAATCACCTGATAGAGATAATCAATAAAGATATTAAACAGGACTGGGTCCCGCACTGATTCCTGGGGCACACCACTAGTGACTGGCCACCAACTGGATGTGGTTCCATTCACCACTACTATTTGATTAAACACTGTGGAGGACTGAGTGTTACTTGTTAATAAGGAACACTAATCCATATAATGATCAGTTGCTTTAACATTACAGCAGGAAGTACAAGTTAAATATTTATCTGGCCATTATCACAGAGTAATCTGGCATACTAGAAACTGAATAGCAACTAACAGAATTCAGATATCCACTACACTGTCAACTTCATCCCCAGTAACTACCTCCTTCACCTGCAAGTACTCCTGGTTTTGCCCACTCATTCACCATCCTCTCCAGGGCTCACGATAATAATTAGCATGCTATCTTTTTTCAATCCCAAAGACTAATGGACATGCACATGTTGGTATTTTCTAGTGCACCCTTTTTTAGGGCTGAATTTAGAACATGACATTAACACAAGCTTACATACTCCAGCTCCACAGGGGCAATTCCCTGATTTGGCCTGGATTTTTAGAAGGGTCCCACTGTCTCCAGTGTTAAAACAGCAACAAGAAAAACATGCAGAAAACCGATAAAAATAATGCAGAAGATGAAAATAAAACAGATAAAAACATGCAGAAGACAGGTGAAAATAATTCTGATAAAAACTTTGAATTCCTCTGCATTTCTGGGAAGCTCCACGAAAGCTACAAACTTTAATGCCTCAGTATTAAACCCCTTAACTGGAAGACCTGATATAAAAAAATATTTCCTGCAAAGTGTTACTCATTCTCCATCTTGAAGCCATATGCTTCAAGAAGCCATATGCTGTTTACTAGCATTATTTTTAAAAGTTAAACTGGGTATGGTTGTGCCACAATTAATTTCAAAGTAGAATACAAAAGCTCAAGGTACACATTGCAAAAATAGTTAATTTTAAACCCTTTTGTAGTAATACAGTAATCCATTTTGGACCACAAAGTGTTTTCAATGGCATAACTGAAAGCAGGCATACACAAGAGTTTCAGGGGGATTTTTGTATTTCAGAATGTTAAGTATTACTATAACCACACAACAGGCATTTAATCACTTTTAGAACAAAGGCTGTTTGTCTAGGCAAGGTAGTATCATAGGTATGTACCAATGACCTAAGGCCAAGGTAACTTGGTAACGGATCATTTCCAGTAAAAGTATCTCAGCCCAGAGGGTCTTTTTGCATTACTTTACCTCCCATCTGTGTGAGGGGAGAGGAGTTTGTAAGAAGAAGCTGTGTTAACCCAGGACAGTTATACTAGTAAGTTATCTTCATATAAAAAGCTCACCATCAAATACAACACATCATAGCTACTAACAGTGATTAATCACATTACTATCTCAAGAATATTAACAGAAAGGCAAAAAAGCAACACCTCCCAAACACATTTAGAATTTTTTTTTTTAAATTCAAACGTAGTTGTTCATTCATTTAAAAACATGAACAGTGTTACATATTACAGGGTAGCATACACAACATTTCAGCTGAAAGACATCCTTGGAACAATTAAGACAACTCTATAATGAAGCATGGGCACAGGATCAGAAAAAAATGCTTCAGTGGGCACAGAAATTGATTGCTAACAAGCATTTAGAATAAAGCTCTGCTGGAAGATCAGTGGGACTTGACTTGAGTGAGGTCCAAAACCAACACTAACCAGGAATAAGGATATGGACTTTCATTCAGCTGAATCAGCCCACCCAGCAGCCTTTATACTTAACCACCCAGCAGCCTTTTGATCTCAGCTCCCATATTTACTTTTAGTACTTTGCAACTCATCACCACATATCATTTTGAAGTAGAGGACCTCTGCCTCTGAACAGAAAGGAAAGCACTGTGATTAATAGCAAGGTATTAAAAACAGATAAGGTTGCAGGACAAAGAGGCAGATGTGATGCCCCATTAGAAAATCAGAAATCACAGTTACATATCACTTCCTTCAAATAAAATTGAATTACACACTCAAGTGAAAGCATGAAAGCTTTTTATTTATTTAATTATTTAGATCACACTCATTTCACAGGTGCAAAAGCATTTCTGGATTTCTGTAGCATTTATGCAAATCTAATCCATGGTCTAAAACAAGTAGTGTGTTGCTTGTTTGGGTTTTTTTGTTTGTCTGGTTTTTTCCTGTCAGTAATATACAGTTACGCTGCTGCAGATTTGTGCATGACTTAGCAGATTCCACAGCCTTATCAGTGCCTTGCACTCACATCAGGACTAGAGCAGAGGCATACTATCATCTCTAACACAAATATTACTTGGAGCACAGACAAGGTGATTTTTACTGAGCCAGTTTTCCTAATCACAGATATCCAAGAGGTAATGAACGATGAATAACAAAGGCCTGCATAATACCAAGGGTGCTTCTTTATTACCTGGGAAAGCACAAGACTTTTTTATGCTCTCCACCTTTCCCTGTTCTTTGATGAAGAGTGCCATTTAAGAATGGGTTACTGCACAGAAGAAAAAAAACAAACAAAAACCCAGACCACCACCACAGCAAAAAGTGAAGAAAGTTCAGAATGTACAAGATAAAAGAAAAAGTCATGAGCTAAGATGGTGGTCGCTTTAGAAACATCTATAGCAACTGTACGAGCAGTTGCTCATCAACCAACCTGTGACACAACAGCTTCAAAGCTGGTGATAGCCCTTCCTGCAAATCAGCAGTCTCCCCATTTCAATGTTTCTAAATTTGCAAATCAACTCAACAGCAAAACTGAGCAACCAAACCAAGAATTTAGCAGCTGCATTTTACTATCCTCTATTCACACAAACTTTTGATCTGTCCATGAATCAAGACAAGATACAAGACAACATTAGGAAACGAATCTGAAGTTTTCCTCCTGCCTAACAAGCAGCTGCAGCGTTTTAACGCTGTGGCAATTTTACTTGTAACACGACAGATCACTGACTACTTTTGTTACAACTGACGCATTTTGATATATTTGCATGAAATGCATCCCTAATACTGATTTTCTTTTTCATGTAAGTTGAGAACTATTAACTTAACAGACTCTCAGATAAAAATTTCAAGTTGGGGGAAAATGTTTATGCTTCAGTAATGGAAAAAAAAAGTTGGTTTAGAAACAGAAACCAAAAATGTTCAGTTACACAACTCCAGTGGTCTGTGCCAAAGCAGCTGGCATCCTCTCTGGCACAGAACGTGCTTCATAAAATTACAAAGCTTTCATTGCACAACTGCAATTGAAAGACTTTTAGCCAATCCTTGGAGCCAAATAAAAAATCCTTTTATTATTGCAGCCATGTGAAATGATCCCTGCTTCATTAATACATTTCTGTAGGTTTTGTGCTTATTTTTTTAGAAACAGATTCTAGCTGAGTCATATTAAAGAAAAAATTGTCAAGAATCTCTTAGAGAATTAATTTCCCAACTGGCAATATCATTATCTATACAGTAAAAACCACTGTATAAAATTATTTTATACCACATCTTCAAAGGCTTCCTGAACGTGTCCATATTTACAGGTGTCTAGATGGAAAAATAAAATGGGAGGGACTGCTGAAGATAGGAGTTCACCTATATTGCTGTCACTCCCTGGACTTTGGTGTTTACCTGTGTCCTGCAAGCATCTGTGTGAAACTTAACACTGCAAACTTAAGTCACTTTCTAAAGACAAGCTGTTATATCATACTTTTGAGTACAGATGGTTGCTTCAGTCTCTTTATTAATTCACATCTTGGATGAGCATTAGAATCATAGAATGGTAAGGTTGGAAGGGACCTCAAGGATCATCTAGTTCCAAACCCCTGCCATAGGTAGGGACACCTCCCACTAGTACAGGTTACTCAAGGCCTCATCCAACCTGGCCTTGAACACCTCCAAGGAGGGAGCATCCACAACCTCTCTGGGCAAACTGTTCCAGTGCCTCACCACCCTCACTGTAAAGGGCTTCCTCCTGACATCTAGTCTAAATTAATTGTGCTCTAAACAATAAGCTAGTTTATAAAAAGACAGACATCACCATACTCATGTTTTTTATTAAAGCAGCTATCACTGAGCTGCTATAATGCTGAACTTCAAGATGGAAATATAGTTTGACCTCACCTCCTTGCCAGTCCCCTCCAGGGACTCAAGTAAAGGAACTGACAGAAACCCAAGAAAGTTTAACTGTAATGTAAGTCACAAGATTAGCATAGTTGGAACCACTTCCAGTACAAAAATTCCAGGCACTTCACTACCTTGATCATTGCTGCAGACTTTCAGAGATAAAAGTTGCTATTCAGAGTCTTTGAATTGCCTGTTGAACTTTCAGTCACTTTTAAAATCTGCTTCTAAAGAACTACTCAAAAAGAAAAGGTGATCTTAATTTGCAAGGTATATAGCCTGAAGGTAAACCTGCAGGATTTTCTTCTAAGACAGTAATATAGTGTCACAGCCTATAATGTAATTTTCTCTGTTAAAATATTCTAATTAGCCTCAAACCAGCACAGCAGATAAGCAAAAAAACCAAGCAAACCCACAACAAAGCACTTGGTCATCTGACTGAAAATAGGAGTCATAACCTTTAACACCACACTCCAGAGCACTTTTACATGCAGGAACTGTTTGTTAAAAAATGAAGTCATGCATTCTAGATGAAGTCTGATACAAGAGTTAGCAAGACAAAGTTCATATGAATTAACAGCAGTATTATCTAGATGACAGTCTTCAGGTTTATATTGTTCAGTACTTACAGAATCTTCCAAATTCCATTTTCCCTGAACTAAATTTTGTACAGGAGTATAAAAGAACAATATAATCTTACCACCAGAAAGAACCACAGAATATTGGACAAGGCTGCAAAACATTTTTATATCCCATCTATTTCACAGAAAAAAATGCTAAGAGTTTTGTAGTACAAAGCAAGCAGATATTGGTGAGCACAGAAAGCCTGTTGCAGTTTAAGCAAGATTATCTTTTAAAATTATTGGAAAGACTGACAATAGATAATTTTCCAAAAACTAAAGCTTCCATTAACATTCTCAGAAGAAAAGAACTGCTAACATTAGTGTATACTGTCCCATACACACTCTGCCTCACACACTAAGGAAAACACTAGTTTCTATATATGGCAAACTGAATGATCAACACTTTCGTTACTAATGTCAAAAAACAAATCAAAAACACAGAAGATGCATGCAACAGCAACAAGTTGTTTTTAAGAATGGTCATTCCTATTTAGTGACAAACATACAACATGCATCTCTACAGTCTATTACAGAAGACACAGAGAACAATTCACGCTAAACCACATACAACCCCGTTTCTTACTCCAAAATTTCACAGTATGTGAACTGCTTTATCTTCTTGCTGAGGAAAGCACTAAATGCCATACATTTCTGATGTGAGACCTGTCTCATTTAATATTTTCGTGGGAGGAAAAATTTTAAATGCCACAGTGGTTTGCAAGGATACGCACAAAGCATCTGGAATATAGTTATTTTAAAATAAAAATTAGCTTTCATCCAATTATTCTAGTATTCCAAAAATGGCATTTCTTATTGAAGTAGACAGAAATTCTACATACCTCAAAGCCAAGCCTATCTTTCTCTTTCCAAAAACAGAAATGAGTAACCTTCTTATCCCAAAATTCATCTGGCTTTACTACACAAACAAGAGATACCTCAGCTGGAACAACATTCTGTAAAACAAAAAGTCAAGATTAAACCTTCATTTATCACAGAACTGAATTCCACTTACATGTCATCATCTATTCAAGATCTGAAAATCCGTAGACCGAAGTTATACTAAGTTTACTTCATCAACATCACGCATCAGTTCCATCATGCTTTGGAGGCGACTGCACTAAAGTTCATCACAAAATTGTGTCAGAACCAAAAATAAAATCTAACGTCTTTATTCTCAGTCCTGAGGCCTAACCATTAGTCCATGCTATGTTAGTACATAAAAACATGAATTATTCTTTAGACTTAACGTATGATATTTAGTTAAAACATTTCTCAGCCTAATGCTCTTCTTTCTGAGCAGAAAGAAATTTCAAGTGGTATGCACAAGTGATTAGTGTACATAGAAAAATCTTCCTTTATTGGTTCCTTTGAGTTAGATACAGATGTGCAACTCATGTTTCTGTAGGCTTCTCACTAGCAGGAAAGCATGCTGATGGGAAGCCAGTGAAATATGAGCATGGGCACATAGATACCTTCCCCAAAAGCTGAAGTTCCCACTAAATGTCACAACAGCACATTAGCTACCATGAACATTCAGTCAAGATCATAAATCAAAACATAGTGGATCAAATTACTGTAACTCTACTAATAGGAATACCATCTTAGTCAAGGTGAAAGACACCTTGAAATAGGCTTAAAAATACAGGAGCAGTAACAAGTCAAAGGACAACAAAACTACATTGTTTGTAATCAACACTTTCTGATGCTTCATCTGAGAGGAAAACTGCTCTGATAAGTTAAACAATTTGTGCAGTAAGAAAGGAAGTAGTCCAAGTTCTTTAAGTCTACTCAAGAGCACTATAATTTTTTTATTTTTTTTTTGACTATTGAGACCAGAAAATAATCTGCACTGTTTAGCAGAATTAAAAACTTCATTGCAACCCCACAGTTCTGAAGAGTTCAAGTAATGAAGTTACATTAATTTCTTTAACTGGGGATTGGACAGCATGTAGAATAATTTATGACTGGGACTACTACACACAACAAAATCAACAGCAAATTCCAACGAAAAACAAGTAGCATACCACACTGATTGCATTAGTACCTGCTCAGTTGCACACTCAGAGTGAGCTGCTGTCCTGCAGACATTCCTGCTACTCACAGTCCTATGCCCATATTTAAATAAAATTCTCAGTTTTAACTACTGTGATACATCATCTGCTTTTCAGACTGGTTCTTCTCGCACAGAACTCTGTCACAGAACCAGTTTTCTGATTTTCAAGGCCATTAATTGTCTATTTCTCAATAAAGACATTACTGCCTCTACAATGATAAAGCTATCAGGTTCAAATATAAGAATGCGTAAATGTACAAAATTTTCTTTACCTGCAGCATTAACACAACTGTCTTGACCACGTTCCATTGTGACTTTCTGCCATCTACTATCACAGTAAATCCTCTAGCTTTACATTTCTCACTAAAAGAAGAAAAACACTTAGAAAAAAGTAAAATTCATGAACAAGTGTCATATCACAATAACTTTGCTCTTTGCTACATAATTTATCAAAATACTGTCTTATAAGCTTTAGGTTTAGTCATTTAGAAATAAATTTCAATTTTAATAAGTACACAGACAGATATGAAACTGGAGAACTGCAATTTGAAACAAGGAAGACTAAGAGATGTCAGTTTTCATATTCTTACTTGTGAATCGGTGCAGATTTGGGAATACAGCTATGTATCACTTGATACACGTCCAACCAGGAAGCCTTCTAAACATGTTTATATTTCTTTCCTGAACATATGAAACAAATTGCAGTGCAAAAAGCCTCTACAAAGAACAACGGTTTTGCATATGGATCTACAAGAAAGAATATTATAGGCTAATAACACAATCTCTTTTTCTTCTAATAATGTTTGGGTCTGTGTATCCTTAAAAACAACAACCACCACCACTATCCACAACCAATCAAGCAACCCAAAACCAAAATTACACACAAACAAACAAATTAAAAACCCCAATCTGCTGAAAACAGTTAGTTGCAAAGCCAAAAATTCACACCGTACTTCTGCTTAAGTACCAAATAAGATATAGTAGTCTATCCTTTCTTCACTTGCTGTGTATTCCCACAAAGACCTCTCCAAGTTGTTTCTAACTGAAACTTTCAACAAGTTGCTCACAACAGCTGGGCAGTGTTCAATGGTGGCAGTAATTAACCTCTGGAGATCACCAACTGCTATGAAGCATTACCTCCTTACAACCAGCGCAGCAGCCAAAAGCAAGCATGGAATTGAGACTGCAATCTTAGCATTAGTTACTACAATTAGATACCTTGTCTTGGGTTGAAATTTCTGCATGCAGCAATGAGTAGCTAAAACCCATGACATTTACATGAAGTAAAAGAGTTAAGATCTTCAGCACAGAAATCTGCAATTACCAAACAATGGCATTTCTGTGATTTCCATAGTTTAAAGAAAAAAACAAAGTAATTTTCATGTAACAGTATGCTTTACACCAAGAAATGTAACTGTTTATGCTTAAGCTGAACTTTGTCAGGTACGGGTGGAAGACAAATCTACGTTGGAATTTAAAGTGGAAAACCTCAGTTTACTAGACTATTAAAAACAAATTACAAAGTTGGCTGCCAATCCAAACGTGCTTTTGCTTTTAAGGAACTTCTAAGATCACACTCATGATTTTTATGAAACCACTCTGAACATACAGGCTTTACGCATGCAACATTTAATCAGAAAAACCTGAAAGTCACACTACTACTACTACTTTTAAAAACTATTACTACAGCCTCTTGAGAGATGGCTTCCTTAGGCACAGTGGAATTTAGCTGTATCAGTATTTGTTCTTCTCTACTACTAAAACTATTTAAAAAACCCAAGACTCCAACAAGCAACCATATTCAAAACTGAGCTACCACTTGTGAAAACTTCAGACAATGTGAGTATTTGCATGTTTTTTTTTTTAATTGAAGAAAAAAGCTACTTTGTGATTTGAGCCACAGCATGAAGAATATCACAAAAAAATATAACAAAGCAAGCAAACTTTAGTATGCATGACAATAGCTTAACATTGCCATTTTTATTTTTCCTGGATTCTGAAAAGGTTTCTCTGGACTCTGAGAATTTTAAATAACATCAAGAAAGATGTAACAGTCAATCTGAACACTTAGAATAAGTTGTTTGAACTTTTAGGAAAGCTTTACAGATACACACCTTTCAAACTACCCCCCATAAAGAAATTTCACCCAAGACAGTACACACAGTCGTGCCTCTCAAATATCAGACACAGTTTCCGGAACAGTTATAGCTATGACAAACATCATACATAACTGCATTAGAAGTTAAACACACTATATTATCCTGCTCATAGAATTTGAGGGGGAAAAGTAACATTAATGTTTCTTGGACATCTATCTAGGTTTGGGACAACACCCTTCCTCACGTCTCTCTTTTCTTCAAATAGTTGTCTTTTTCGAATAGTCTTTAAAAAAAAAAAATCTTTCCAGAACAAAAAAAGGCAGGTTCCTAAGCCAAGAAGTTCGTATTTCTCACTTAAAAACAAGAATACAAAAACAATAGTAATTTTTTCCAGACTGCGGCTATAAAGGCGAGGTCATCTTTTCCACGACTGACAAATGTTAAAGTGGAAACGTTGAACTTCACTTTCAAACAGATTTTGCAGTTCATACAGAGCGAAGAATATTTTAGTTGTACTTTCAGTTATTTTTACATTAATATATGTAAAAACATACGCCAGGATGAGACTGGAATAATTAATGCTTGCTAGAGCAAGTACATCCATTTCATAAATAGGTCAAGCCCTTTGGTCAACGAGATGGGTTGTGCTGACAACCTTCATAGATTTTTATCACTTCATAAAAGAAGTCTGAAAACCCCCAAGACTTCCATGACTAAAATATTGTGCAAAACACTCACAGAGCTATTGGTGTTTTACCTGTAAGCAACCTGAATTTATTCTCTGCTTCTTTTCCCAATCAGTTTGGTTTTTTTTTTTACAGCCTTAACTACAAAAAAAATCGTATCAATGAATTGTGTTTTGAAAACATGTGAGATTGCAATAAGCAGAGTACATTAAACAGGTTGCCATTGTTCCTGTTTCCAGAAAATTAATTCAAAGGGGATACAAAAGCAAGCATTTATTCAAAAGTCATCTTTCTTTTTTATAATCAGTGGTGCAGGAGAACAAAATAAATCTGTGATAAAGATCAATCTCCAGATCCTAAGAATAAAATGCAGTGAACTAAGCTAGAACCAAGAACTGACACTGTAAGCTTGCAGGGTTACATGCACAGAAATTAATCAACAATCATTTTACAGCAAGATCTGGATGACAGGGTACTCATCATCATTCATCACAGTTCAGCAGTTCCCCAATGACACATCTGAGTTGCTCACTAACTTCAGCAAGACTTCCTATGTATTTAGACTCGGTGCACAATTAAGGACTACAAGCTACAAAGACTAGGCACATAGTTAAGAAAGAAGGGGAAGCTTTTTTACTTTACTCAAAGCTACTTTTGGAAGCTTAGAAATTTCATTAGAATGACTCATTAATTTCCATAGCAATTTAAGTGCACTGTCATTTAAACAAAATTATCAAATATATTCCAAGGAAAGAGTGTGGAAGTACACATACCAAAAAAAGCCAGATATAAAGAATAAAAAGACATATACAAGCATTACTGGATATCCCTTAATTTATGTTCTAATTCCATCAGACACTACCATATTTTAAACAAGCATTTACGTGAACTCTATTTGGTAATGAAAGCCAAATAGACAGAAAACAAACAAACAACAATTAAAAATCCCCTCCAACAATGGAAAAATAAGACACCACTGAACAAAATGCCTTTGAAATCACCTTGGGATACTTAGAAGATAGTCTAGCGTTACACTCAGTTCATCCATACTTGTCTGTTCAAGGCATAGTGGAATTGTCAGAATGAGGCCACTTCTTCTGTCCTTGCCTCCTGTTTCAGTGAGAAAAAATCATTAGAAGGGTAACGTAATAGCTTAAGGTAAATTAAACACTCTGTAGTTACATGGTCTCAAAACACATTTTAAAAAGTAATCTTTAAAGTTGCTGTGAACATCACAACTGACATTTCACCTCTGTTTTGAGGATTCATTTACCACATTGATATTCAAGGCTTCCAAGCACAGAGCTCACCTGTAGCACTCATTATTTCTCATCTAATACTTTCAATATAACACGAATCAAGTCTTCCAGAAGCATTACTTGTAAATATCTAGATTATTTTGTTAAAAAGTACCTCCTAGATCATCTACATTACCAGCCTCTCAGAAACCTGGTGAGTTCCCAAGGTAAGCATGCACCCAGAAGTTCCAATTGGAACACTTCCTAGAAACATAGACTACAAAAACGAGGATCCTGTACCACACAGGTTGCCCACTGCACATACTTTAAATTGGTAGCTCATTCATTGAGCATAAGATTTCCAGACCCAATTACAAACGTAATGGTCACCTCACCATTAAGATTAGCATGTCAAAACAGCTGCTTTAATCTCCGTATGTAATCCTTCTGGTAAATGTTATGCAAAAAATTGAAAGAGTCTCTGGAATGGTACAGTTTGTTTGTTTGATACTGATAAAGAAAGCTGAAATTTTCTCCTCTGCCTTTCCAAAAGATTGAATTTTGGAGTCACACAGTTCTGAACCAGTAACTCAAATGAATCTGGTCTAAGTTTTTACTCACAGCTTAAATGGGAACTTAAGTCCAATTCACTGATTACAAGACAAGACGAAAAATTAATATTGACAGAGGTCCCTGAAAAGGTCACTCATCAAGTGCTGAAGAGTGAATGGTACGAAGTGTGCAACTGGCTCTTCTACTATCATCATATGCCCAAGTACAGGCACACCATCAGTGATTTTTTTGAAGGCGGAAGACCTTGAGACCAGAATATTTGCCCCTAAATAGTTGCTAACTCATCCAAAAGGTAGCTGTGACATCTTCCCATTTAATTGGGAGCAACTCATATAGGTCTTCTATTCACCATCTTGAGAAAACAACCTTACCTATTATTTTTTACTCTCTGCCCTTAAATCTTTTCATGTCTATAACCAACAAAAATAGGGATTTTAATTTCAAAACCCAAATAATTTGTCAGAGGCAATAGAAAAGGAAGTACAAGAAGTGGGGAGAGGAATTTGCATATGAAGCAAAGAACATTAATGAAGTCGAATATATTCCAGAAGGATATTATGCTTAAGCTTACAGCTTATTATACCACAACTTCAGTCATCTTAAAAGTTTGAGGATTTTTTTTACCTTTTTTTTTAAAACAAAACTAACACCCATCTCCATACCAGTTTCCATATTCTGGAGTAGCTGAAAACCTTCTCGATTTTATTCAGTATTATTTTTTAGAGTAAGTTTTAATATATTGGCTATTTTATTAAAAAGATAATGCCAGAGTTATTTAAGTACATGTAAGGAGGCAATTACTAAAGAATCTTCTCCATATTGTAGAAAAATTGTACAAAGATAATGATAACCTCTGCTTTGAGGTGAAAAATAAGCATAATAAATTTCCATAGCCTGAGAAAGAATACCTTTATTCTCAAATTGTTATTCACATGATTAAAGACATGATTTGACTCTGTAAAGTTATTTAATGTTGGTAGAAGTTCTATCTAATCACTAAGAACAATTTTTCACATAATAGTAAACAGCTGTGCAGAAATAGGACAAAAAAGCAAAGGAACACAGTAATGCTTGCAGATGCAGAAACATACACTGACATATTAATTCCCTCCATCTACTAGAGATGTAAGCAAGAGAACAAAAAACACGTTTTGTTTACACAACATACGGTGGCATCTTAATAGCAAAATGTTTTTTACTTTGTTTCCAAAGCTGTGAAAACTCCTCCAAAACCATTAAACATCAACAGATACAAGCACACACTTTCTGTATGTTCATAAAGAACCCGCCACTTTAAGGTGTACATTGCAATAGCTGTGTTCCCCTCCTTTTCTCTTTTTCAGGGTGGAACTGTTGCTGGAAAACAGCAATGGACTTTTTAATATCTGCATTTCCAAACACAAAAATTAAAGAGTGCTGCCATATGAGTGAGAACAAATGGACATACCCTTTCCACAGAAATTGAGAGAATCATAGTTTAAAGCAAGTTATTTATAGACTGTCCATCCTTCTCTGTTTCTGAACAGTATGGGAGAAAAAAAAGGAAGGAAAAAACAGCTCACTGCTTTAAAAAAAGACTTTTGTTCTCATCTGTACGCTTGGGAGTGAAAAAAATATTTTCTCTGCACTTGCTACACTGCTTAGTGAGCACACATTAAACTCAGAGTTTATGAACATAAAGTAATAATACTTCAGAAGCCATACTGATTCAGTGGTAGCTTGTCAGCTGCCATCTCTCAATAAGAATAAAACATTATAATGAATGAAGAAGCCTTTCATTAGGTGTTCAGGCACCATCAGATCTTTCCTTATCCATAAGGATATCCTCACAGAAGAGAGGGTACCAGTTTTCAGGAATACAGAAAATAAATTTTCCGGAACTTAAGTCTGCAACTGTCAGACTTAACAAAAGGTTACATATTGTGAAATGGAAGAACTGTGAAAAATTACTGGGGTAAAGAAGCAGCAGCATTGTCAGAAGTTCTAATAAAATTTTTAAACACAGACTGAACAGAACTTGGTGATCAAAATGACTGAGTCCGTGATAGGAAAATTAAGAAAGCAGAGGTTATTTCTACAGGAAACATTAGAAAAATTACCTTGAACCAGCCTTCAGAGTCCAAAATCCCAGGACCCACGGTAGCCACTCAGGACTCTACTGGATATTGTACTTTTAAGAACTGTATCTAATGCTTCCTCTATCTCCCCACCCATGAACTCCTGAGTGGAGCATTCCCCCATATCTGAGGAAGGAAGGGTTTGCAGAAAACCACATTTTCTTCTTGTATTTATAGCAAGTTAGTCTTGTCATGGCTGATTCCTAACTGGAAGGGACGTGTTCTCTTCAAAGTTACTGCTGGATTCATGAGACAAAACACCTCCCTCACAGTAGTAGTTAAGTATTACTAGCAGTTCATGTTTTCTTTATACAGACTTTAAAGTATTCAGTGTTGAATGGGGTCTAACTAATCAAAGTTAAGAACTGGCGACATTTGCTGAACCAACAAAACTTTAAAAAAAAAAAACAAAACAAAACAAAACAAAACAAAAAAAACCCCAAACAAACAAAAAACCCCATAACACCACCAACCACAAAAAAACCTCAGAAGCTACAATCTCTTGGCATTTCACAGAAAGACCACAATAATTATCTAAATTAGTCAGTTTCATGACAAGTCATCCTGTGGAACAACAGACAGGTTTTCCCTCCAGCTATTAAACACTACTAGTAAAGATTCAGACATCTGTATTCTGCCTACACTGATTGTTATGCAGTTTTCACGCTCTGAAGCGTAGACAGATTGGCTAAATATGCTGTCAACCTGCCACAGCACAAAACCCCACACAAACTAGGAGTAATCACCAATTCTTATTCTCAGTGAAAAATTATCGCCATTTACATAAATAAAAAGTAAGTGATATATCTTTATCCATCTAAGAATCACTAACTCAAAACAGTATTTCTAAAAGAAAACGCAGAAAAGAAATCCTGAATGGGGCTTTAAGGGAATATCAACTAAAATCACCCGTTCAGAACTGAGTGATGGATAACATGGCTACAGTCGAAGATCTCCCAATACTAACATACGAAACAAGAATTAAAGAGTAAGTTTTCTTCTTTAACCTTTGTTGTATAACTTTCAGCTCCTTTCTAAAATTAAATATTGTATAAATATTTACCACTCTTTCCAGAATACAATGCTTGGTGAGATAAACCTAATCATATCACGATTTTAAGCATAGTAAACACTACCACCTTGTCTTACTATTAAAATAGCACTACACTCAGATTGAGTCTTAAGGTTTAGAATTAAACATGAACAATAAACCCAAGAGAAATTAATTTGATGCGTGTTGCAGTTCAGAAGTAGTGCAGTTTATTAACTGCAAACACATTTAATTTTAGGAAAGAAACAAGAGCATCACCAAAACAAAATGAAAAACAAAAAAATTTAGTTCTAATTAATTTTGCACTGAAGTGGTTATTCAGGTTTCTTTCCAAGCCAGTACCTTGCCTTTTTTCCCCCCTGCTATTTGTAGTGACTTATCAGCATGGAAGCTACAGACACAGATTCCAAATCAGAGGACACTGCACCACTAGAAACCAGATGTTTTGCTTCCAAAAGAAGGTGATAGAGCTAACATTATTCACACCAATTTAACTCCAAAATGACAAGAGACTTCAACATCAAAACACTGGATAGCACTTCCCTAAAATATTATTTTTCTCATTATTTGTTATTGATGTTTGTATTTATGAAACTACATCAAATAAAATTGCTTTAAAATAAAGTTGAAGAACTGATTTGTGTGTCAAGTTCCTTCACTTACACTGAAGAACACTTAAAAGAATTAACTGCATGAATCTTTATCATTCATTACAGTATCTATGAATACTATATCATTCCAAAAAGGTCAAATATACTTAAAAATACACAGGCTGAAGAAGATTCCTAATATTTAAACTGCCACTCAAATCGCACTCCACTAAGAACATTCGCATTTCAAAACGTATCAAGCAGTTTTAACAGCAAATTAAGAAACACACTTTAGTTAATGAGAACTTCACATTGCAGTATAAAGCTGAACAATCAACATATACATCTGCTATTATTGCAGAAGAAACTGCTCACTATCCCAGGCTTTAATGTAAGTTGAGTTTGAAGGGTTATTTTGTTTGTACTAAAATAGGAACTGTTTGACTTGCAGTTCCTGGGGACAGTGGGCAAATTCAAAGTAAGCCTATTTCCATTAACAAAAAGGAACAGGTTTCACTTCTCCAGTGACCAGGGCAGGTTAAACCAGACTAACCAAAATAAACTGAGAATAACATTTATGGCACCACTTGTCAATTTGTAAAGTTCAGAAGTATTCTGCAAATTACCTATCTACCCTAGACTGAACAATCGGACACCAAGAGTCAACATAGCCATCTATGACAGCTGTGATATCAGCAAGAGAATATCATTCATTATTTTCAGCATTCTCTTTAGGGTTTGTTTCCTGCCATGGGGAGGCAAGTAAGTTATGTTCAATCAAAGACTGAAGAAGTTTTAATAAAAACAGTAATTCCAGCCTCTCCTGAAATGACAAAACTAAAAATGTTGCAAGGTGTAGCTAATTCTATTTCCATCCATTTCTAATTTGAAGAAAATACAGGAGAGAAAAACAAAGAAACAGTTTCTAAGGAAAATCCTGCAATTATTTGCTCTCTATTTCTAAAACAGCACTAAAAATATTATGACAGGATTACTATCGGTGTCTGCCAAACCCTTCTTTTAGATATAGACTGCAACTTCATGGTAGCAATATCTTGGCTAGCAGATTAAATTTTTTAGAGATTCTTTTAATAAATAACAAAGCACTAACCAACAATGTATTTCTGTCTAACATATATAGCAAATCCAAGTAACCAACGTAAAATTTCCATCCAAATTATGCAAGGAGGAACCTCCTGAGGATAACAGAAATCATACCTGAAAGAAAAGCCAGTTTTTTCTTCAGAATGGGTAATATCACTGATGCTTCCATTCTACTTCAGATAATTTTCACAGCTCTGAAATAAAAGAATTTAAAGTTGTCAAGCATGCAAAATTAATTGCAACAGTTCACTATACTGAGCAATGACCAAAACACCTTTGCACAGAGCACTATAACCAAAATCCAAAGTATTGTAGAGAATACTGGAAAAAAAACCCCAAAACAATATTACCATATGTGTTTTAATTAAAGATTTACATACAGAAGATCTTCCTCATTGTAAAAAAAATAAAAATTCAAAGCAGAACCTCAACAAAGGATATTGAGATCATTTGTACAAAAGACCCGTTTCCCAACCCCATTAATCTACAATTAATTTACAGGTAGATCATCTATGTGCTCAGTGATTCAGATGTAAAGAAAATAATATCTTTGTATAATCTGCCTGATATTACCAAGAATATAATAATTATTTAAATACATTATGCTGCATTCATGTCAGGACACTGCTACTACCCTGCCACCATGTGAAGGTTTGGTAGTTCCCCGCCCCCCCACACTTTGTAAAATGACCCAGACTAGCACTCAGTCGGCTGGAAGTTAAATGATGAAGCTATATTTACAGCTTTGCACAATGTACAGCAGATATTTACACTATATACACAATATTTACAGAAATATACAAGTAAAAGGTAATACAGCAACACAACACCCCTCCCAGAAATCAGAGACCCCAGGAGGGGCTCCCAACCACCCTTCCACCTTCTCCCCACCCCTGTACCTTTCCCCAAGATTTGCCTTACGTGCAAGGTAAATTAGGAAGATCGGCCAGGAGGGTTAGAAGGAAAGTGGTTAGTGAGGATTAATAAGCAGAGGAGCCAGAGCCCAGAAGCTGCTAGATCCCACCAGCAGCTGCTGTTCCAGCAAGCGACAGAGAGAGACTGACTTATCAATTGTTTTGGTTAGTATTCCCAAACAATTCTCCAGCAAGCGTATGAGTGAAGTAGACATCATGATGTTTTCCTTTCACAGCCTATAGTGTAAGTTTCTCCATTAAAATATTCCAATTAGCCTAAAACCAGCACACACCAGCAGTCAAACTAAAGAAAAAAACACAAAACCCAAATATCTAGCAGTCAAGAGTAACTATGTCTAACCTGTAGCTGGAAATGTTTCTGCTCCTTTTGCCTCAAATCTGTTCTTACTCTCATCCCAGATTTATTGCATTTTAAATTCCAGTACACTGATTATGCCTCTGTGTTTCACCCACAAATCAACAAGATGCTTGAACTGCAACCTCCTCCTCCAGCCTACACAAAGTAGTAACTAGCATCTGGTGGTAAGCCCTTCCAAATTCATACTTGCACAAATCAACCTATATAATAAATCTAATTCTGTATGGAATGACAGTACACAGTCAAAATTTAAAAAAATGAAAAAAAAATAAAATCAAGCAAGTTGTTTTGGTTTTTGTTTTTTTCTTTAATTCCAAGCATATGGATTCAGACTGTAACATGGAGTTTTCTATCTGGATACTTCATCATTCATGCACACAAATAGAACTTTTTTTGTTTCTGGTGAGGGAGGGAAGTTAAATGAAACAAAACCACAAATTATCTAGGAGAAAGAAGAGGTGAAGACAAAAAAAACTCCACACAAGCACACTAAAAAAACCCCAAAAACTCCAATTATAGAGCTTGAGGTAAAACAGAACAGCTACTCCTTTTGTTCACAGAATAAGCTTCATTACAAACAAAAGAAGAAACTCTAACAGAATTATGAAACAGAAATAGTATTTCAGTAATTTTTAACTGTCATTCTTTACTTCAATGCATGCTTTGCAGTACTTATTCACATTCTGTCTCCCAAAATTACCATATTCAAATGTCATTTTTGTTGGTTTTATTAAATACACATTTCCTATATTACAGAAACAGATTTAAGGAAGTTGAGTCCAAGACAGCTCACACTTTAAACAATTCACTAAACAATTCACTCATTCACTACTGGAATGGGTTGTTCAGGGAGGTTGTGGAGTCACCGTCCCTGAAGGTGTTCAAGGCGGGTTTGGATGTGGCACTTCGTGCCATGGTCTACTCTTGAGGTCTGTGGTAATGGGTTGGACCTGATGATCTTTGAGGTCTCTTCCAACCTTGATGATACTGTGATACAATTATTCAAAGAAGCATCTTATTAAAGCTTCCTGTATGCCTCAGACAAAAATGTATAGATTACTTGTCACATAAAACTCAAAAAAATCTAGAGTGATGCAGTCATTTTTGTCTCTCAAGCATGCTCAAATGAGCCTAAGCTATTCAACCTTGGCAGCACTTTTCTCCTGAAGATGTGGAATATACATTCAGTAATGATTTGTCACTCTCCTCTCCAACTTACTTCAAAATCATTATAAATGGCTCTTTTATTATACACAATGAGGAAAGTCCAAGCTTGAACACACACTTCACTATGTTCATACTTTCCAATATGAATGGAAGTTTGCATCAACTTAACTGACTGCAGGAAGGATGCTGCTTCACTGTTGTGAAAGGACCAGCTTATTTACCATGAAAGCACTGCCTGGCTTTCTGCCACAGTAGTAGCACTGTACATGGATCAAAACAATTCTTTTGTTCAATATTTCCCGGAACCAAAAGAAGCATTCTGTTCAGAGTAGAGGGAAGCAAGTCAGAACAATCAGAGTAACTGCTGGTAATCGTTTCAAACACCTCGCCTTTGTTTCAGGAACTTCTAAAGTTTTCAGTTGCCTCTCTTCTGTGACAGCTTTCCTGTGCTTGATCTAGAAGAAAGCTCCCACTAGAGCAGGTGATGAGAACACAACACAAAAAAAACCCCTTCAGGTTTAAAAATGAAGTTTAACATCCTTCTCTATCTTCAGCACTCCAGAGAATCTCAGAATGTACTAAAAATCTTGATGTTTACCCCTAGCCCCCAACCTTGATGTTTTTTCTGTTGGTGTTACTTGGTTTTGTTTCCAGGTTTTTGGCAGGGGTTGTGTTTGTTTTGAATATTGGAAAGTGAAACACTTTAAAGACATTTGGTGTCTACTTTCCACTGAGAGCTACCAAAGGTGTTTTTAAAAGGTACACTGCAAAAAAGCAGAAGTAAATATACATTTGTAGGTCTAAATAAAGTCTTTTTAATTTATTCAGAGAAAGACAAAAATGACAGGTTCCTAAACTAACCAACAAAGGTCTCAATTTAACTGAAGAATGATGTATTGTTCACTGTCACACCACTGGTTTAGATGAAAGAAGGAGACCCAGCATCTACTCATCAACAAAAAAATATGTTTAACTCATTAAATAAAAAAAAGCTGAAGTATAAAAGCAGATGCACCAAAGAGAACAGATTTCACTCAAGGACACTGAACTACTTCAAGAATCTGCATTATTTTATCACTTCCAAAACAAAAGACATAACTTCTACATGCTCAAATTTTACAGATATAGAACAAATTGAAGAGGTTAAATCTGTTTACTGAATTTCAGAAACAATCTAGAGTGCAGTATGCCTGCTTCAAATCTACCCTGCCAATTAAAATACCATATGCCAACTTGCAAAACCTGTGGATATAGGAAATACATTAAACAAAAGAACTACACTGAAGAACCTCACTAAAGTTCTTCAGAATAATTTGGGTTTTCTGGCTTGCAAATCAGTAATGTTAATCTCTCACAACGTACACACTCTTCTTGAAAATTTCCACAGGAAAGTGTCAAGATTAAATCCATATCATAGCTGTACTTAAAACCCAGATATTTGAAAGGTGGTCCAGTGAAGTATCAAATTCTTCCAAACCCTCATCAAGAAACTAATACTACTTACGGAGAAAATTCTCTTTAATACAAACTTAAATAAGGAGGGAGGGTGAGAGGATGCAGACAGGAAACAAACAGTAATAAAACAACCAACCAAAATACAAACAATTTACGGAACAGACAAAATTGTAAACACTATTCCAAGATCTACTCCAATGTGATAGTTAATCCTAGCTTGGTAGGCTGCATGGTCTATCACTTCTAGGCTCTGAAATGATTATAAATTACACTGTATTACTAGTCTTAACATTTCTTTTGGAAAAAACACCCAAAAAAACCCCAAAACACACAACAAAACAACACAACACAAAAACACAACACATAGCCACAAAACTCACACACAATAAAAATTATACGCATATCAGCACGAGTGCCTACTTTCCTAATGCCTATAACCTGCATTTTCCCCTACACATCTCCAGCCTCAGCTAATTAAAAAAAAAAATAAAAAAATTTAAAAATCACCTAAGAACCAAGTGTCCAGACACTATTTAAAAGACGTTTTCATAGTTAGAGAGAGGAGGAGACACTGACAGACTTAAATTGACTAGATGGCTGGAAGGTGTTAGAGAAGCTGACCTGCAAGTAACATGTTTTCACGCTAAGCAACCCAGTGGAAACCACTGTTCAAACAAAAAAATCAAAATTAGTGCAGGTTCAATTTCAATTAAATGTTTATTTGAATTCATTGGATCTGAAATATTTAATACTCAATACATAGTGTAAGGTCCTTTAAAAGGGTTAGTCTGTTCACTAGCAACTACTGCAAGTTTCAAAGAACGAGTACTCTATTCCCTCATCATATATCAAACAAGACAGTAACTGGTTTGTTAAGCACAGAACTGAAAGCCAGGGGAGAAAAAACTAAAAAACAAAAATCTGACTTCTATTTCTTGTTCTGCTATGAAATATACATATGGCTTTCAGCAACTCATTTATCCCTTTTAGTCTTCGTTCAGTCCCTCCATCTAACTCCCTTTTTACAAGAGTATTGTGATGTTTAATTTATTAATGTTTTTGAAGACTTGAGATTAGAAGGAACTCCACAGATCTGCCTATAAATAACCAAGCAGCAGATGGGCAGTTACATTCAAAACTACAGCAGCTTGCAAGTCCCAGCACATACAATAGCACAAGCAACAGACATTCTGAAACACTGCAAAAAAATTAAAGCCTCAATGATGTAGGATGAGTTGGGTTTTTTTCTTTTAAAAATACACTTCTGAATTGCAGACCTTCAAAGTTAACTTCATTTCCTGAAGTCAATATGCAAGTTTTTTCTGATGCTAACTTCAGCACACAAAACATTACTCCATGCTTTCAAATCCATGTGCAAATGGCAGGGAAAGATGAATATCACAATTATATATGCAGATTATTATTTCACCTTCCTTTAAAGCTGTATTAAAGGACATTATCTCTCCCACGGCTAAGCAAAGAATATATAGATAACAAAAATGAAGCTGTCTCCAGGACTTACAATCCTGAGTAATTTGAGAATCACATCAAACTGCCCCAAAAGTAGAAAAAGCCTGTAAATGTTCATTAGTTAATGCTGTCTTCAACTGAAGAGGCAATGGAGCCGAGTTACTCGGCTGTACAGTTTCAAAATAACAATAAAACCTAACAGATGAACGTCAGTTTAGGTACTCAAATGCAGTGTTTAGGTTTCACTCTTTCAACTTACTATGAACAGCACTAATGAGGCAGCCCTCTAAGATCTCAACAGAAACAACTACTCAACATACCTAATGAAGGCCATTTTTTTAACTTTTTCAACCATTTTGTTGCTTTTATTAATTTTCTTGTCTATCTGTATAAAGTATCCATAAAAAAGGGCATACTGGAGTTCTAAATTATGCCAGATTTTCAAATTACACACAAAGACAATATTCTTGTTCTTCCGGAACCCTGCTAATTCACAGTAAACAATTAGGCAAATAATAACCAATTCTATGTTTATTATGTAGTAGATGTCATCAGTATGCAAGCTTGTTTAAAGCAAAATGCAATATGTCAGTTTCACTATACATAAAAAATATTCTTGACTCAGTAACTACTGGCAGCAGATGAATGGACAGATCAAAAACATGTTCAGTTTTTGGTTAAATCTAGGGCTAACAGCCTGCTAAGCCATGATCCAAAAGCATATTGTCACAGTCATTTCTTCTGCCCCACTTTCACCTGGAAGGTTCAAGTCTTTCCTTGCACAATAGGGTCTTCTAACCAGCTAATAACAGAATTTAGAAGAGCATCTGTTAACAATTTCCACTATTTAACCTATCTTCCACATGCGTTTCCCACCATTTTTCACCTCCTCAGCATGCTGTGAAAAGTGAAATTAGTGAGTGACAAAAAGAAGTGATGAGCAATAGAATGAATAGTGAGCCAGCAAAGGGAGAACAAGAGGTTGTGCTATCCAAAGAAGACACTGTGCATACAAGCTTGAACTTCGATCTCGGTCAACTACTCTCTTCACGAACCAAAGAGTTTTTCCTCAGAAAAAGTGTCAGAGGGAAAGAAGAGTACAGAAACTACATAACTGAGAACTAACAATAACATCTGCATTTACAGCTATGAAACAATACCAACACCACACTCTTTTCACAACAGAAGGGTATGCACGAGATACTGCGCAGCAGTTAGCGCTCTCTCAAAGAATAGCCCTTCTCTGAGTTCAGAGGCCATGTTCACAGATCGCAGTCTTGCTCCAGCCCAAGGGAAACTTCGTGGAAGTTTGAAATGACACCACAACACAACATACTAAATGATAGCATGCTGGAGTTTTGTACCCTTTCCAGCCTCAGGCCCAGACAAGCCCATATGGTGTATGTTAAATTATGTTTTCAGGTTTCTTTAATCTAGCATAGTAGAGAAAAGTCACAGGTTTTGGACACATCTGTATTTGCTTTTCTGCCACATTTTCAGAGATACCGTGTTTACATTCCTGCAGGACCCCATAGCTTGCCTTTGCAGGACATTACCACAGGCAAAAGACGACTGATCTACCTTATACTCTCCCTTGCAAGTGGCAACCAAAGCAGAAGTTGCAGTCATCTGGTATAGTCATAACAGCATCCAAGTGACCACAGAATACAAAAAGTACTATGTAATTTAGACATTGCTTCTTCCACTATTTTCTACATCACACTAAGTCAACTGAAAAGCTACATTTGAAACGCAGCACAGACAAGATTACTCTTTCTTGTCACACTTCCCTAAAGCCCATAAAAAAACCCAACAAACTCATCTTTTAAAATTTTAGAGTTCATATGAAAATAAGACACTAATCACTCAGAACACATTCTCCCACAGAAATAGTTTGACTCGCAGTTTGGGAGAGATGTAAAATAATCAGTTAATAGTAAAATAAAATTACACACTTCTAGTTTCCTCCACTAAAAAATTTTTAAAAAGAAAAAAAAATGATGCTTGCAAGAATAAGCTCTTATACCTCCAGTACTTCATAAAACTAGGACAGTGGGCGGAATGAGATTGGACAATTCAGGGCATTAACAGCTAAGTCAAAATATAAATGGTTGCACTGATGAGTGCAACTGTTGGCAACCTGGAGCAAATGAAAACTTTCCTCTGGGGTGCAAGATTAGAATTTCTTGTTCCTTTTATAACTTTTATGTAAGAAATTCTACAACTTCACAATAATACACATACTTGGCATTGGTTACAAGTGTGAACGGATCAGACCCTCAGGAATCACTTCTCAGCTCAGGATGCTGACACTACAACTGAATGGAAGCTAAAATAAATGCTCCTCTAAACTGAAAAACCATCTAGAGTGGTAGAGTATATGAAAGCACAACAGTTTTTGTAAGGAAAAGTAGGGTGGAGTGTGTAAACAGAAGTGTAGTAAACACAAAAGCAGTCATGACTTTTAGGTGAAGGAAACTGGCCCAAAAGTGACCAAAAGGATCCTACCTCACGAGTTAGGACTGTGTGTGGATCTTAAAACAACAAGAACAACTTCCTCTTGGTGTTCATTTGTGAGGAGGTCTGGGACATATGCATGCTTGTTTGCATTTGCTGCCCCTAAATTAGTTTGTGCAGGAGAAATAAATCTTTCTTATTACTTACACTGCTGTCTTCTCAGTTTTCAAGTTAAAAATTCTGAACACTTCAGATGCAAATCACAAACTGGCCACTGCAACTACCTGCAGTTACCACAGCTCTCCCACCTCCTCAAAATAGCATTCCACTACCATAAACAAATGGTCATATGCTTCAAAGAACATAAAAATCAAGCTCTCTAAACTGCTACCTGGAGCACCTTGCATAGATGTAACACTCATGTGTCCTTCCACTGATACTATTTTCTAGGGCCAAATTAAAATGTAACACAAAGAATTAGCAAATGCCACACTAGCAGAGAGAAAATGGACAACTTGTGTTGAGAGTATACTAATTAAAAAATAATTAAGTTTTCACCAACACCAAAACCTAGATAAGCCTGGCATCTTTCATCTCCATAAGATGTGTCCATCCTGACTCTATTCCTCAAGTAGGGCCATTTCTTTACTCAGGTTCAGCCATACATATCATTTCCTAACCAAAACAAGTTAACATAAAATCCATTAGTCTTATTGTTCCAATGTTCTTTTTTTTCTTTTGACCTTACTTGGTCCAATCAACGTTTGTCCTTCAAGATTTATCTCTAAGAACACATCTCAAATTCTCCTTCACCTAAACACGACAAGTTTAGCTCAACTCTGAATTCTCACATGCCTACTACACCTATCTCCCTCAAATCATTGATTCTGCAAAGTCCTATGTCATACCTTCATCTCCTCTTAACTACTGTAATTTCCTTCTTAATGTGTTCTTTCTGTCCCAATGTTCCAAACTTCAGCTTGTCCAAAATGTAGCAGCTCATCTTCTCACCTAGAAACAGGAAAACAACACTCCATATTGATTTTCACTTGCTTCCTTGTCAAGCTTAGTGCCTGCTCTATGAAAATTCTTAAAAAAAACCCAAAACTCTCATTTAGATTAAAAATGTTTGCCAGCGCATCTTTCTACTTGCTCACTCAAGGTGCTCAAGCCTCACATTTGTCTTCTGCACACAACCTTATCAACCCCATCAGAGTACCATCACCTACCTCTGCTTTTAAAACTTCCTTCCATACTCTCACCTCCAACCACAGCTCCTTCCTTAAAACACAATTCCTAAGTAGTCATGAGTTACAGTCTAAGTAAGTTTGTGTAAAACCAATTGCAATGATATAGCTCTATGTGATGTATTAAGCAGAATCAAATTGAGTTGGGGTTCTTCAGCCTGGAGAAGAGAAGGCTTTGAGGAAACCTAATAGTAGCCTTCCAGTATCTGAAGGGGGCCTACAGGAGGGCTGGGGAGGGACTATTTGCAAGGTCTTGTAACGACAGGATGAAGGGCAATGGGTTTAAACTGGAAGAGGGGAGATTTAGACTGGATGTTAGGAAGTTCTTTACAGTGAGGGTGGTGAAACACTGGAGCAGGTTGCCCAGGGAGGTTGTGTTCAAGGTTGGGCTAGATGAGGCCTCAAGTGACCTGCTCTAGTGGGAGGTGTCCCTGCCTATGGCCTATGATCTGCCTATGATCTTTGAGGTCCCTTCCAATCTAAACTATTTTACGATTCTATGAAAAACACTGCATGAAAACTTCAAAGAGTTTAGTTTTGGAAGAGACTGATTTTACTTACCATTGGTACTGGAAGGCAGCGTCTATTAGGGATACAAGTCTAAGTTCTGTATCCTTGATTCTGAAAATTTAAATTAAAAAAGTATTTGAGTATTAACATCTAAAATTATGATCAACCTAAAACTTACTTTCTTTGAAAGCCTGAAACAAGAATTTACTATAAGTCTACACAATAAGAGGAGTCAATATTTCCATTATATGTTCACAAGTACTTGTAAGCTCAAGTAGAGTGGGACAGCAAGAATCCCCTATTTTCTACCAAAACATATGGTAGAAATCAACATTGTTTATAATTAGCAAGCAATGCTCCGGAGGCAGCACCGGAAGTAGTGGGAAAATAACAAGAATCCTTGTAGTATGCTTTCAGTCAGAGGTAGTCAACACAGTTTTAGGCAAAACTGAACAGTGCTGGTGCTTTTTGAGAAAAGGAGGTGGCAGCATTCCTACGAACTCAGTTAATCACTGTAGTCATTTCACAATAGCAAACTGTCTTACAGGTTTTAATCATCAAAAACGCCTCATACCACCACAAGTTTTCAAGTCAGGCGACAAACTAGTGGCCCTAAGAAGGCTGGGAAAAGGCAAGAATACACACCTATAGATCAGGAACATCAATAGCAAGCCTGAACAGAGACACAACGGAAATCTTGAAGTACGATTTCTTATCCCGACAAGACCCTATGGTAAGTTATGCCTACTTTACCAGAAGCTACCAGTTGATGGTGTTTTGCATTTTCTCAACTACTCACAGTTGTTGGGTTCCTTTTCATATTTATTGATACAGAATCCTGACAGTTACGTAGCATTGTATTAAAAGGTCACCATCAACATACAGTAGTCTCTTCCAGAAGTACCTTCAGTTCCCCTCCCTACTACCACTAAGCAAGAAACTGCGCTGAACTTCACCCGACTACCTTGCTGCTGGGAAATAATAAAATGGTGTACATCTACCCTGTTTATGTAATTTCACAATCCATTTAGAATTACACTCTACAACTCCAGAGACATCATGGCATTGTTTCTTGTAGTAATTGAAAAAACACACATATTTTGTTCTCATAACTTTTGTTTTTATGAAAAATTGATGTTACACATCATACAAAAGGCAAATGAAAGATCACCTACTAGCACACTACCTTGGGAAAAACAGTTAGCTGTGGTGATTTTACAGAATTCTTCAAGCAGCAATCTATGAGGTAAGTAACTGTGGAAAAAAAAAAAAAAAAAAAAAAAGCTAAAAAAACTAGTTCTTAGTTTCCGCAGGGTTTCTTTTTTCCTCACCTGACAGAAGAAAGAATGATCAGCACCTTATCAAGCAGTAGGCCCCCCGACCAAGCTTCAGTTCTGTTCTGGGGTCCACCAAGTTTTTGCTGAATTTTAGCAGACAATTTCACAGAATGAGGAAAGTAGTGAAAAAAAAAAAAACCAAAACAAACCCGTACTTCCTCATCACAATGAATTTTAATTTGTGAGCAATGTCAATATCCAGTTGTCACGACAATGCAGGCACTTTAAATACTAAGCCAGACAGAAATAGTGTTTCCTTTAGCAAGAAGAAAGACGAAAGACTTGACAAAAGCATCTACTAATATTCACCCGTGTAAGCCTTACTAATTTTGTTTGTTAAAAAAAAAATTACAGAAACTCAAAAAAAGCCAAGATTCATTATTTAGTAATTGTCTCTACTCTTGCCTCCACACATCTGTTCAGATTCTATCAGAAAGAATCTCGACAACTCCCTGCCCAAAAAGATCTGTTAAGGGGCACCAAGGAAGCCTACAGTTATGAGAGGAAAGGCAAAGTAATTCAACAATGGGCCTGTCAAAAAAGCAAAGGCACGATAAGCATGGCTCTGAGCAACCACTGCTTCAGCAGTGAATCAGCTTCCCGACCAAGTAGCACTTCCAGAAATCCAAGCACTTCCAGAAATCCAAGAGCGCCTGACGCCAGGGCAGTGACACGGCCGTGACTCGTCCCCCCAAGCCTGCCGCCGTACTAACCAGCCGCGACGCAACAAGGAAATCCCCAAGAGAAGCCGAGAGGACCGGCGAGCTAGGATGCCGGGTCCAGCCACCGTTTCCCTCCGGGGAGATATCCCTTGCCCGAAGCTCTCTCTTTCCTTACTTCCCAAGCCTGCTGTGACACTCGCAGAGTGGCCACGGCAGCGCCCGGTGGAAAGGGGCCACCAGCCTCCGCACAAAGGCAGGCCCCGCCGGTGGCGGTAGCGGCCGCTCGGGAGCCCCCACGCCACTGCGGCCACGTAGGTAGCGGCGGCACGAACAATACCGGCACAACACTCAAACCTGTTGCACGGGTTCCCCTGGGCTGTACCGACCTCGCGTGCCGCCTCCGACCTGAGAGCAACCTGCAGGACCCGTAAAGGGGAAGGGAACCGTGACGGGAAAGGAGGCAAACTCCGCACCCAGCAGCGAGATACTCCGTTAGCACTCCCGTCTGCTGCGGCGCTGCGACGCCGGCCAGGAAGGCCGGGTGCGAGAGGACTGCTCTGCTGCAAGGCCTGGCCACAGCCACCCCGGGAAGGGCCGGGAACCAGCTGCCGGCCGGCGGAGTGGGACACACCATAGCTCCGAAGCCGCCGCCCGGAGAACAAAGCGTGGCCAGGCCGCAGGGCCTGCGCTGCACCAGGGAAAGGCCCCTCTACAGGACTGGGGCGAGGCCCCTGCGGACGCAGCTACTTACCCGGCTGCGGCGTTTTGGATGCCCGGGCAAGGAGGACGCCGGCAGCAGGACGGGTAAACGCGGGGCGGAGCCTGAATCGCCCGCTCCGACCAGGCTGCGACGGCCGCTCGCAGACCACTCGTACCGCCTTGCTAGCCCGGCAGCAGCCCTCGGAGATGGAGGCGGCTCCGACCACTCCTCCGTCGGCAAGGCGACAGCAAGCACCGGGCGCTGCCGAGCCCGCCTCCACTCCGCTGCACTCGCCTCACCCCCAACTTGAACCGCGAAATCGGCCGCTCCTCCCGTGGAGCCACCGCGGCAGCTGCGCGGGACCCGGCCCGGCCGCGAAACGACAGCGCGAAGCCCCACCCCGCCGGGAAACAATGCGGCGCCGCCCGCCCCGCTAGGGGGTGTTGAATGCCGCGCCCCGCAGGCCTCGGCCCCGCCAGGCCCCGCCCGAGCTTCATTCCCGCCGCGTAGGCTTCTTGTCACTTACCGAGGGGCCATTATAGCTATCCAGCGTGGAGTAGGCTAGTACGTGTCTGTCTACAGATGTTTTATCGCTAGCAGCTGTTAAGGTAACAGCAGCCGTGTTTTACTATTTGGAAATACGTGGCCATGAGTGTATGTGCCCACGTATATGTAGAATGCAAGTCAAACTGATCACTGGTGAAAACCTGTCATGGATAGTGATCAGGTATCAGCTTCCACCTTCGGCCCATCAGTGTTTCAGTAATCACAAGGCTAGTGCATATTTTGTTTCCCTCTGAAGCCAATAACTTATTGTCTGCCCAGGCTTGTGGGCAAATACTCAAAACACCATCATGCCTAGATTTTTTTAAAAGAATCCTAGCAAAAATGTGGAAAGATGTGCTGTGAAGTGCCCAGCCAGGGCACTTGTCTTGCGTTCGGTCTAACCACCCTAGGTCAAGTTGTTGTCACTCTTAAATCCCCTGCTAAACAGTATTTCGGGGTTACAAAATGGCTCTTAGAAAATAGTGACTCCTAAAAACACCATTTTAACAGTAATTTTGCTTCCATAGTTTGCAAAGCAACATCTCATTCCAGATTTGAAAACTGGCTCAATGTCCAGATGGAGATGGATGAGAAGCGGTGTCTGTCAAGGGAACAATATATGAAAGTACATCTGTTTATGACAAGATAGTGCAATTTTGATGCTTCTGATTTGGCTCGTGGATCTCAAACTTTTCAGTAATATGAATTAGTTAATTCTAATAAAATTTCTCATAGTTGAGAGAAGAGAAATTTAAATCAAAAGAACATAAACCAAACTTCTATGTTTTCCTTAGCACAACTGGAATGTGTTCTCAACAACAGAACAAGGCATCTCCTCCTCCAGAGAGGAGGAGCAAAGCTCTTGCAGCAGCTTCCAAAGCTAGAAGACAGAGCAACCGAAAAGTCACTCTTATCTATACTCTGGCCGAAGCTGTGCTCGTTTTGAGTACTGAGATGTTGTAATAAATTTTTGGACTTTTCCTTTTCTGTGTATACTCTGCTGAGTGATTTGCCAGGGCAGAATCTGAGATGATTCATTTTGTTTAAAGTCATACAAGCATTTTAGAGTTAGTCACCTGCCTTTGCCATGCAAACTGCCAGCAGAAAGAAATTGTAGTACATTTTTGTAACAAGGATCCATTTGATCAAAACGGGCCTTAATATTCACTATTCTTCTCCAGCAGCCATGACAGATTTACTCAAATACGAATAAAAGTAAATAGGCTGAAAACATCCTGAGCTTTGGGCACTGTGCGGTGTGCCTGCACAATGGAGCCTTTGTTACAGGCAGAATAGTGCTCTCACAATGGAGTTTCTGCTTCCAGCTTCAGTTACTGCACTTCCATAAAAATCACCCTTCAAAGAAAAACAAACCAAAGCCACACACTATTCTAGTGGACACTGGCTCATGACCACTTCTAGTGGACACCAGCTCATAACAGCAGTCCCAGGTGTCATCAGGTATGATGGTGGCCACCAGGGAGATGTTGCTAGGCACAGCCTTGCACCGGGCAGGCTGGAAACTCATCACATGGAATAATTTACTCTGCTGCCTTGCCTGTTACTTGCTTCCACAATTCCATACAACACAAAGACAAGTGTTTTACCTGCAACACAAAAATTAATGTCAATTTCTGTAAGCAAGCACTATCCAGTGTAAGTGACTAGCTATGTAACTTGCAGACTACTGCAATTCATAAATGGTATATGTAGCAAATAAGAAAATAACTATAAGCAGTGAGATTAGCTTAGTCTGGGATTGAAGAATTGTAAATAAAAACAAGAATGTTTTCTGTATGGAGCTTTATGATCATTCACAGGTAAGCAGCAGAGACATCTACTACTTTAAAGCCTTATGTATTTATCATACAGCAAGGTTGATGTTGACAAAACAGTGGGAAAGGACCCTTCTATGTTGATAAATAGTATCAGAGGGGGTGGGAAGTGGAAGTAACAGAAAAATATTTGCATTCAATGGACATTCAGAATATCACAGAAACAAACAAAAGATCTGCTACAGTACTCAGTATGTGAATTGCCATTCACTGCCTTCTGAAGGCAGCTATATTCACCTGGTATCAGCATATATATTTCATATGTCCTTTTAGACAGAAATACTAACGTCTGGACTAAGGAGTGATTATTTCTTCTGAAACAACTAGCAACAAAGCCTTAAACGGTGGTCTTAACAGAATCTGAAATCCAAGCCCTCAGATAGTTCAAATGCCTGACTGCATATAATGTATCACAGAATGGCCTGGGTTGGAAAGACCTCCAAAAGTCATCTAGTCTAATCTCTTCTGCAGTAAGCAGAGGCATCCTCAACTAGATCAGGTTGCACAGAGCCCTGTCAAGCCTCACCTTGAATATTTCTACCTCTCTGGGCAACCTGTTCCAGTGTTCCACCACCCTCAAAGTAAATAATTTGTTCCTAACATCCAATCTAAATCTGCTCTCCTCTAGTTTGAAGCCATTGACCCTCATGCTATCACTACAGGCCTTTGTGAATAGTCTATCTCCACCCTTCTTGTAGGATGGAGATATTGGAAGGTTGATATTAGGTCTCCCTGGAGCCTTCTCCAGGAGGAACAACCCCAGCTCCCTCAGCCTGTGGTGCTCCAATGCCCTGATCATTTTTGTGGCCCTCCTCTGGACCTGCTCCATCAGGTCCATATCCTCCCTACATTGAGGGCTCCAGAGCTGGATGCAGTACTCCAGGCGAAGTCTCATTAGAGCAGAGGAAAGTGCAGAATCGCCTCTCTGGATCTGCTGGCAACACATCTTTTGATGCTGCCCAGGATGTGATTGGCCTTTTGGGTTGCAAGTGTGCAGTGCTCATGTCCAGCTTCTCATCCATCAGCACCCCCCAAGTCCTTTTCTGCATGGCTGCTTTCTATCAAGTCATCCCCCAGCCTGTATTGATAGTGAGGATTGTTCTGGCCAAGGTGCAGAATCCTGCACTTGCTCTTGTTGAACCTCATGAGGTTCATCTGGGCCCATCTCTCTAGCCCAGCTTGTCCAGGTCCCTCTGAATGACATCCCATCCCTCTGGCATATCAAGAACACCACTCATCTTGGTGTCATCTGCAAACTTGATGATGGTGCACTTGATCCCACCATCTATATCATTGATAAAAACATTAAACAGCACAGGTCTCATTATGGACCCCTGAGGGACACTACTTGTCACTGCTTTCCATCTGGAACTCAAGCCATTGAACACTACCCTCTGGATGTAACCATCTAGCCAATTCCTTTCCACTGAATAGTCCACCCATCAAATCCATATCACTCCAACTTGGCAAGCAGAATGTTGTGGGGGACAGTGTCAAAGGCCTTACAGAAGTCCAGATAGATCACATCCATATGTTGTCCCTTATCTACTGACACAGTCACTTTATCATAGAAAGCCACTAGGTTAGTCAGGCAGAATTTACCCTTAGTAAAGCCATGCTGGCTGTTCTTGAATCACCTCCCTCTCCTCTGGGCCTTAGCATGGCATCTGGGGGGGTCTGTTCCGTGATCTTCCCAGGCACAGAGTTGAGCCTGACAGGACAGTAAGTTCCCAGGGTACTCCTTTCTATCCTTTTTAAAAATGGGTGTAATGTTTCCTTTCTCCCAATTAACCAGGGACTTCAACTGACTGCCATGACTTTTCAAACATCACGGAGAGTGCCTGAATAACACAAGCTGAAAGCCAGGCATTCTGTGTAGGAAGGGTCTAGCACACTTTGAGGAATCTATCATTTGTTATATTCATACTTATTAAAGGTTATATAAAACAATCTTTTAAATAGCTATCTATCTCACATTGGCAATAATTTTGAAGTTATATTAAATTTTTTTTAAAAAAATCTTTGTTTTATAAAGGTCTTTGCATGAGTGACATGTCTATAATGAGAGACAGTAGTATGAATCTGCAAGATCCTGAAAGAACTGGGGAGTTTGTGTCTTTTTTAAGAATTTTTTTCATATACTTCTTAATGCTAAGGTAGAAACAATAAAGCATACTCTGATTTCATTCTGAGTAGTTGGATTCTACGTCCTGCAGCAAACTCTACAGTGACTTTTATTACTTTAATTACTCTTTATTTTCTATAAAATACAATCTTCATAACTTTTCCTTCTGACTGAAGAAATAAGGACTTTCTTGTCAAAAAAAAAAAAAAAAAAAAAAAAAAAAAAAAAAGCCTAAAGGCTGCATTGCCTGAGTAGCTACCTGAGAAATATTTGATAGGAACCAAAGCTACCTATGGTCAGTATCCTGTTGCCCAGGTTCCTTAAACATGAACAGGGTTTCCTCTTCATCTTGTGAAAGAGGAATGGTTTCTGGTTGAGCCTCCATAGTACAGAGAGAATGCCTTCCTTTCTACACAGGAGACTGGTCTGCAGGATATGGCCTAAGTCTCATGTGCAGTAAGTCAAAAGGTACACAAGAGCAGAATGGAGATGAGCATCTCTCAGGTAACATTTGTGGCTGCAGGGGAAGGAGATGAGAACCAACTTACCTGTCAAGTTATGTGCTTGCACCATACACTGAGCAGGTTTAGTGGGACGTCTGCAGCACGCTATATCATCTGACATCTCAACCTGATCAGGAATTGCTGCTGTGGTGTTTGCTGAAGATGAGTAACTGTATTCCCCATACTAGTTATCACATCAGGAATAACAGCTCCGAAAAAAACATGACTCTGAAATGCTAACTATAGAAGTAACAGAGAGAGTGATGATAGTGACATTTTGCATGACTCCTGTACAAAGACCTAATGTTCTGCTGGAACCCCATTTGCAGCCCCATGATGCTTTCTTCTGGTTGCTCCAAAGGTTTTTCTAATGTTTATAATGAAACTTTACTACTCACTGCCTTCCTGCCGCTTGTACACTCTTTGGCTATGGAGTTTATTAGCATTAGCCTGTAGAAGCTTCATTCAGTACCACCATAATTTTTGTTTACATTAGATTTGCATTTAAGTTCCAGCCTCTGAACAAATGATTATCAAAATGTGAACAGCATAAAGAGATTAGATTGTGAGGTATGTAAGAGGGCAAGAAATGTGTGTCCTGTACTGTAGCTGTTACTTCATTTGGTCTTAGAAAATGGGAAGACAAAGACAGTTTTACACTTTTTGTGCACATTCCCCATACTGGGTGATTCTAGGTTCTGGCCTAGTTCTGACCAGGGGGCATTAATGAGCACATTCTGGACAAAAATCTTCCGCAGTTTTCCTCTTGGAGTTAGAAAGGGCATCCTTTGGAAAGAGAATAAATTGGAAGACCTTCCCAATAACATTTATTTTCTGTATGTCTAAATAGCAAATCTCTCTACTGAAGACCAAGAACTGGTGAGTTATGGATTTAAAATACATTCTCTGTATAGGCCCCTCTTCATATGGCTTGAATTTCTAGCTTTACAAACAACAGCTGGTTCCTAGGGTATATACTAACAGTAATCAGTCATTGCTAACAATAATGAATTGAAAGAGGATAAGAAACATGAGCTATTTTTAGAGGCAATAAGCCAGAGCTCTTCACTCTCAGAGAAAAGCCATTTTTAGGAGTAAGTGGCTGAACTGGTTAAAATTCATCACTGCGTCTGTCAATCTCTGGATGTCCTTAAAGCATCCTGACTTTATAGTTTATTGTGTATATTAAGCATTTAGGTGCTTTGAATGGTAAATTTTGGTGTAGAAGAGTGTTTATTTTTATAGATATTTGTTTTTATAGATATTTATTTTTATAGAGATTTTTAGAGAGATGGTTACTTAATATTCAGTATTCACCCTGCATGTCAGAAATTCTCTTCAAGAAAGAGAGAATGTAATGGCTTAGAATGCAACTGTTCTACCAAAGAAAGGAATTATATCTGTAATTATAGATGATTTTGAAAGGTATAGAGATAATGTCTCATTTTTTGGTCAAAACTGTTATGTACAAACTTCACTGAATTTTAAAGTAGCCTAGTGTATAACTGTGTTTATCTTTAAACTAAAATATATCTGAAATATTAGTCAGAATGGACAGGATTTTAAAACAGATACAAAAGCCTCAGGATCCTATTCATGGGACGTTTTTATTATCCACAGAGGTGTTTTAAAATTCCACTCATTGGTCCTCATTTTATTGCTTTTCATAGTTCACAACTAGTCTGTAAACCTTTTCTACACACACACACACATATCAGAATTCTTGGGCAATCAAGTTGTGATATTGACCTTATTCACAGAGGTCACACACATTACAAATAGGTTGTTAAAGTCATTCAGAACACTTTAAGAATAAGGTACTGTTTAAATGCAGTATGAATAATACTTTCTAATCCAAAGAAAGTGCTGATAATTTTCTAGTCTGAGGCAAGGATTTCTTGAGCTTTTAATCTTTACAGTATTTGGTGTTATACAACAACTGAAATTTGGGTATAAGTGTTGAGTACTAAATTGGATACTTGGCACTCTGTCTTCTAGTACATGAACATAATTTCCAAACAGCTTATACTGAGAGATAGGAAAAATAGGGCAGCGATGAACGAAATCCCACAACATTCTTTACTTAATAAGGTAATACTGAAAAACTTTCATAAACCCAAATATTGCTGAAGAATTCTATTATGCCCTGTGTAACTGAATGTAACAAAGTCTAACAAAACATGAATGTTTAAATTTCTATATATAAAAAAATAAATCAAGTCACTTCTCTTATAGACTCAGTAAATTTTACTTCAGCAAATGGGTCTTGCTAATGATCATTAAAACTCATAGTCTTCCTATGAGCCAGTGAGCCCACTGGAAAACTAATGGATTATGAATTAAATTTCTGCATTACAAACTATAAGGAAACATCAGATACACAGAGATAAATGAAAGGCATATCAGGAAACACAATCAGTGACAACTCAAATACATGTGTGCAACCTCACTTTTAGAGCATGGCAGGGGAGAAAACATTTCTCTACTTAAGTAAGAAACAGTCCTTTTGATTGTATGCAAGCTGATTTCTTCGACTGTGACAAATATTGAGTACCTTATTGCTTCAACAGTCTTTCTTGAAATAGTAATAAAGGTATTTAAATCTACTTGGTTTTCAGTATTCAGATCTAAAGTTTAGTTGTTTCTTAATATTTAACTGGTTCAGTTTTAGAGAGGGAGGAGCTGGGCGGACTCTGCAGTCAATTCAAGGGTATGCAGCAGCTGACTCAAAACTATCACAACAGCCTGTCTATACCTATCCATCAAATTTGACAGGTCAATCTATGTGGTTTGCAGATCCTTTTAAGGTGAGCTCTTCAAGCTGCTATGTTTGTTCTCAGACTACAGAAAAGGAACAGTTATTTGCAACATTATATGCTTGCATCATTCAGAAAAATGATGGCAGTTCTACTAAACTTTTTTTTTTTTTTTAAATTGTGTTTTGAGCTGGAGCTGGAAGCAGAATTTCTGCCTAATGAAATGGATATTTGAGGCTATGGCTTTTCAGATTCTGTTATTCTTTAGCTGATGTGTTGCTTGCTAAGAGTTTGATACTGTTTTATTGACATTTATTATTTCCACATGGGCTTACATTTCAGGATTTTTCAAATGTTTGATTTCACTGAATCAGAAGGAAATTTGGAATGTCAACATAACTGAAACAACACATTAAATGCAGAGCTGTGAGATTGTTTTGCTTAAGCATTTTGCAGGGACTCTGCTAATTTCAGAGGATTTTGTGAAATAATTGGTTTTCATTCTTTTCCCAAACTCTTTTTCATAACTGATCGTGGCTCTCTCGCATACCTTATCTGGAAGTAAAACGGTGTATCCTATAGTTGTAATCAGCAACTGGAACTAGACTACTATTTACCTTTTTATCCTAAAAGCAAAGAGCTCCCATCCCTGGAGATGTTCAAGGTGAGGCTCAACAGGGCTCTGGGCAACTAGGTCTAGTTGAGGATGTCCCCGCTGACTTGCAGGGGGGGACTTAACCTTTGGAGGTCCCTTCCAGCCTGGACCATTCTATGATTCTATTTTGCTTATAATTTGGTGCTATGCATTTATCAATGCCTGTATGATAAGAATCTGGAATAAAATAGGGGCAAAAAATTCCTATAGAAAGCTGGAATTCTCAGGACTGGCAAGAAACATTGGAGTTTTCTGTGTCTTGACATTGCAGCAAATTGTCCTAATGAACCTTCCTACTTAAAATTCCTAAGTATACCAAGCATGTGCAGCCAGCAGTAGCATGCTTTTAAATCTTCCTTAGGTCCCATCTATTTTCGCTGGCTTCTGTAGCATCAAGGCCATCTTTTAATCCTACACAGAAACCTGTCCTTATGCTTATTGGTTATTGTCACTAGTTCAAGTGGGAACTCTTTCCCTATAGCTCACTTGGCATCTTCACTAGCTCAAATGAAGCCCTTTTCTGAACTCCAGACTTGCTAGCTTGTTTAGTGCCTAGAGTTTATCACTGAAGTACTATGTCATAATGGAAGCAAACAGCCTTCTCGGCTTTGCCTTCAGCTAACAGTAAAAACTTTGTTACACCCTTCTCTGGTTTGGTTTCCTTCCTGCTCTAAATGTGGTTTGAGTTTAGCTCAAATTTCTTTCCCTGTGCCCATGCTGCTTTGTCTGTTTGTGCCTCTTTCACCAGGAAGACGGCATGTGCATTTCTCCATTCTCCCACCTACAGGCAGGCTGGAGGCTTTCCTCCCTGGCTGGCCATCTCAGGCCAGAGTTTGATAAGGCCTAACTTCATTTGTGCTTGCCCCTCTCCCCACTGCATTTTCATTGTGCATTTTACTTTGCACAGCTACACAGTGGGCCAGGCTGGGAAACTGAGTAAGGTCAAACCAGCAACTTTCCCTCCCTGCAAAGCTGAATCATAGAATCATAGAATCATAGAATCATAGAATCATAGAATCATAGAATGGTAAGGTTGGAAGGGACCTCAAGGATCATCTAGTTCCAACCCCCTGCCATAGGCAGGGACACCTCCCACTAGTACAGGTTACTCAAGGCCTCATCCAATCTGGCCTTGAACACATCCAGGGAGGGAGCATCCACAACCTCCCTGGGCAACCTGTTCCAGTGCCTCACCACCCTCACTGTAAAGAACTTCCTCCTAACATCCAGTCTAAATCTCCCCTCTGCCAGTTTAAACCCATTGCCCCTTGTCCTGTCATTGCAGGACCTTGTAAATAATCCTTCCCCAGCCTTCCTGTATGCCCCCTTCAGATACTGGAAGGCTACTATCAGGTCCCCTCAAAGCCTTCTCTTCTCCAGGCTGAAGAGCCCCAACTCTCTCAGCCTGTCCTCATAGGAGAGCTGCTCCAGCCCTCTGATTATCTTTGTGCCTGAATCAGGCAGCGCTTCCACCAAAGTAGCTGTCCCTCCTGTTATGTCACAGACATTCTTCCCTCCGAATACTCAGTCAATCCTTGGTGCCTTTCCTAGTATCAGTCCTTGATTTTACTTGCCCACTCTTCAGACGTTTTGCTGTTGCCTAGCAAAGTACATTAGCCAGGCTTTTCTAAGTGTCTGCTGTGCCATTCTTCAAGTCGCTTCCACTTGAGCACAACCAGCAAAGGGCAGGGGCTCTCCAATATTCCATTTCTTTAATATGTGTCAGCTTCTGGCAGCATGTGGGAGGTTATACACAGGCTGTGATATTTAGTAGTACATAAATGTTTTGAGATCAATCAGAATTTTAAAGCTGCACAGAGATTCCCCAGGCATTTGTGTATGAATTCTTCTTTAATTCTTTTTAATTCACAACACAGTGTTAACAAATTAAACCATTTTGGATAGAATGGGAAGAAAAGCCTTTTCTTAAGTTTTGTTCCAGTCTTGCTAAGCCTCGTCAGTATTACTAGTGCTTTTGTATTTATAATTCAAGGTGAGTACTCATGTATACAAAGGTGTTTGTTTCAGTAAATATTTGCAGATTTAGAAATTTTTTTGCACTGGAGTGCAAATCTTGTAATCAGATCTGTATAGGTAACCATTACTCACAAGAAGCCCTGTTCATGTCAAAGATTTCTGTAGCTCCACTGGCAGGTTTGTGGTCTGGGCCATGACCTATAAGCCATGTAAGTATAGGAGTGATATAAAAGATTTTAAATCCTATTTCTAGTTATTAGTAGTGTTTTGGAGTAGCACAATGAGCTTTTAGCTGCATGAGTTAAAGATGAGTCAAACTGACAAACCTGTCTGTGGGTATCTCTGTTCTACAAAACAGATATTAGAGGACAGACACAAGCTGGTTTTAACAGAGGCTGTTGCCTCCCAGAGCTGGATGCAACCCAGATCATAACTGAAAATGAACAGCATTTCTTTGCTTTTTGCAGGGAGCAGGACACAGATGCCAGTTCTAAACTTTAGCAGCAGCAGCAGCAGCAAAGCAAAATAGAAAGCAAACAAACTTCTAAAAGTCCTTCTGTTGTATTTGGCAAATAAAACATTGTATTTGGGTTTAATCCAGATTACATTCCAGAATGTTCACCCTTAAGTAGATTTCAAGTTTTTCCATTCTGTATATTCATTATTATCCTTTAAATTTTTCAGTGGCCACCATGTTTTTCAATCACCTTTTTAGACTTCCCTAGCAGAGAATGCTTTCAAACATCACAAATGAACTAGAGTATCCTGGATGCTGAGCCACTATACAATCTTCTAAAAAGAAAATCTGTATTTCTAATTTCAGGTTTAAATGCAGAAGGAAAGATTTTCTCTTTGTTTTGCAAAGATCTCTTTAAGACTCTCCATTTAAGGCATCAAAAATAAAATTTCCAAAGTGTGTAAATTGTTTACTGTTTGTTGCAGCAGAAGGGCTATACTTTTAAAAGATAATATTCTCAATTTTATGCATTTTATTAACAATAATTGCCATCAATAATTATTTTTATATATGTAGAAAGTATAACAAGGTTATATCCAATCATAAGGAGACCAAACAACCTAATAAAAACATATGATTAGTTATGTTATTAAATCAATAAATATGCCCATCTTATTGGTAATGGAAACAGGTTGCATGGAATTATTTTGCAAACAATTATAACAGAGGAATCATACTTCCTTTTTAATACTATTTACACATAACAGAATATGCATTTTCTTGCCAAGGAATTTCACCTCTATTTTACAGGGAACGAAAATTATTTCAGAGTAGTTTTGAAATGTTAGGCATTTGTAAGCTATTTGAATGAAAATTTACTTTCTTGTTATTGATCTAGAGTGTTTTTTGTCATTCAGAAAAGGCAGGAGGCTGCAAAAATATTAGCATAGAAGGAAAGGGAAACAGCAGTTGTGGTCACATTATTTGTGAACTCTGAAATAAACTAAGGTTGATATTGGCTAATCTTTCATTTTAGCATTTTTTAAAAGTTGCTATAAACTACAGTACTGTGGAAGTATCATGCAGGTTTTGTTTGCCTGGTTTGTTGTTGTGGGGTTTGTTTTGTTTTTAAAGAATAAAGAATACGTAGCTTTACAGTGAGAAAGCTGCAGTGGCAGAACCTTGTGAATAGGAGAGAGGGTGAACTAATCAGCTTCATGTTGTACACTCAGCTCCCTGATAGAGCAGCAACACGATAATCCTTTCCTGTGCAGTACAGGAGGATACCACTTTCAATCTGGACCTCAGTATGAGAGGTATAATGAAAATTCAGAGCCTCGCACTGATAATTAGGAAGCTAGAGGGACTGATTAATGAGGAAATGGCATTGATTAAAATTTGCATTTAGAGCACTTTCTCAAGGAGCATCACAAATGCTGTACTAGTGTTAGACCAGCATTTTCAAAAGCAAGCACTAAAAGGCTGCTGTGGTCCCCCGGCCTCCGGCAGTCAGCAGATTTTCTGAGCAGGTGTTTAACAAAGCCAAAGCCTGCTAAACACCCTTGTGCTAAATACTCCATGAGGAAGTGGTGGGGCTGTAGCTGAAGCAATATACACATTACCTTTATTTGTGAAAATACTCAGACAGCCACTTCCCTTTGTTTCCAGCCAGGTGCCTCTGATTTAAACAGCTCAAAGGCATAAAAAAAAAGACAAGAGTGAAGGGTCCTTAGGATTATATAGTAACTACTGGTGATTCAGCAATCTGTGTACCTTGGAACCTCTAATAAGAACACAAAACAAGCTTTCTGCCTCTTCTTTCCCTCATTAAAACCTCATTAAAAAAAACAAAACAAACAACTGAATATGTGTGGCACCACAATAGATCAAAGCATGCAGAAATAAAAAAGTGGCTGTTGAGAGGTTTGAGTGAAACTGGGGGGAATTCCAATTTAAAGACCAGCTGCATCAGCCACTGGCTGCAGAATCACATTCACTATTAAAGACAGATGACAACCATAGAAGAATAATATTGTGGAAATGGGAGATGCAGGTATATAATTAAAGATATATCCACACCCTCAAAATGAGTGGCAGCTGCTGAGAAATTTCCATGACTTTGCCAAAAACTATTGAAAAGACAAAATTATCTACAGAAAGAGCGAACTTAAGGAGCCAGAGATCTGTAGACAGAGACATAGTCTGGGAGTCCTAATAGTGTCACGGTAACACTGTGTACATTAATTAACCACTAGAACTTAAAAAAACCCAAACGACCAAAAAAAAAAAAAAAAACCCAACCAAAAAAACCCTCCAAAACAACAAATAACACACACACACACAAAAAAACCCAAAAACCCAAAAAAACCCACCCAGGAAGCATCCAAGCTCCTGACAGATTTATGCTGTACAAGTCATGCTCTCATGGTTTCTCCTTGGATATCCTTGGATATGCTTGCTTTCTTCGCCCCCCCCCCC
>VWZE01023119.1:517381-540007 GCA_013396675.1 Eubucco bourcierii
CTTTTTACCCTTCTTGAAGATGGGTGTTATGTTTGCCCTCCTCCAGTCAGCAGGAACTTCACCAGTCTGCCATGACTTTTCAAATATGATGCACAGTGGTTTGGCAACTTCATCTGCCAGTTCCCTCAGGACCCGTGGGTGGATCTCATCAGGCCCCATGGACTTGTGCACATTCAGGTTTCTTAGGAGCTCGTAAACATCATCTTCTACTATAGTAGGCAGATTTGCCTGCTCCCAGTCCTCACTTTCACCCTCTGCAACTTGGACATTGTGGTTGGAGCCCTTGCTGTTAAAGACTGAGGCAAAGAAGTCATTGAGCACCTCAGCCTTGTCCATGTCCTTTGTCAGCAGCTCTCCATTTTCCTTCTGTAAGGGTCCCACATTGTCCCTAGTTCTCCTCTTCTCACTAATATACCTGTAGAAGTTCTTCTTGTTAGGTATGGCTTTTATTTATTCTGTAATTCTAGTTGTTAATTTGTTTTTATTTTCTCATTTCCATATTTTTCTCCAATTTCAGCCTCTTTCCTCATACCATATCTATTCATCCTCTGCATAACTATTTCTGTCTCTCTGTGACTCAAACTTTGCACTATTCTTCCTTCTTTGTTCTCATATTCCTATGTATTCCTATACATTTGCATATTTCTTCCATTATTGTTTCCATAACTCTTCTTCCATAATTTTTTATATTTTTATATTTTTTAGCTTCTTGAGTCTCATGGAACTGTATTCCTACATCTTGAGTTTCTTTAAAAGTCTTTCCTTCTTTACCAGCTACCTTCCTGCATTGGCCTCACATATATCTGGTTGCTTAGATGAAATTAATTTTTAGGTTGTAGAGAGGCCAAGCCCACTGATATATTGAACTCACATTTGCAAACAAAAAAAATTTCAATTGGATTCTTTAGTTGTAACTGATAAATTAACACCATATTGATTAGGTTTTAAGGATGAACTCCTAATAAACACATTAAGTCCTCCTGAACATCTCCTCTACCAGATACCATTTGCTTACAGTCCTCCTACAGTGTTCACAAATTTTATGCCAAGTGCATCATGTCTCTGAAACTACTGGCATTTCTGCAAACACATTTGCTTGTGGGATGACAGCCTCAAGCAATTCAGATAACACTCAATTAGCAGGAGACTGCAAATAATGTGCTTGTCAGACACCTCCCAGTCCCACTCACGTTCTCTGAGCGTTCAGACCAGAAAATATATTTTTTCCTCTTCTATGTTTCTGCGATTTGCATTTTCACTTGCTAAGTGTATTACAATGTCCTGTTTATCTTGGACTGCAGCATGAAGATCTTTGTGCATCTTAATTCCCTTCAGGAATTTATCAGGCAAGTATTTCCCCGCTGCACCTCTTTGTTAAACAAAGACAAAAGATGTGTCTAATGCAAAGAAGTAGAGACCGTCCTCAGAGAAAGCCAGAATCCTTTGAAGAATAATTAATTTTCTGAATAAAATTCAATGGAACGCCATTTCTTGTGTTAGCAAGAAATAAAAGCTTCAAATCATAGAAGCTCTCTCTTAGCTGATTAGAACATCTGAAAAAAACCCAACAAAACACACACACAAAACCAAACAAAAAACCCCAAACCAAACCCCAAACAAAAAAACAATCCAAAACCAAACCAAAACAAAACCCCCAAAAACAAACAAACAAAAACCCCCCCAACCCAGTTCAGTGTATTTTTGTGTTCTCATATACCTTTCATTCAAGTCCTTACCCAAAATTTCTGGAATCACTGAATTTATTCCCTAACAGTCCTTAAAACTTGCTGTCCACTTTGAAGCACTGGATTCTTGGGTATGGGAAGAGAGACATTGCTGTTATCAGAGAAACACAGCTTCAGTCTGAACACTGCTCTTAAGACAGTATCAGAAATAATTAATTATTTTGCTTATTCACTTAGTGGAAAGAGCATGCAGCAGGTATGTAGTACCATCCAAGAGAGCTCACACAGAGGCTTCAGACCCTTGGGAACATTGCCTGACCCTGTCTTTCAGTTTAGCCAACAGTGGCCACTTCAGCTCTGTTTAGCTCTGTGAAAAAGGAAGCCTAATCCAAAATTGCTATCACTCTTCTTCAGCTTCTGGCAGAGCCTTTGCTTTGAACTCTACATTAAATTCAGCTTCACTATCCAGATCAGTTTTTCAGTTGCTTCCTGTTATGGTGGTTCAAAAGCATCAGCGAGGAAGTGCTGACTTGAAAGTTGATGCAAATGAAGCTTTCTGAGGGATGACTTTTACCAGTGTGCTAGTAACTAAGAGCAGAGAATACTTTATTCTTTGTAGTTTTACCCCATGAAGAGTTCTGGGTAAATAGTTCATGCAGATAGGTTACCTCTCTGCCCATTATTCTCACTTTCACTAAGAGATGAGATTCCTGAAGGTTTGAAGTATGGGGCTTAAATGATGTTTTATGAAATAATATTTTTCCATTTGAGAATAAGACACATCAGAAGGAACAACAAGCCAAAAACCCCTCAAAATTACAGGAGCTAAGATGCCCACAGTTGCATCTAAGTATTTTTAAAAAATCTCATTACCCCTCCAGACTTACCACAATGTTGACAATACTGTGCAGTGGTGCAAAGTTCTTCAGTTGAATAATTCTGTTATCAGATGCTGTGTGCTCTATGAAAACAAAGAAGCTTCTGTTAATTCAAGGTCAGGCAAGTTCCATCAATACTTATCTTGTAGTGACTAGTCCAGAAAGTGCTTCCAGGATTTAAAGCTGACAGTTGCATTTGAGTGCATCCTGTTAATTTTCCTCAAGCATATATACGTGCTTATGATGTTGAGAAAAAGCTCAAATTGTCAAAATCAAGTAACCATGAAGAGTCTGTTTTGAACCCAAGATACCCAGGGCCCCTGAGAATAGAGAGCTGTAATTACTCTGTAAGTTACCTATTGTTGCCATTAGCTGTGGGCATTGTTTTCATAAGGTTTGAGCAGGAACTTGTAGCAGTGATTACAGATGATAAAACCAAATGTAACCCTCTAAATTGGTGTAAGCTAATTATTATGTCGTAATATGAAAACCCACACCTCCTAGAGAAGCCCCTTACCCAAATAAGCCCCTTACTCTCTCTGCATAGGTAGTGAATCTAAAAGTAGATGTATGTTTAAGATGAAGCAAGAAGGAAACTAACCAGTGGCCAGGTAGTGGGCTTTACATTAGGCATAGCTAATACATTGTACTGTATAAATATATGTGTGGAGTTACCACCTAGCACCTTTTTCTGTGCAGAACTGGAATAGGATGAGTATCTTCACCCTGTGTGTTGATTGGTCTTTTCACACCATAGAAGAACCGAGATTTGAGACAATATTTAATTTCCTTCCTTTGTTTCAGCATTCGCACAAGACATGAGCCTGCTTTTTTAGCATCCTCCACACTTTGCTCTATATCGCCACCTGCAATATCAAGAAGTAGAATCAGGTGGGGCATCCTGGAAAAAAACATACCATCATTCCCACACTGATTTACATGCGTTAGTAGCATGCCTATGAAAAGAAGTCTCCGCATTTCTTTCAGGGGAAAAAAAAAAAAAAAAAGAAAAAGTGATTCTGCTTAATGTTATTCTGTGCCATACAAATATTTTAGATCCTTTCCACACTTTTTTTCCCAATCCATTCTGGACCCTGGTGTTTCATCCCTCAACATAAATGACAAGCTTTTAGTTTTAAGTGTTTCTTAAGCCCACTCATTCTAGGAATTTCCTGCCAAGGCACCAAGCCTTCTCAGCTGTTGCACTGCACACATTCTCTTTCCCACTTTACAGGAATACTGAGATTACAAGTTGCTTTGTCCAATCTTTACTTGTCCAACCCACTAACTCTGTAATCAAAGGTATTCGAGAATCAGCTGAACGGAGTCCAGAAGCAGGGTGTATTTGATTAGGGCTGGCACTATGCAAATACAGCTACCTTTGTTCTGGACCACATCTAGACTGGGTCATGTGGATTTAGACTCAGTTCAGCCTCATGTTTTGCACAATATATAGACCTATCTTTCCTCACCTAGGCAGTATTGCAATGACAGCTGTGCATTATAGCCCTTTACTTGGACAGCAGACTTTTCCTTGCTCCACTTTCAGAGTTGCCCTTCTGTCATTGTCTCAGTACACTAGCCATCTTCTGTTTTATCTGGGAGCATTTCCTTCAGGAAACTCCTAGCCTAGATTCGTGGTCTTTGTTCCCTTCCTGCACAGGGTGAGTGCTGCATGGCATGGGACAGTTGGTGACTCTTCCAAAGGCAGCTTGCATAGATCCTACTGGGCTGATTGCTGCTGGTTCTTACTCTACTGTCAGCAATAGAAAATTACTTTTCTTAGAAATATTCTTCACTGAATTTGTTAAAAATATTGAGTACCACTAGTCATGGTAGAAATATGTACCTGTGCACAAACCAGAGCCATAGGTATTAATGAGAATATGTGTCACCCACTTAGCAGATTTATCATAATAGGTGCAATTTTAATCCCTCTTAAGCAAAACTGGATTTAAGCCAGTTTAGCCAATACACAAAAGACTCTGTAGCTAATTAGCTGGTCTTTGTAGTATCCAGACCCCAGTAAATATTAATGTGATGTCTTAAAGAATGAGCTTTGCGTTGCTGAATCATACATTTATTAAGTCAAGATTTGACCTTTCTGGAGATTACACCTTCACTCTCTGCAAACACAGGCAAAAATCAATCTCCTGCAAGCCTAAAAGGGTTTAAATGCAACGTCCTATACTTAATGGACACATTTCATTAAACTAAATACAACCCCCAAAACAAACTAAGCCCTCCTAACCTAGCTGCAATAAATTAAATATTAGCACAATATATCCACATCTTTAAAATGCCATGTATTAGTTTTGAATAACATCAATGATTTTGTGTTCTTCCTGCACAAGAAGATATGTCTATATCTCTCTCTCTCTATATATATAAATATAGTTACTATATATATATTATAGTTTATATAAATATCTATATATGTTATAGTTTATTTATAGCCTATTTATTTATTATAGTGTAGATATATTTATGTATAGTTATATATAAATATACATTAAAATCCTGCTATGAGTGTAAGTCAAACACACCCAAATTAGTAAATGGATTCTATCAGTATCATGCACCGTCACGTATGTTGTCTGCTGTTTTCCTCCCAAATTAATGATCAATAGGATTTTAACTCTTACATTTGACACCCTACAGCACAGTTCTCTTACACAGAGGAGCAACAGATAATGGGGATACCATTAGCCCTCACATACACAAGTCAGTAAAAAACACCATGCCACTCCATCTGCCAAAGTGAGTTAAAGTGAGATAAATATTGCTTGGTGTGGAAGTTCCTGACTTTCAAGAGCCCAAAGTCATCTGCAGTACTCAGAGAAATTAATTCAGACAGGACAACAGTGTCACTCTAATAACATACACACTACCTGTGAGAAGCTGTGCAAATTGATCATAAGATTTCATTTTGCATCAATAGCCATCAACATTACATTCCCATAAAACCTTTAAAGCTCTGGAGTACTATACTGGAAAAAACAAAGGGGACTTACCAGACTTCGTGGACAGAAAGAAAATATTTTGGTCTGAGATAAGACCCATGGTGTCCTTAAAAATGTTTACAGAAACAGAAAAATCAGAGTCCATTATCTTGCAGATTCTGTGGTTTTTGGTTTTTTGTTTTTTTGTTTTTTTTGTTTTTGGTTTTGTTTTTTTTATGAGCATGCTGTGAAGGAAGTGTCTCCCATCTCAGCTGCAGCCAGGTATGACAAGACTGCCTGTATGTCATATCTGATGTGTATATAAATCTCTGGGGAGAGGAGGTCCTATGTTGGCTGTTGCTACCAAAATGATCCATTCAAAAATAATCCACTCCTCACAAAATCTTTCTATCAGATGATATAATGCATATACGACTGTGACAATAAAAGGTGTCCTTGATGAATATATCATTAATTTAAATACCATGTTTATTTTATTTAAAGAACTTTTACCTAAAAATAAAGGCCACCATAGCAATCAGATATGCCTATTGCATGTCTATGGCAATACTGCTACTGTTACTTAACAATAAGTAAGATTTTTCTTCCATGACAGAATTAAAATTTTAAGAAATAATGTAAAGGAATAAAAAAAATGAATGATGAGTTGAATAATAATAATGTTTAAAAAAGGAAATACAACATTAATATTCAAGATGCATAATAAACTGGAGATGTCTTTGCTGTATGCAACAGCAACTGTCAGACAACATTAAGTCAACTTCTGCTATTAAAACCAAAGACCAGTCCTAATTTGAATTTCCCTACCATATAGGTGTGTTGTCTACCATCCTATGACTTTATCAACTTATCTGTTTCATACTACAGGCAGAAAGGGGCAAAAAAGCAAAAATGTGATGTTGACTTAAAGGTTCTGTAGGTAAGCACCATCATTTGCACTGAGAAGAAAAAAACAAGCCTCAGTCACAGGCATTCACAAGGAGCAAAACTCTACTCATTCTATTCCATAAAAATAACCACAAATGTTTGCAAGCTTTATGCAGTGTCATAATGTTGGCTGCTACAGAAGAAAGCACAGGGACACATCTGTGCTTTTCTGTCCTAGCTGGCCAGTGGGTTTCTTTGAATACTTAAAATCTGCTCAAACGGATGGACAATGCCTGTCCTTCCTCACTGCTCCCTACTAGCTCAGAAGGAGTTAGAACTTTGTTTAATTAATTTTAAAAGGTAAAGTTTTAATGTATGTTTTGCTGTGGAGGAAATGTAATGAAATTTCTATACTTTGACAAATCAAATAGAAATTTTTGGCCCAACTTTTATGATTTAGGAAACAATGAATCATATTCTGACATACTTAATTACTAAAAGTAATGATGGTATGAATAAGCACTTAGATTCCCAGTAGGAATTAATTGCATTTCTGTTAGTTTGGAAAATTTAGCATGGTTGTTTTCTTCTATAAGACAGCAGTGTTTTATCAGGATGCCATAATACTGTCTCTCTCATTGTTGGGACACATTACTCCTGGGATTGGAGAAGGTAATCCTTGAATTTTTGTCAGCTTCCTTGGGTCAAAATTCAAAGATTAGCTCCTCCAAGCCCAGGAGCAATGTGTTGGGACACAGGAAGACAGACAAAAACACCAAGTGATCTGCACAGTTGAAAAAGGCTCTCCTAGATACTTTGGACAGAAAAAGGAGGCCTAAAGAAGGTGGGAAAAAAGACAGGTATCATGGAAGGGATACAGAGAGGTTATCCAAGTAGCCAGAGATCAGGTCAGGAAGGCAAAAGGTCAGATAGTATTAAATCTGGCCAGGGACATAAAGGGCAACAAGGAAAGTTTATAAGTATGTTGGCAATGACAGAAAAACTAAATAAAAAGTGGGCTCTCTATGGAAGGAAACAAGGGTCCTTGTCACATGGAATAAGGAGGAGGCTGAGACACTCGACTACTGTTTTGCCTCGGTCTTCACTGGCAGTGACTTTAAGCACATCACCCAAGTTACAGAAGGTAAAAGCAAAACTCAGGAAAATGAAAAAAACACTCACTGTAATTGAAGGTCAGGTTCAAGACCGCTTCAAGAATCTAAAGTCCATGGGACCTGACAGAACCCATCCACAGGTCCTGATGGAACTGGAGGATGAAGCTGCTAAGTTGTTTTCCACTGTATCTGAAAACTCATGGCAATCTGGTGAAGCTCCCTCTGACTGGAAAAGGGGAAACATAACCACCATTTTCTTAAAAGGCAAAAAAGGAAGACCCAGGGAATTACAAGCCTGTCAGTCTGACTTCTGTGCCCAGCAAGGTCATGCGGCATATCCTCCTGGAAACTCTGCTAAAGCACATGCAAAATGAGGAGGTGATTGGTGGTGGGCAACATAGTTTTGCCAATAGCAAATCACATCTAACAAACTTGGTAGCCTGCTATGACTGGTCTACAAATTTGAAAGACATGGATTTGATCGCCAGATCACTTGATGGCTAAGGGATTGATTGATTGATTGTAGTCAGTGGCTTGATGTTTAGACTAGTGATAAGTGGTGTTCCTCAGGGGTTGGGACTGGTGTTATTTGTGGGTGACATGGACAGTGGGATAGAGTGCACCCTCAGGAGGTCTGTTGATGACCTCAAGCTGTGTGGTGTAGCCAGCGTTCTGTTTGGAAGTGATGCCATCCAGAGGGACTGTGACAGGCTTGAGTGGTGAGCCAGTGCCAACCCTCATGAAATTCAGCAAAGCCTGGTGCAGGTCCTGCACCTGAGTCAGAGCAATCCCATGCACAAATACAGGCTAGGTATAGAATGAATATAGAGCAGTCCTGAGAAAGACCTTTGGATGCTGCTTGATGAAAAGCTAAACATAAGATAGCAATATATACCTGTAGTCCAGAAGGACAGCTGAGTCCTGAGTGGCATCAAAAGCAGCATGGTCAGCAGGTAGATGGAGATGATTCTCCCCCCCTCTCCCTTGTGAGAACCCCACCTGGAGTACTCTGTCCAGTTCTGTGACCCCCAACAAAAGAAGGGCATGGGACTGTTAGAGTGGGTCCAAAGGAGGGCCACAAATACAATCAAAGGGCTGGAGCACCTCTTCTGTGAGGACAGGCTGAGAAAGTTGCAATTGTTCAGTCTGGAGAAGAGAAGACTCTGGGGAGATGTTATCAGACCTTCCAGTATTTGAAGGAGGCCCTACAGTACAGCTGAAGAGAGACTTTTTACAAAGGCTTGGAGTGACAGGAAGAGGGATAATGGCTTCAAACTGGAAAAAGCTAGACTTAGATTGCACGACGGTAAGAAGAAATTCTTCATCATGAAGGTGGTGAAGCATTGGAACAGGGTGCCCAGTTGTGGAGGGTCCAACCCTGGAAGAGTTCAAAGTCAAGTTGGATAGGGCCTTGAGGCAGCCTGGTCTAATTGGAGTTGTCCCTGCCCATGGCAGTGGGTCTGGAACTAGATGATCTTTAATGTCCCTTCCAATTCAAATAATTCTGTGATTTTGTGAATATATATTACTTTCCAAAGCATTTAGAGTCTTATAGTATACCAGAGATCACTTTTGTATTTAATTATTACATTGTTGTCACGTTACATTTCACCAAATATACTGGCAGTAACAATTTATTGAGCATTTTCTATGGCATCAAATAATCAAAATTTTAAAAGAAGCATTATCTTTAATGTTCTTCACTTCACTCTTTTGCCAATAAAACCCACAAACTTACTGGGCTTTCAGTTCACATTTGTTTGCAGCTTAGAATATTTCAGGATAAAATAGTTATCATAAAATGTCTATTTTTTTCTTTTTTCCAAAACCTTGGAACAGAAATCAGAAGGGCTCTCCTACAATGTTTGATGTGGTACAGGTTTGCCACAGGTTTGCAAGAGTAAAATAGAGTAAAAAAGAGGATGGTAGGGGCAGGAAGTGACCTCTGAAAATCTTCTAGTCCATCTAATTACTGGAGCAGAATCACCTAGAATAAAGCACACAGGAGCATATCCAGACAGATTTTGAATGCTTCTGGAGGCAGATATTCCACAACCTCTCTTCCTCAAGTAACTAAGAGAGAGAAAAGTAAATTCAAAAAGTGGTTGTAAACTGGGATTTTGGTGCTCTCACTTCACTTAAGTATCAACCATTTTAGAGGAAAGTGTGCCCTCACAGAAAAACCACCATGGGTGATGGCATCAAGAACATCATTGATGTGCCTCATTACTGAAACTAAATTTCTCATAATTTCTTGTATTTGTATTTGTTTTCCCTGTGCTTGTAGAGCAAATATGTTATAGTGCAATTTGAAAGAAATTTTTTGTGTCTCTCAAAATATGCACTATGCTCCACAGTTGAGGTGGATGGCGTGTTTGTAAGTATTATGCTAGTGCTGTCCTAGGTAGAAAATTGCTTATTTTATTATGATATAGTTAATAAATAATCTTTAAAATGTGTAACAGTGTATATATATAATAAAATTGCTTATTTTATTATAATATAGTTAATAAATAATCTTTAAAATGTGTAACAGTGTATATATATAATAAAATTGCTTATTTTATTATAATATAGTTAATAAATAATCTTTAAAATGTGTAACAGTGTATATATATAATAAAATTGCTTATTTTATTATAATATAGTTAATAAATAATCTTTAAAATGTGTAACAGTGTATATATGTGTAACTGCACCTCATGCTTTGTGAATCTGTAACTGTAACAAGCGGAAAGTTACAATTTACAGTAAGTAGAGGAGTGGGAGACTGCAAAAGCTTAAATGAACATATGAGCATTTTAAGAGGCTTAAATGAGGAGTATCAATGCATACCCACCTTTTTATTCAGCCTTTTGAACACTGCAGGAATCATCACTGTGGCAGTGTCAGGTCTGAAATACTGCCTGTATGTTCTCTATAGGAATGGCAAACATGAAAGTAGTACTGTCAGATTGAACAGGGCAGGTTGAGTACTTCACAATAGGCACAGCAGCTGAAAGATTATATTAATGGTGATTTTAGTCCCATACAAGCCTCTAGATGTTTGAGAAATAGATCTTTCTTATTATTGGTTCTTCATTCATATCACACATTTGCTATCCTTCCTACATAATCATATGGAGGTTTTTAGCAGAATTTCTGTTTTGCCTCTTGTTACTTGGAGCTGTGTCAATGTTTTATGTAAATCCTGGAAGGTTTGAGATTCAATAAAATAAAAATAAGCTTCCATATAGACAGGTAAATAAAGTACCAGCATTCTAGAGGGAACCCAGTGTTCTTCCTGGACTATTGACACACAGAGTATGGTTTGAGTTCCAGCATGCTATTCTGCCAGTCATGTTTAAAGCCAAGACTACCTACAGCTGGTTTTCCTTCATCCCTTTGAAGAGAGAAGTTCATTATCTCTTCTTTGCATCTATATGCTTCACACAAAACCATTAATTAAGGGAAGGATGCATTAGATAGTTAAACTTCTGTACTTCAGACTTGCCTTCAGTGATTCATCATGTTAGTGAGACTTGCTTATAGAGCACATAGAGCATAGCTAAGCAGACTGACCTCTGACAACAGAAAGGGATGAAAATGACCTTTAAAATTGCATACCAGATTCATAATTACTTATGGCTCTGCCACATGGCAGAGAATGTAGGACAATGCCTGGGTTCTTTGCTGAACAGGGCAGGTAGGTGGAGGGACCACCTGTACTAACTCCTGTTTATCAGGAAAGTTCTTGCCTGTGAACCTGGCAACCTCTGATAATGGTCAGAATTGCAGTATAGCAAGAAAGCAAACTGAACAAGGGAAACTTCTACTGACACATCTGGGCCTCTCCACAAAAAAGTCCCTATGGATCCCTCAGGAGGAAGACAGATCTTGAGGCCTGTCACCTTGACAAACAACTGTAGGCTAGCAGCAGACAAAGATAATTTCTAGACTGAATTCAAAATAGTCTCCCTCAATCAAGCCAATCTATTTTTGTGCTACTTACTTCTGAAGCCAAAAAGGCAAGATGATCAAATGATATTAGAGTCTGGTAAGAGCAAGTTACCCATTAAATGTATAAATATTCAGTAGAGCTTGGCTACCCAGAAAGTATATACATTCAACAGCAATTATGTGTTTCCAGCTTCATTAAATCAAGAAAAGAGAAACTGTATGCAGATTATCACAATGAGATATGCCCAAAAACTTTGACTTGGACCAAAACCTGGACAATAAGCGAAATAAAGTTGTTTCCCAAAGAACCAGCCTAAGGACACTTAAGGAGTATTAGCAGGTATCTTGTTTTATTTCTAACCAGCCACATCTACTTTTCAAGCCAGAAGAGTCTACAGGAACAGACCTTTCCTATGGCACAGAGGCTCAAGCAAGTGTCCATCCACAGAAATGTATCTTTTAAGCTTCAGTTTGCAAAAATGCTTTAGTACTACAGTCACTGCTTCTTCCTTATGTTGAGCTGACACCAAATCAGACAAGTCAACACTCATGAAGAAATAGTAGGTCAATAGTCCTGCTTTTAACCCTTTATAGTAAATATGATGCTTATTTTCAGTCTGATCATGACTAGAGTAAATAATACACCATTATTTTATTCTCCTCAGGTCTGAGTGATAACTTCTCTGCTTTCCTGCAGCAGTGCCATGAGGTAAAAAGCAAGTTGAAAACATTCCATTGCCATCTATGAAAGACAGTACACTGATCACATCGTGACTCTGCCACAGGCAATGTGCCTGAGTGGAATATTAGAGATCTCACGTCAGATCAATGCAAAGAAGCACAACACATTCAACTACTCAACAAATATACATGATACAAATACCTTGCTTAGAAAAGAAGCATCTCTAGAAGCAATATTTTTCACAGAAAATTATGCCACTCTGGTACCTGTAAATGAAAACTCTTACCCGTAAGTGAAGAGGCAATTGGAAAGGTGTCAAGGGAACAGCAGAGATCTAGTCTTTGCAAAACCAGTTATTTGGATCAAACTGACTTTGATGCTGAATTATAGTCTTGAAATGTGGAAGTATACCTCATCAAAAGTGAAAAATAAAACGGTAAATGCCAAAAATGGTTGCCCATTTCAGAGCAAGGAAGACAGATCTTGTGACAAGTGAGTTACAATTCACGGGGGCATGACATTGGTGGTACAATTTTTGCACAATGCTAGAAAGCTTAGTGAGAAGGCTTTGTAAGCAAATGGAAGTAAGATGATGAATCAGATGGAAAAAAAAAATCTATCCAGGTTGAGGAGCAGCCAGAGTGCTGTGTTTCAAAGTAACCTGAATAATTATAGAAAAAGATCAGAAATGAATGACAGTTCAGAGGCATAAAAGTCAACTAAAGGTAAACAATGATGTGATTACTCCAGAAGCTCTAAGAAGGGCACTTATCACCAAAAGCTGGATGGGCAAGAGCAGGCAGGTATTTTAGTGGATGAAAGATGCAATCTTGGTACAGCAGTTACAGGGAATGCAATTTCTATTGTTATCTGTTAACCTCTACTTTTTTCCTGTCCAATTCATTTCCCTCCGGAGGCTCCAAAGTAGTTTCTTACATCAATTCATTTGTCATATGCCTAAACTGTAGACTTTTTGTAGCAAGATCACTTTTTCTGTGCACAAACAGTAATGAGCAGTGTTCACTAAGATCACTTGAAACACAAATACTAGTAGGAGACAGTGGTGGGGAAACTGAGAAGTGATCTAGTGTAGCATATAAAAGCTGATAATGGGTACTTGAGCTTCACACAATAGTTTTACTTTCCCAAGGCTATATTAAAGGCAAGAAATCTTGCTAGGTTGGCATCCAAACTATTTTCAAGCATTTTCTTATGTTGTTTGTGTTTGGCTTAAGACACAACATTTTTGTTTAAGATTGATTCGTGTCAGTAGATGCAAAGTACCTTTGGGAAGCAGTTGAAATGTTTCGATATGGACCCACAGAGACATCTTATTTGAAAGCATTTTACCTGCAATCATTGCCTATGAGTGACTTGTAGAGCTGAAGACTCAGAATGTTAGGTTCTGATAGCCAGATATGAATATGTCTCTCGAGAGCTAAATTGCATGAAAAACGTGCACATGAGGTTTTATTTTAAAAAAAAAAAAAAGTGTCAGGCAGAAGATGTTTTAATTGACTGAACTCCTTGTGCATAGCACAATGATTTTCACTGTGACTGTGATAAAAGCTGTGTTTTGGAAAGTACAGTTGGCTTTAGGAAATCCTTTGTTTTGCAGCCAGGTGGGGATTTCTGCCGAATCCCATGGTCATCTTAGAAATCTGTCAACTCCAGCAGCTACTCTTCTAGTGTCAGTTATTCTAAGCTTTGTTGTTGATATTCAAGGGAGGGTTAGTAAGTCTCCTGAGTTCAAGATAGTCTTTTTGGTCAATGCAAGAACTGTGTAACATAAATTTCTTTTCTTTGCAAGACTGATGCTTATAAAGTCTTCACAATTTAGTTCAGAACCATTCAATTTAGTGGACTGATGATTTAGGCCTTCCATAGTGGATGAATCACAAGTGCTGAAATCTAGCTCAGTTTTAGATTTACTGTTATGATAGGCATCTGCACTGAACAATCTATAAATATAAGAATATGAGCAACTATACATCATAAATATTTATTTCACAATTTATGGTTCCTTATCCATTAGGTAGACCTGGGACTGAGGCTGAAAAATGTATTTGTGACAATCCCTTCTAGCAGCTGCAAAGTGAGTAATGGGGACATCTCGAGGTCTTTATTACTTTAGAGGTAGTGGGAAAGTGGGACTCATTTTCTTAAAACTGTACCACAGTGCCTTTCCTTACACATTTCACAATATGAACTATACAGCTGTTCTTGTCTTCTCTGGAGACAAAATAAAGATGACTTTTGTTATCAGTGTAACTTCTGTTTCTGTTAACAAGCTGTCCCTCTAAGTCAAGAGCTGCCCTCTGTGGTCAGTGTCTGTATCCTTGCATCAGTTCTGTACTACTGGCTATGTGACAAGAAAATGAACAGAAAGGCTGAAAGGGGTTGATGGCTCTGGCAGACTGTTTGGATGAGTAAAGCACTTCACAGTTGTTAATATTAACTCAGATACTCTGAAGTCTTGGATTGTTGGGATTAGATGCATTGATCTAGCAGAAAGGCCACAAGCCCTTGTTGTTCCGTGAGTGGTTGTTATACTTCAATATCTTTCAGGCTGGAGCCTTCTGGCAAAAATGCAGCAAGTATTTCACTTGGCACTCTCATTTTCTATTTTTTTTGCTGCATTGTATTTTTTAACAGCATTAATAATTGTTTGGCACTTGAAGTGTTCTCTGTGAGTCAGGCTAAAAGTTAACATGCACTAAATAATAATGGAGAAGCAGCCAATTAATTAAAAATGCATCAAAGCATTCTGCAATGCAACTGTACCAGTAGCTGATAAAGGATTTTGATGTAATTACTGGAGCTAAGATGTTAAATGATTGAGCAAACCTACAAATCAATGAACTGGGTACATACAGACTAATAAAATCTTGAGATATCAGTCAACACATTGCTGTGTGTCATTTTTGCAAAAGATTGCTGAGAGGTTGTGAAATCTCCTCTATTGTAGTTTTAAGAACAGAGCCTAGACAGTCTATGCCAATGCTTACTCACACAATCTGTGAGATTTTTTTCTTGATGTCTAACTTGAACCTTCTTTCCTTGAATGTAAGGTTGTGGCTTCTTCTGCTAGCCTCAGTCAACATGAGGAACAAGTTTCATTTTTTTCTGCTGCAGGCATACTTATACTTGATGTATAAGCAGATGCTGCATATGGTCTGGTGAGGGCTCCACCCTTCCTTTAGGATTCACAAACTCCTGGTCTTAAAGCTCATGTAGTGAGCAGCAGCACCACTTCCAGGCCTGTGCACAGCTAGTTCAATCATGAGGGCTGATGTATCTTTGCATATCCTATTTCTGCTATCAAAGTCAAGACGGGGACTCTCAATCATCTCATAAAAGAGGTCACTAAAATCCAGGATTGCTGTCACTGAGTCTTGATAAGGTATTTGTCTTCTATATCTCTTTAAATTTGAAATGGATACTTAATTATCTCTTACTTGCAAGCAAAAATAATGAAATCTTGCTTTAGCTAGAGCTTAAATACAGAGCTTAAATACAGACTTCACTTGCATAATATGAGAACACTGATATTTTAATTCTTCACCTTTTTTTTTTTTTTGTCTGACTTATTTAAAACACATAAGCAGGGCTGCTATGTTACTCAACCTTAGGGAAAAAAGAGGGTACAAAAAGCCTCAGGTTGGGCTTTTAAATTTGGGATATTGTCCCAACATTAGATAAGTTATGGAGAGGGTGCTGGAAGAAGGAAACTTTTGAGTTTTCTGCTTGCTATCTTTTCTAGCTTAGAGTCCTGAAACGGAAGTAGTTACTGGCTTCTAACTGTGATATTGCAAAGGGGAAATGAGGATAATCTGATAAAAAAACGGGCTGTGTGCGAATTGTTAATACTGATGCCTTCAGGTAATTGACTAGTCATGAAGTTTTCAGAGACTGAAAATGAAGAGGCACTACAGATACTGCTTCTATACAGATTATAAGTTATTAGACTTTTAAGACGAATCCCAAACTGGTAAATCAGATGTGCCCTCCAAAATAGTTGTAGGAGGCTAAATGCAGCCCCAGTGCTTCCATTATGTGACACACAGCAGGAGATGTGGAGGATGATATCAATTGCAGGGTTGCAAGCCTCCTTTTCTGTGTGCACATCTCCCTATCTATGCCATCTATTAGCAGACATCACATGGGAACTAGAAGCTAAACTGGAGCTCCTTGGGTCATTTCAGGGCTACTTCCATAAAGCAGAGGGAAAGTAGCACACAAACATGTGACATGGAACAGCTGAAAAACAAAGTGCCTGCAATTTTCATACTGAAAGACATTTTCCAGGTCTGAAACCTATCTGCAAGCTACAGGAGGAATATGTTTGAGAATGGAACAAACCAAAAGCCACTAAACCCTTCCCTCAGGGAAAGGGCTTTCTCAGGGTTTGCATCTGGGAACCGAAATGTTGGCATTTCACTATAATAGCCTCGTAGATCCAGCTTGGCTATAAGAGAAATAAGTAGGTAACATGCTCAAATGCCCTATTGACAGCTCACCAAAGCTGCCTGCAGAGGCTTATGGATTCTTCCCCTGCTGATGTGGCAGGTCCCAGACAATACTGGGCTGAGGAGCACTACACATCAAAGTCACCTGATGAATGTCTGTCTGAAACACAGTATTTATTACCTCGAAGCTTGCATTCCTGGTTATTTCACATCAACGATGGTGGAAGTCACCTGAATTCTATACAAGGAGATAATTTTACTGAACTAATTAATCTTATTCTATTGATGTTTATAGTTGTTTTTAAATAGACAGTAACCGGTCTCTTAGAGCCCATTATAGCTCCTCTGTACAGAGCACTTCATAAAGATATGGAATACATTTCTCAGAGCTGGTTGTGCTTCTTAAAATAATATTGTTAAGCTTCTCCATTTCATTCGCAACATTGTTTTCCACTTGCTGTCAGCCTCTACTTCACATTATGCTCCCCCTGGATCTCATTTCCTTTAGTTTCAATAACATTGGTTTCACCCATATGTGCATTCAATTTCTGGCACATTACTCCAATATAGCCACTAGGTGTCATCAAAACGCACCGTGGTGCTCTGCTTACTGGAAAGATTTGGGAATTCTAGGGGAGAAAAAAAAAAAATCAATCTCATTAGCTGCCAATAAATTGACACAGTAGTGAGTGGGACACATTTCTGGTTTCCCGATGCCTTTCTCTGTTTAGCCAGACTTTTGCGTTACAGCAACAAGGTGCAAGCAGCACGCTCCAAATGTTTGCACTGCAGGTGGTTGACATCAGCTGATCTTTGGTTTCATTAAGAGCTATTCTAAAGTCCGCCTGGATTTACAGTGCTTGTCAGCATGCTTGGGAAAAGTCTCCTTGCATCAGGCTTTCCTAGATTTTCAACAAGGCATCAGAGCTTGCAATTACATAACATCTACAAGATGACAAATAAAACACAAATTGAAAAGGCATCAGATAGGACGTACTCATTTATTCCAGACTTTCGCTTTGAAAGCGTCTAACACCCAACACCACCCCCACGCACCTCTTCCCAGCCCTGGTAGAATGTGAAGAAATTTCCTTTTCAAAGCAAATATCCTCCATCTCTTCCTCCCCAAACTTTTCAGTTTTCCAACAAAAACATTAAAAGCTTTTTCTACCTATCCTAGTCCAACTGCCCATTTCTGTATGCTGCCATTTGTCCAGCTCCCTACATTCATTTACTGTATAGGAGTTTTCCACTATTTATAAATATCTGAATCAGAAGCTTGAATATAACACAGGTGCTTGCCAAGGCTATTAATCAGACCTCTGACACAAAACCAATTAATTATCTGTCAAGTGAACACATTTGTATGGACAGTCAGGCTCTATAGGACTTGTATGGGGAAAAGCAAACCTGATCAAAGGTGTGCCAAGGCAGAAGAGCCACTGACACAGACTGTGGACTGTGCCCGCTGGTACCATGCTGCAGCCAGTCACTGCCACATCTGCTGATCTGGTTTCCGTCTGTCTGGCACTATCCAGGTGATTCACAAGAGGCAAAAATGAGGAAAGATTTACTCCTTCATTTTGTTAAGTATCACTTCTTAACAAATTGCAGAGAGCATGATTCAGCAAAAAAAACCCAGTATCACCAAAGCTCCAGTATCTTTCAGAAAAGTAGATCAGCTCCAATATACAAAAACATTAACATATTTTCAGGTTGGTTGTTTTGTTTCGGCTCACAGAAACCAAAACATTTTCATTGATTTATCATTCCTGCAAGACCTATTTTTTTTTTCACTTTTACCTTTTGAGGTGGTTTAGCTGAACTGGATGTTACTTTATGCCTTTTAGCTCAGGCTGGACTGGAAGAGGATCCTGCTTCCTTCTGGAATCCAAGGGAAATGACCCAGTGTCTTCACATGCAGTTATTCTTAGGTGAGGCAGATGAGGTAGATAGCAGAGCCTCTTTCACTCACTTAATTTCTTTGGGGATAGAAAGAAAACCAATTAAAAAGGGATAAGGAGAGTCTTATTCTAGAAAACCTCTACTTCTTTCTGCACCTGTGATGTCTAGAATTAGTACAGAGGAGGGAAGGACACCAGGGATGAATAGTCTCAGGTTAATACACAAGTCTGTGAAACTCTGGTTCATGCCTTTTCCTTGTGTGAGATGTTTACTTACATGAAACTCAAGCTTCACAGGACTCCATAAACTGAATTTAATGTTAAATATAACCCCTAGATCTCACACAGAATGAGTTATTATTAATATCCCATCTGTTTGACCTAGATTCAGTACACTGTAAAGGCTGTTTAAATTTAACTTCTAAAGCAAAAAATAATGAAATTGAAAAATCAATCACTTGGCCATTTCACACTCAGTTCATTTAAGGTCAGGTGGTTGCTGTCTTAGATAAGGTAAGTTATACTAGTTGGATTAGTTTGGAAGTGATGTGAAATTAGGCATAATTACATATTGGCTGATGAGTTTAAATTGGCCTATAGCATACATATTGAGAGATGCATGTATCCATTTATATCCTCACTGACATACTTATTTGTTGGACTCAAGGAGATGGGGCTGTAATGGAGGGATAATTAATTAATGCAAGATAACAAAAAAAAAATCTTGTTTATTAATATTCAATATTCAGAACTCTCACCATCCTGACCTCTAATTTCAATAATAATCTGTTCTTTGCATCGGTTATGGAAACTTTAACAGGTAATAACAGGATCTAGAAATAACTAGTAATAACATATAACATTAGTTGAACTCAAGTGAACTGGAAGAGAAGGCTTTGCACGGTTAGTGTACTGCTTGCGATCAGTACACCGCTTGTCCACTAGACGGAATCAAGGAGCTCCTTTCTGCTTATGACAGAAGGCAATTAATGAATTACAGGAGGTTTGAAGCATTTACTCACAAAATTATCATTTCCCGACTGGCAGGGCTAGCTACAGCTTCAGACAGTACCCAAACACTTTCAGGGAATTCTGTTACTGTCTTGTCATCCGCCAAGACTTCTGATTCTTCCCAGTCTTCAGGGTGCTGGGGAAAGGAGGCAGACAATCTCTGACCTGGTCCTGATCTCCTCTGGATGATCTGTGTATCTCCAGGACTTCCCATCTTGGCAGGAGGCTTCCACATATAGGCAGGATGTCTTGTGATGTGCAGTCTCAGCATGGTGTCATGCTGGCTATGCAGGTTGATCACATGGAGCCATTTACAGCTTGTTCCTGGTAACCTCTTAGAAGGGAATTTCCAGGCAGTTCAGGATACAAGCAGTAAGGCAGTAACACACAGTAAGCAAGCAAGCACGAATACAACAGCAGAGCACAGATACAACGGCAGAGCACATTGTGTCACCTGCTCATCTCCTTTTATCAGTACAGCCCAAGACTAATGTGCCTTTGGACACAAAATCGTCAATCAGAATGGCATTTAGCCAAGACTGGCCATATTAGGCGAATCTGTAGGCTTGCTTTACCCTTTTTAGAGCAGAACACAGACCTTGCACAAGGCAGGCACAAGCTGAACGTCTGTACCTTGTTTACCATAGGATGCAAAGGGCCGGGGTCCTTAGACTCAGTGGCTCCAGGTTCTTTGTCCTCTTTCCTCTTCTTTGTCCTCTTTCCTCTTCTTTGTCCTCTTCTCCCCAAAACAGAAGGAAGGAGATCAGAAAAATATGTCTGGTTAAGCCAGGAAATATATAAGGCAATTTTGGCCTGCTTAGGCCTACCACAACAGGGGCAGGAATTGCCACCAGGGGTGACTGAAAAGGTCGTGGCTGAAGTGGACAAGTGCCTGCTTCCTTCCTGCACAGGCAGGCACTCAAGGCACCTTGCCAGAAGGATCACAGGTTGCTTCCTAATGACACTTCCTCTGCTGCACAGGAGTCACTGTGTTAGGTATTACCTGTTGTAGGTGAATGACTTCTACAATCCATGTGGCACCATTTCAAGTATTCTCCACCTCTGTAGTATTCTGGATCTAGGCAAAGCCATAATCCAGCATGAAACCCAACATGTTAAATTTGTTTCAAATTTTAGTCCTCATCAGTCATCAACACTGAGTTATGTTTTGAATTTCTGTAGAAAATTTATAATAATACAAGTGGAGGCGTTCTTTGGCTTTACATCTGACTTGTTCTCCAGATGAAGGTGCTTTGGGCTTCCATCTTTCTTTTTCAAACTGTGATAATTTCATTCAGCAGAACATTTCAACAGATTTTTGTATCACTACGAAGTATAAAGATTTCCTAACTGCATCGTGGTATATACATCTCCATTGTTTAAAGATTCTAGCCTAGTGTATTTTGGTTCAAGATTAAGAGATATAATTCCAGATTTAAGGATTTGTATCTTTGGGTTTGGGGCTTTCAAAAATAATTAGACCCCATAAAATGAAAATAAAGTGTAAAATTACTTGCCTATAAAAAAGGATTACTAGTATTTTTGTTGTAGCATGAAAAGAATTGGTTATGTTAAGTTTTTAATATGTCTCTTGTATATCTTTTAATGTGTCTTTAAAGTAATATGTCTTTAAGACAGATATATCTAGAGTATGCAATCATTTTATTGTATACTATAGGTTTTAAGTACCTTGTTAAGTTCTATGGCAAACAGTTTTACTGGCTTGTAACAGTAAAGTCTGAAGCAATCTAATTATTTTAGGGAAGTCATTCAGAAGGTACTTTAGAAAACTTTCTTTTCATTTAAAGGATATATTTCTGGTTAGTCTGTGGTTTTAGGGGATCAGTGTTGGCACAGCTGGCTCTCCCAATAAATTCATTCTCTGTGGCTGAAGCATATGCAACACAGTTTAAACAGAACCTTGGTAGACTCAGTTTTAGAGACATATAGAACTTAAAGTAGTGGTTCTAAAAAGAAAAAAAAAACAACAAAACAAACCCAAAACTATTTGCAAGTTTAACTGCACTCATTTTAGAATAACAGCAGCTGGTCATAAGAAAATCCATCTTATCCATATTACTTTGAAATGCAATGTGAATCAAGAATAACTAGTGCCAACTGAAATGATAGCCAAGAGTGTTGCACTTTTAGTCCTAAGGTTTTGCATTTCAAGGTAGCATGAAGCACCAAGAATCACAGATTCTTATTTTGCATTTGCAAATCAAGTCAGAACCTCTAATGTAAAGATTCTTCCCAGAAAATAGAGTGGAAAAAAAAAATCCTTCCTCCAGTAGTACGCACAGACCAAATATCACATCTTAACAGCACACAGAAATAAGATGAGTTAGGCTTGTCTACTGTAATGGAATGTGTCATATACAAATAACTTTGAAAACTAGACTTTCGTCTTTACAGTACCTGTAACACACTTCCTAGAGATCAGCTTACAAATGGCTTGAGGTCCTCTGCTATGACAAGGCAGCCCTATCTGTAGGCTGTCTTCAGAGTTACAAACTGCAGGGTAAGTGCCAGAGGTCAGAGGAGACAAGGTGGTTTCCAAAAGTTATGGTCAGAGCACTTGGCTGATTGAAGAAAGTGGCACCACCCCTTCCTCCTTGCCATTATTGGGAGTGCTCAATGACTTCTTTGCCTCAGTCTTCAACAGCAAGGGCTCCAACCACAATGTCCAAGTTGCAGAGGGTAAAAGTGAGGACTGGGAGCAGGCAAATCTGCCTACTATAGTAGAAGATCACGTTTATGAGCTCCTAAGGAACCTAAATGTGCACAAGTCCATGGGGCCTGATGAGATCTACCCACGGGTCCTGAGGGAACTGGCAGATGAAGTTGCCAAACCACTGTCCATCATATTTGAAAAGTCATGGCAGACTGGTGAAGTTCCTGCTGACTGGAGGAGGGCAAACATAACACCCATCTTCAAGAAGGGTAAAAAGAATGACCCTGGAAACTACAGACCAGTCAGCCTCACCTCTGTGCCTGGCAAGATCATGGAGCAGATCCTGCTGAAAGTCCTGCTAAGGCAAATGGAAAACAAACCAGAGGTGTTTGGTGGGAACCAGCATGGCTTCACCAAGGGCAGATCTTGCCTGACAAAT
>VWZE01023119.1:540949-590849 GCA_013396675.1 Eubucco bourcierii
GGAACTATAGTATCCTTGAGGTCCCTTCCAACCTTACCATTTTATGATTCTATAAACAAAAAACACAACCCCTCCCCCCCAAAAAAATCAAACCAACAACAAAACCACAAAAAAACCCCAAAACCCACAAAAAAACCCCCAAAAAAAACCCAAACCAAGCCAACCAAACAAAACCCCCAAAGATTTTACTGTACAAATTTATTTTATAGGTGATCAAGCTATGATGCACCAAAAGAGAGCCACCAGCAGAATGAGTTAGAGGGGTCAGGTGAAGTTCCTTGCACCAAGTAGAGTCCTCTTCTCAGTTGTGCACTTCATAAGATATATCAAGTATCTCTGCCCCAGGGAAGGAGCAAGACATCAACTCAAGCCACTCTGGGGGATTAATGTTTCAAGACATGGAAAAGGATTACTGTAGCCCTGGGCTCAGGGACAGATGGATAACAGGAGACAGATCTCTTATCCTTCTTATGAATGCCAAATATTCAATAGCAAAAGAAATTAAAACTCAGTACACATTATAAGGCAGGTGTGTACCCTTCCAGATTGTGGCTATGCTGCAAATGGTGATGTTCTGTTGGGTGGGAGGACTGTGTTCAGAAGTGGGGCACATCTCTATGTGGTCCCATCAGGAGTTACACAGATAAGAAAAAAACAAGGATGGAACCAGTGTGTTTGCTATCGTATAAACCAAGCCCTCACTATTCCCTTTGCCTTGTTTGGCAGTGAATAGGCTCATGCTCTTCAACCATGTTGAGCCTTAGAGCAGCTCCAGCGAAGTCAGGCAGTGAAGATCCATTTTTCATTCAGCTGCTGCAGAAAATGTCAGGACCATTTTAAAATTCAAATTGCATGTGAAAAACCTGATTTGGCACAGTCAAACACAAAAATTAGTTTTGAATGAAACTACCACCTGCCTTCCTGAAGAGAAAATATATGCCAAAAAGCAAGTGTTTGCAGGCATCACTGACCCTCTAAGGCAAGCATCATATCTGCCAGAATATGTGCTTAGCACAGTCAAGGTTGACAGAGCTTAGACAGATAAAATGAGAAAGGTAATGGTTATGTTGTCCTCTGTCCTTTGGCTTTCTTATATGCTAAAATCTGATCTTACAAAATCCACCAGTTTTACTCTCCCTGTAGGTGTTGTGGTGGGTCTTGTTTTGTTTTGGTGGTTTGTTTGGGGGTTTTTTGTTTGGTTGTTGTTTGTTGTTGTTGTTTTTTAAAGGCGTGGAAGGTTGGATTTTGTTGCCACAAATCAGCTTTAGGAAGATATTGAAAGTGAACTGTTTGGTCATTGTATAGTTTAGGGAGCTGCTTTCAAGTTCAAGGGCAAAATTGAAAAATCTCACCAGGATTTGCTAGAAAATTAAGGCAAACTTCACTCAGGGGATGGAGGAGGGAGCTGACAGCTTGTTATTAGAACTGATACTTTAAAAGGCTGACAGAGGGCTGCTGAAACAAGTGGCATGGTTTGATGTGGTCAAGGAAGGAGCTAGAGAGAGGATCAAAGGATCAGCTGATAACAATCAGAAGGCAAGGCAGGACTATGCTGCAATAGGTTCAGACAAGTGATGTTGAGAGCTTGACTGGCAGAAATCGATCCCTAAACAGTGGGAAAATCCTCCCTCTTACAGTTGGAGGAGAGTAAATGTCTAGATGAAAAAGAAACTTGGGTGGATGGCTCAGGGGAGAAGGCTTCATCAAAAATTACATCAAATCATAGAATTGCCTGGTTGGAAAATACCTTAAAGATCGAGTCCAACCATAACCCAACATTGCCCAGCCTGACTGTACACAACTGTTACACCATACCCCTAAGTTCCTCATCCAAATGTCTTTTAAACACCTCTACAGATGGTGATTCCACCACTTCCCTGGGTGGCCTATTTCAGTGGCCAATGACCTTTTCGGTGAAGAATTTTTTCCTGATAGCAAACATAAACCTTCCCTGGTGCAACTTGAGTCCACTTCCTCTCATCCTATCACTTGTTACCTAGGAGAAGAGACCAGACCCCACCTCACTATGACTTCCTTTCAGGTAGTTGTAGAGAGCAATGAGGTCTCTCCTCAGCCTCCCCCAGGCTGAACAATCCCATCTTTCTCTACGCAAGAGAACTCCTGAGGAAAACACAAAATCATAGGGAAACAAAATGGATATTTCCTTGCTGGACAAGAACCATCTTTGGGTCTGGAGCATCAAAGGGTGCTCATTGCCTGAAGTATCTTGAAAGCTGTGGCTCAGATTTAGTGCTCCGACAGCACCAACTGACTGCTGCATGTGTTGGGCATTTAAATCTCCTGAAATTACATCATATATCTCAAGTGTAAACTGTAGCCTGTGAAAAAAGAAGCCTATGTGTTGTGGCCTAGGAAAATAGCTAGCCTTACTGTGAAACTTTTTTTTTTTTTTTCCCAGTTTCTAACAGATGTGTTTTTCAGCTCCACTACAGTCAAATGCTTTCATGTAAGATCGACCTAGACATGCTGGTCCCTCTTCTGTTGCAGCCTGCTTCACAGGGCTAGACATGGCCCTCCTGGCACTTGTGTTGCCTGCATTTCATGGTTTTGAGTCTGGCTGTTCCTCCCCTCATTCTATTTGATGGGGAAGGTAGCGCTTTCCTCTAGGGCACCTTAGGGTTTCTGTACAAGAAGTTGCCTCCTGTTTCTAAGTGGTTCCTGAACAACAACCAACCAAATACCAAAACCAAACAAACTAATACAGTACAGATTCCTAGACCTACTCAGTCTAGGTCTGATCTGATTCTGTCCCTTCACACAACACATTCAAACGTATTAAGGACATGGAAGTGTTGGAGCGGGTCCAGAGGAGGGCCACAAAGATGATCAGAGGGCTGGAGCAGCTCTCCTATGAGGACAGGCTGAGGGAGTTGGGGCTCTTCAGCCTGGAGAAGAGAAGGCTTCGAGGGGACCTGATAGTAGCCTTCCAGTATCTGAAGGGGGCCTACAGGAAGGCTGGGGAAGGATTATTTACAAGGTCCTGCAATGACAGGACAAGGGGCAATGGGCTTAAACTGGCAGAGGGGAGATTTAGACTAGATGTTAGGAGGAAGTTCTTTACAGTAAGGGTGGTGAGGCACTGGAACAGGTTGCCCAGGGAGGTTGTGGATGCTCCCTCCCTGGATGTGTTCAAGACCAGATTGGATGAGGCCTTGAGTAACCTGTACTAGTGGGAGGTGTCCCTGCCTATGGCAGGGGGTTGGAACTAGATGATCCTTGAGGTCCCTTCCAACCTTACTATTCTATGATTCTATGATTCTATGATTCTATGCTGATGAAATATGTTTTATTATAGTGTTCTTCAGTTCTACCTAAGTCCTTAATGTCCTTTTGTCTTTATGTCTCAAAGAATGAGTCAACTAGTGAAAAGCACTCAAACACTTCATAAGAGTCAGAGAAAAATTGTTGCCAAGGCGTGAAGTCCACCTTTCAGTTTTGTTGCACTTTCACTTTGCTTGCACAATTTTATTTCAAGGAAAGAAAGGAGTAATTTTTGTTTGCACAATTGGGTAGATCAGAATTTGTTTTCAGAGAGAAAAAAAGTGTAGTGGATTTCTGTCTGATAGCACATCTATTGTCTGTGGATTTCACTGGCCAGTTCTCCAGATGCAGAAATCTGTTTCTGCCTTATCTAACCCTACTTCTGAGAGCAGGTGGCCTTTTAACAGTCAGTATTTTATCTGCATAAACCAAAGGATGTTCATCAAATTCTGCCAGCAGTAGCCTTACTGTCTGTTACACAGAGTACTTCATTCCTATTGTAGTTCAGCCTCTTGCTGCTGCTTTACTGTATCATAAACATTTCCCTTAAACAGTCCATAATACTTGTCTAAAAAATATGACCAATTTTTGTGTTGATCTTTTCTTTTGAAGCCATAGAACTGTGCAATTCAAAACCCAAACAATCTATTGCTCCAAAACACATGTGACCAGAAATAAACGGAGAACAGGGATCAGCTGTGGTCCTTGATGCACTGATCAAGTTGCTTTCCTCAGAGTGAGAGATGCTTTCCTCAGAGTGAGAGATATGAACAAGATTGATGAGTATTTCAGCCACTGAATTGGTTATACAGCTTCAGACAATCTAACCAAATAAATTAATGAAAATGTATTTGTTTTATAAAAGTTCACTAAGGTCTGAAAACCATCACAGTTGATTTCATAGTAATTCACTCCGAAATATTTTTTTTTTTTCAGCCTGAAAAACACAACTTCAGCCCTTCCAAAATCTAGTTACACTATTGCAGTACAAATGATTTCCCCTCCCTGTCACTTTGACATTCTCATCTTTCCAAGTATATCCTCCTTTCAGTTCCCTTCTTCATCCTACTACAGGAAAGATGCTTCTCGTGTTTTTTTTCTGGCCAAAAAGCAGAGGCTTACCATGTTGTGAATGATCAGTCACTATTAAGTGCTGTTAAGTTTCCTTTGGTTTCTAATTGCCCTGAAACACAGTGAGTGCTTTTGATTTTTCAGCAGATCTTTTTATGTTTTAGAACTGTTGACTCATCTAAGATGGTAGGTCTCCTGGCAGCCACCCAACCCAGTCTCCTCAAAGCACCCGGAGTTGGATCAAGTCACTCATCTGACTGCACATAAGAGCTTCCCCAAGGGTGGTTATTGCAATAACTTTCCTGGGCAGCCTGCTCCAGGACTTACCCCCCTTTACTGTGAAACTTTTTTTTTTTTTTTCCCTTATGAGTAGTCAGAAAGTTCTTTTCGTCTCCTCTCAGTAAGCTTCTCTGAGAAACATCCATCTCTCTTTCCCAGGATCAGTTGGAGGACAGTGGCCAGAACTGCCATAGCCTTCTCCAGGCACAATGAATCCAAGTCACTTTCCTGAACCATCTTTGTGGTCTTCTCTCGGACTTGTTCTAATTTGTCAAACTCTCTCTTGTGTCAGAGACCGGACACGTTACCCCGGGAGCTGCTTCCAAAAAGGCTGACCTCGGCCTTGCTGGCCGTGGTTCGCCTAAGCGGCGCAGTGTTCAGTTAGCGCTGCTGCCACAAGGGTGCGCTGCTGACTTGTGTTCAGCTTGTCCACGCTTGTGTCCCCTAGCTCCGCCCGGCCTCTTCCTGCCACGCCGCTTTCCACTGAGCGGGTCGCGCTGCAGTACTGCACCGGGTGGCACCTTCCCAAACCCAGGCTTGACCTTTGTCTGAAACCCATGAAGTTCCTGTCAAGCCACATCTCCAGATGGCTGAGGTCCCTCCAAACAGCATATCGCCTGGAAGTGCAGGCCCCTGATACGGTATTAAAACCCGCACACTTGCCAAGTGCTCTCCACCCCACTGGTGAGAACACTGTGCCACCAACCCGAAGCACACTGCTCAAGCAGCTGTCACAGACTGCAAATGGCTACCCAAGTCTTGGAGCTCAGTGGCCCTGGCATTCCTATAGCCATCCTGTCACCACCCAATCCATCCATGCTGCTCTCATTTCCCTGCAAGGGAAAAGCGTTACTGAATTCAATGTTAAGAGCATCCACTGCATTCTCTTCTCCTCGCAGACTGGCATCTCATCACAGAAAGCACTCAGGCTGCACAGGCATGTCTTTTGTAAACCCACATTCGCCAATCCAAATCACCTACTCATTTTCATGGCCCAGATCCTCTTTCTTACAATTTTTGAAGACAAGCATGAAATTGTCCTTTTACCAGTCACTAGGGACCTCCCTCAACTGCAGCCTTTCAGAGTCAACAAGCTTAATTTGGTCCCCTGGACTTCTGGTTCTTGGCAAGAATTAGGTCTTGGCATTCAGCATCTAGCACAGCATTTTATCAATACAAATAAGAAACTAAACCAGATAGAAACATTTCTAAATCAAAGCCACGTGAATGCAAACCCATTATAATATCTAAGAATTTTAGATAGTAAAAAAAACACCAAACATATAAGTTTTACCTGAAATGCTGCTCATTCCAAGAAGCACTTGAGGAAGTCCCTTTAAACAAAATGGGGAAAAAAAAGGTTAAAGAAGTTATGCTAGCCATAGTATGAAAATCATGATCGCTGTGACCAAAATGTGACAGCTGTGAAGATTTATTGTCCAACCAAGCATGAATAAATTTTACAGGACCTTCACTTATTCAAGGTGACATGTTCAAAAGATATACAATGAGACTCACTGGATTGTTGCCAGATACATAAAGGTAGCAAAATACTTCCTGCAGAGCTTAAGACAACAAACATGTTCTCTTTTTGTCAGACAAATCCAACAAATTTGTTTGCAAAAAAATTTTTAGCATGAAATTTATAGTCCACAGACTAAGGGAGTGAAATAAGGTTATTTACTTTTCAATGAAGTAATCTTTCTTACTAGAAACATTTATTAGTTTATAGTAGATTGACTCTTAACTCCCATCATAGGAGTTCAAGTGGTGATATGGACAAGGCAATGTGTGTGCCAGATTCTGTTGTCTTCCTTCTGCTATCTTACCAAAATTGGAGGGAAAGATTTTATTACCATTTTCACCTGCAGAAACGAGAGGCATACACACTAGCGTACTGCAGTGGTTATAGAAGATCCTATTTCTATTTCCTTTCCTTAAAAGTAGGTATCTGTATAGACTACTGGACCATGCACATTCAATGTATTTATTCACAATGGTAATTTCATTACAAATTCAATAAAATAAAAATATTTCAGTACTCATCGTTATCCCAAATCCATTAATTTCATAGCTAGATGTCTGTAATGCTATTACAGCTCAGAAGAAAATATTCCAACATATCAAAAAAGTTGATAGCCTTTGTGCAAATATGATACAAATTTTCTTTCTCACGTAGAGCTCATTTCTAAAATGCGAGATCCCAGCAGGCATAATGAGAGTTTGCCACTTATCATGTAATTATCATCTCAAATGTTCCTTCATGCAGGTCATGGACAAAACTTTGGCGGCAAGTGGAATTACAGTGAACAAACTATAGTTAAAGCAGCAAAGATTACAAAAGGATGCTGAATATGAATCTGAACATGAAACTTCCTTGGCCTACAGTCATAGCGTTTTAGCATCTTGTGTTTCACATGTTCAATAATACCTTTTATTGTTGAATGACGTGACACTCTTTCACTCTTAGTGACCTAAATATTTCTCCAGTGTAAGATGCTCTTAGAAATTATAACCCCTTCAACAAATCTATGCAATCCTGGTTGGTCCCCTCCCTAGCATTGGCTTTCTGTGTTTTATAGGCAAACATTTTCAATTGCAGAAATTTGCAACCAACAGATTATAAAATGCAAGTAAAATAGTATTTTCTGAGGAACTCATTAAAATAAAGTTTTGTAAACCTGCCTCATATTGGACAGAGGCCGGCTATTCACACAAGTAACTCATCTGAAAGAGTGAGCAGTAAAACCTGACTTCCAACAAGCCTGTTACAAAATTAGAAGCAAACAGATGCGCATGGAAGAGTGCCTACACATACCACCTTGTCATTCCCACAGTCCACAGGATTAATACTACTATACCTGCTTCCACAGAGGATGCTGAAAGGTCAGACTCCTTTACTTACCACTTTGTAGACTGCTCTCCAGCAAAATCTCCTCTCATAACACAGTTAACTGCTTCCCTGAATAGTGGAAATTGGTCAGAATTACACTTTCAGAAAATGGTTTCTAATATGTTGTAACTATGAGGTATATGCTGGTCTGTATATTCTCTATTATAAAGTTCCTGAAATTTTGATTCCTTGGCACTTGTGAATCTGTAATGCTCTCCTTGGTTTTGTATTAACCCCAACAGCCATGCAGTTGTGTCTTTTTATTCTACTACGTTTTACTTTTCACTTTACACCAACAATTTTACAGAAAAGTTTTTCAGCAAGAAAAATGGTCATTTCAAAGCTTCCCCAAATACCTGCCTTCAAAAGCCTGCTGCATCAAGCAGCTGCCTATTTTGTCCATGTTTCAGAGCAAGTACTGGCTCCAAAGAGACCTGCTTCCAGTCTCAGGTATGCTCCAGGTGGTTTTAAAGTTAATCCTTAATTTCTATCCGAGGCGGCATAACCATGTTGTAGCATTTTGATGGTGCAATAATAAAATCATAATCACTCGTCTGGCTCTACAGTTTCTCCCTTTTAATCTTGCGTATAGTGAATGTTTAACAGTCTTATTGCAAAACTACCCCATTAAAGGCTGTAACAGGAGGTTTTGGCCTAAGAGGACTGGCACCACTAGAAGGGGTAAGGGATGGGGCTACCCCTTTCTCCCCACTGCAGTGGCACAGTGACAGCTAGATTGTATATTCTATACCATGCACACTGCATGATGGGAAGGGGTTGGCCAGGGTTTATGGGACATGAAATACATTCCATGGCTGGGGGGGGGTGGGGGTGGGGGTTCCTGTTCTGGGTTTTTGTGGTTTCTTCCCTGGCTTGTAAGCTGGGGTTCAACCCGTTTTTTGTTTGTTTTGTTGCAGTTTCAGTTTTCATGGTTCATCACTGCATATGCTTTTTCTGCCCCGGTTTTGTTTGTGTAATCTGATATCTCTGCAGTAGAGTAGTAAATTGTCATTATCTCAACTAACAACTTTGCCTTCCTCTCCAACACCCTCCCCTCACTCAGTGCAGAGGAAAGGAACAGGGGGGCTTATAAGGGCAAGCTGCATTGACCCAGGACACAGAATGTAGCAACGAAAAGACATTATAATACAAGGGAAGTAAACACAAGTTCTGCAATTACATTTTACTGCTACTCTAATGCTTTGTCTGCTCCTGAAGACTCCTTCGGCTAAATTTGTTTGTTCCTGACTTTTTTTTTTTATCTCTACCAATCAACAAACACAAGAAGCATGTATATTTTTCATATTATTTTATTGAAAAGGTACATTTAAAAAAATACACAGACATTTTACTATTATGGATTGCAGATAAAGATGCTCTAAAAGTTAATTCTATTTTTTTTTCCTTTCTTCTACCTGTTGTCTCCATTGTCACATAATGACTTCCGTCTGAGTACTGCATATTGATATCACCTTTATAAAAGGGTTGGGGAGGTAAGAAGATAGGTGGGGCATTACTGCAATATATTCAGTAAACAGAGAATACAGTCAATTATAAATATTTTATGTTCTGTACATTATTGCATTAGGGAACCACAACGTTATGCAGCATCATTACAAGGAAACTAGTTGGAAATGAAGAAATAAAGTTGTTTACGTACAAACACATGGATCCATTGTCTTCTTGAACAATGCATGTGAGCTGTGGTAATGTGCAATTGAAAAGCTTTTTTTCTCTTTAAACATTGCTTAGCAACACCATTGAGGAAACAACAAAAATAAGTTAAATCAAAGTACCAAACAAGTAGTAATCTTAACTATATGTTATATGGCTTTCTATTTTTAATTTCTCTAAATAAACTGTGACACAAAGGAAATAATTAAAAGCTTCAGCGCAGCATTGCTTTCAAACATTTGCACAGAAACTAAAAATATTAAAATCAGACATGTGATACATCTGTAGTACTACACAAGATACACCAGTACTGGGGCCTAGGACGGTACACAAATCCTGTCAACAAGAGCACACTGGAATAAAAAAAAAAAAAAAAAAAAAAAAAAAAAGGACGCCATTAATTTTTGAGAAGTTATCCACAATCAAGCATTTGGTTCTACCTTTTTTTCCCCACAATGGATTATATTCCACTGTTTCTCAGAGATGTATATACATAAGTGTTGAGCAAGGAAGACTCTAGTTTTCAAGTCTGTCAGGAAAATATTTTACGTTCCTTTATTCCAAGGTGCATCATACACATTGAAAATAAAAATAAAAAAAGAATGGATGCGTGAATATTTAATATTAGACATTTTATGAGTAATGATGTTTTTACTTAAATTACTATTTGGATTTTAAAAAGACAGACAGAGAGACTGAGAAGGAGGGTTGTTTAGACTCCAAAATGCAGTACAGCCGATGATGAATTTTATGGTTGAGGTGTCACCTTGGATGGCATTTCCAAAGAGAAAGATATTTTAAAATCTCAACCTATTTCCTGCTTTTAGTTTACCCTTTCCACTGGCCATAGTTATCTCTTTTTTATATCAATAAATTAGTATGGTGCAAAAAGTATGGAGGCAGGTGTTGCCCGGATGGGGCCATGGCCTGGCCTGAGGAGAGCTGGTGGTATTGCAGGTGCCTGGAACAAGGAGGCAGAGGGACGGGGAGGAAGGGACAGAGCCGATGACACAGCTGCAGCTGCAGCAAGAGGAGAGGAAAGGAAAGCAGGTGCCAGTGGCTTAATCACGTCCTTCTGGAACGCAAGCTTTGCCTGGAATAAAACACACACAAAAAAAAAAGCGACGTGAGGGAAAAAATGAACCCCGACAAAGGCACACTGTTGTTTCTCATAGAAGCCTCATGTCAACTGCTTAGAACTTTTACCCATATTGTCATCTTACTCCCAAGCAGTTAAAGCAACCCAATCATATATTTAAAGATACATAAACCTCTTGAGTGTAGAGACAGTCACACTGATATTTAGAAGGAAGCATAATTTGCAAGTGAGCAACATTAAATTATACAAATCCTAACTGTGCAAGAAATGCTGAAGAAACAGGATTAAGACTTGAACATCACAAGTCAAATTTTCCACTTGCAAAGCAGTTGTAGAAAAGTAGAGTTGTCAAGATGGAAAGCTAGTGCAGGCAGCTCCTTACCTACCAAGACAGAACTCCTCTTTTCAAAATAAAAATGTTTTAAGATCAATACCATAAAGAATGCTTACTCACTTTATGATCTACAATTGTTGCTGGTGTTTGTGGTGAAAAAGCTAAGCAGAAATACATACAGTACAGTCTCATACACTACAGTCTCACTGAAAATTATTTGCACTAGTATCACATATTTGTGGAGGCAAAGACAGTCTCTTTATTGGTAGAGGTCTCTATGCAGTAGATTATAAAATGATATATTACACAAATGAAGAAGATGAGTGTGTGCAGAACCTGTTGAATGTGAAGACTTAGAGAAAGCCTGCAGCATTTTCATGCTTGTCTCTACATTTACAAAGACATATGAATATTTCAGGTTTTAAAGGCTTTTCACATGTCTGCTGTACTTTTGTGCACATACATTTGCATCTCTCTCTAACCAATGAATTGTTTTTGTGCCATTGGTGGCATTCACTTTTCCCTAATTAATAAAACACAGGCTGAGTCATGAGCAAATAAACATACAATCTGTGCTGTGCTAGAGCCAGCCTGGACTCCAGCTGCAGGTGAATGGCAGAACTACCTTGGACAATTCCTGGAAATGCAGGTGGGTCTGAAAGGCGAGTAGTTGGGGCCATGAAGGCAGGAGAGGTGTTTTGAAAGACAGTGACAGACACAGCCTGAGCATGCAGATAGGGAATCAGTTCTCCAAAACCCATGAACTCTTGCACCAACAGAGTACATCCACACAGAACTGTTTCACTGTACACAGAGTGTCTTACTGGTTTTTGTATCTTTGTCCTTTACCCTGAATGCATTTGTCATAACTGAGAGTTATCTCAGGTGCCCAGAACAGGTAGACATTACATCCTTCAAGAAGTGATGCACTGGCCCAGCAGAGCAAATACCTTTCCATAGGGCACACAGTTCATTCCTCATTCCACTGATTATTCCTTTCTTCCTACCAGTAAATAACACTCGCAGTGCTGTCTGCATACCTTTGACTAGGCAGACAGAATACATAACTATCTCCAAATCTGATACCCAGGCAGGCTCAGCCTGTGGGGCTGAAACACTGCAAAAGCATCAGGTCTGTCATGTTTCTGTCTCAGTGCAGTGGGAGTCCCCAAGGTCACAAATTCACATATGCAGTGATGAGAAATAAAAACACTTACCGCCAAAATACTTGGGCTGCGCTGCAGTTTGTTATAAGGACTGTATTTAGGTTTCATAGGCTTCCCTGCAACTCTGTCCTTATGCCTTCGGCTGGAAATGTGCTGAAATAAATATTCTCACATTTAATTAGCTGTTTAAACATTTCTCAGTTTTGAGTTTGAAAATGATTTGTCAGTAAGAAATGCCTAAGCTCCTGTTTGTAAGATAGAGCAGGTTGTTTAGCAAAAATGAGTTTGTTAAATCAAACACCAATTTGGAGCATATCAAACTGAGAATCATAAACTAAATCCAATACAGTGAATTCTGTGATCCGAGACAGGCCCTGCAGTTTATTAGTATTTTGGTTAGTATTTCCTTTTTCCACTTGAGAAGCTTCAAACCAGGCAAAGCTGTAATCACTAGGTCATAGTGATGATCAGAAATAGGAGGTAAATTTCAGTCTTGTTGATGCTGTTCAGTTGGATAAATAATTTAGTCAGCTGAAGAAAGAACCTGTACCCAGGGATATGTCTACACTATACAAACTAATACTGTCTTAGAGATAACTTAAAAAACAAGGAAGAAGAGGACACATCCACACTATTCACCACCATGCAGTTAGCTATTTCCATATGGGTATCAGAAACAGTCTATCTGTATTGGCACAACTCCGAACCCACGGCTAATTGTCTCAGAGCACAGCTGCATGTTCGTACAGCTACACTGTTAGCGATAAAGTTGGTCTACACAATTCAGACAAATCTACACTATCCTCCTGCTAATTGTCCTAAACCAATAGATCAAGGCACATTCTCCTCACATACTATTAAAAAGTAGCCCAGCAGACCGAAGCAGCACAAAAAGAGGAATTCAGGGAACCTCAAACCAGAATTTCTTCCATTTGGGAGAGCAAAGTTCAAAACTCTCTCCTGAGCTACAGCAAACTTTTAAACTAGATCTGCTATGCTGTTTACTGATGGGGACATCTCGTCTACCTCTAGTTTACATCTCTGAAGCCCATTTTTTCCCCAGATGAAATAATTATTTGAACTTGACCTATGGTGAAGTATTTAGAAATAGTTGTGGGATGACAAAAAGAAATACCAAGTTCACTTTTTTTGCCAAAACATCTTCACATAGACCAACATCATCTACCATATTGCAATACAACTAAAACCAGCAAAAAAGCCCCAGATGGAAGCTACCTGTTTAAGTTGAATCTCTGAATTAACATGGACATCACAGATTTCACAATGAAACGTCTTGTTCTGCAGTCCTGAGCCTTTACTGCCATTCTGCACCTTCAGCCGGGATCCGGGTCTAGGGTAAGACTTAATGGGACCTGCGCCATTTCGTGCCTCAACCATGGTCTTGTGCTTTGAGCCTAACGGGCAAGGAGACACAGGAGAGCAAATGATCAGCAACATATAACCATGTCCATTAGCCTTAGACTTTTGGTAAGACATTTCTTTTCAGAAGTTACCACAGATGAGGATTAATGATGACTTGAGTTTTGGTCAGCGTAGGTCCTACTCCCTTAATCTAAATGGAAGCCAGACAATGGAAGAAAAGTTTGTACAAAAAGGGAACAATAGCCACTCTAGACCACTACCCCTCTGTTTGAAGGCTGTGTGTGGTTGTATGGCCCAAGTGTTTGCTGCCTATTCTTCTACTGTTCACCAACATAGAGCTGGTGAATCACCAAAAAAGGCATTACCCAGGAACCACAGCAATCACTTAAAACCTGCCTACAAGTAGTAATACAGAAAGTATTCTCTGATTTGGAAGAAATGGCTGCATTATGGCCACTTCAGGAATGCATTATAGCTGTGGATATATAGCTTTGATGGTTTGTTAATGAGATTTACATCGCCAGCACATCACAAAGCAGCCAGAGCACATTAGGGATTGCTGCTTGGAGCCTTTTAAAGGGAGTATATCTAATCTGCAGTAACCATATCCTAAGAAGACCTAGGAAGTCTAAGAAACCCATCCTAAAATTATAATAAATATTAAAATTTTTAAAAATGCTAAATGTTGTGCCAGAAAAAGAAAAAAAAAATACAAGAGATAGTGAGATGAAATATGAAAGAAATAGAAAATTGGCATTTTAGAAACTTTAGTGTCACAGAAACCACTGTGATCATACTATGATCCTCACTATAGAGATATTATGGAATCTGATTAGGTAACATGAACTGTAGGGATTTTGTCAGCTAAAAGCTTATAGAGTGGATGAAGGACAGTTGAAAGACATTTATAGATAGTTTTAACAAAATATCAAATAGCACACATGAAATTGTCATTAACAGAAAACTTTTTGTAACTTCCCATTGTAAACTTTAACTGAAGGACTCTTTGGTGGAGCGTGACCATCACAGTATGGGAAAACCCAGTTTGTTACTGCGAACTTTAAAAATAACAACATACAATTGACTTTTACCATATGCATACTTACCTGTATTGTGGGCTTCTAGTTGTGACAGGGAATTCACAGCCACTTTGCATAATGAACAGTAAAGTAGTTTTTTGGCTTTTTCCTCTTCTGACTCGGAAACTGCGTTAGGCGATCCATTCGTGCTTTTGGAAGATGAAGCAGGTGTTACAGTTGCCACTGTTGCCACTCCAGGTTTGGAAGGAAAAGAACCCACTTCTGTACTGGACTGTTGACTTGCACTATTGAGTTTTGCTTTCCCTTTATCTTCTAAAAGAAGCAAAATATGTATGTCATACTGTGCTGCGCATAAAAAAGAATTATACACTAATAGTTCCGTGGTTTTAGTGAATCCAACCAACAGGGGTCTAATTCACCTAGTTTTATGCAGGACAGCAGCATCCTCAAAAACTTCTAAAATCCTGTGATAAAATGTTCAGAATTTGACAAAACAGGTGATTTTTAACCTGTTATTAAAGATTAGTAGCAAATACCAATGACTTAATCAAATTCATGCCAGCTACTATTGCTGTCATGCTGCAGGTTTGGTCACTTGAAAGGAACCAAAGACAAGACCAAAGCAGCCAGACTTAATAACTGGAGAAAGCTCAGAAATGTGCAAGGTTTTGCACTAGAATTTACAAAAATATTTCTGAAAAGCGATGTATTTGGGTTTGGAATGATTCAAGTTTTTCAGAATCATTAAGCAGATGCTGAAAGGCTCCAGCATTGTCACAACATATGATATACTTCATTTAATTTACAGATAATTGTGGTACTACGCTATAGACATGAACACAGTTCCTAATATTTTTAAGTTTTTTCAAGAACAGTTCCCTATAGATGTGGAGATCAGATGGCTCTGATGTGCATTCAGTGCATGACTATATTCCAAGCATGAGTCAATCCTGTGTTCTCTTGTGAGACAGATAGGCAGGTATTACTTCATTTTACAGATAGCAATCGCAAGGTGAGAGATCTGTGCCTAAAGTGGAGCTTCATGCCAGCGCTGGTACTCAGTTGTTTCGTTCCTTTAAGTTGTCTATGAGAACTTACTGCATTTTAAGCTATTCCAGTTGCAGTCCTTGTGACCACAAGCCACCCTCATTGGTGTTAGTAAGACAAGTTTACCTAAAAAGAACATAGGGTGGGAGGAGGATGTTACAATGGTATGACTAACTGACTAAATGGACGTAAGAATTGATCACCTAAGTGACCTGTTGTCACTCTGATCAACAAGAATAAAAATTTATCATTTAAGCAAGTACAATACCTACATAAAAGCAACCTCTTAGAAACAGTTTATATACTGTTTGAAACTTGTGACATAAACAGTGTTGAACTGATTTGAAAAATTAGGTTCTATTTTGAGCACTTGCACTTTAAGTTCACAGTTAGCAGACTCTGTCTTAAAATCACTCGGCCTAGCAGGCCAATGTTCTACTAAGAATTTGGAAAACACAGTTGTATCCCCTACAACAAACACTTGAGAGTGCATAACAGTGAATAGACATCCTGAAACTGTAATCCACAGTTGGTGGCATATTTCCCATAAGTGCATTGCAGTAGAACAATTTCAGAATGTTAAAAACCAGGAGAAAGTAAATCCTAATAAAAGAATTCTTATTTTTTTAAAGTAGCAATAAAAATACTTTGAGATTAGATGATGTGAACTGTATTAAACATCTAAAATCAAATTAATGATGAAACCAAATTCTGAAGGTGTTTTGATTGATATAGCGCAATGAAAGAAATTGATGTTAAATCACAGTTCATAGGCTATTAAATATTAATATTTCTATAGGATTAAGTTACATTTCAAAATTCTAGAACACTAAGATACATGGTTTCAATAAATAGCATCTGCTAACAGTCTGAATTAAAGACTTTTTGGTAGGAAAAGTTCTCAGAGATGCTTACATAGACAACAGAAACATGCTGAACTGTTGCCATTTGGGAATTTATGTTGCAGGAAAACAAACTTGCTGTTGTTGTTATATGCAATATTGTATCACCAGGATATATGTCAACCTGAGTTCAATACAGGAAGGTTCCTCAGTACATTTCAGACTTTACAAGAAAAACAGACCTGCAGAATTCCAAGATGTACGTTACTCTAGTTTATTATTTTTTTTAAACGTTGCTTCTCATACCTTTTTTAAATGTAAGCAAAAAGATTTGATGCTTTTGAAACACTTGCTGAAGACAGAAATCATCTCCTGTGAGAAAGCAAACTGGAGAGGGTCCAGCCAGTAGAAACGCCAGCTGATGCGTGTCAGGGTGGACCCATGGCCTGAGAAGCTGCCTCATGCAGCAAGTGTACTGCTCACACTACTGCCTGCAGGCCCTGATCTCGCTGCTGAAACTGCCTGCTACAAGAGGGAGAGCAGATCTTTATTTCTATGTTTTACCATCAAGACTCTGTGGAGTGAGATCCTGAGCAATGGAGTAAGATCCATTTTTGCACAAACCACCAATACCATCACAGAGTGATGGTCTTACATTGCTGAATTTAACAGATGATTGGGAAATGACAGATTTCATTTCTCACTTTTCCTCAATTAGACATGAGTTGATGTACTATATAATTTTTAAAAAGAATCCTCAAATTTATGGTGGTTTTATTATACATCATATAAAGCAAGTGTAGAGTATATAGCGTGTAACAAGCTAAAAGGAAAACTTAGAAAACTAGAAAGAAGTTACCAGCATCCAGCTGGGCTCAATTCTGCCAGTACTGCAGCTTTTGGAAAAAACTTCAGTTCACATAATAATTCCATCATTTGGAAAGCTTCCTGACACAAATAAGCTCTTCATCCACGGGGATGTATAAGGAGAGACATACGCCCCTCTATGAATTAATGTTTCCTTCCACTATTCTAAATGCTTAATGCAGAACATCTTCAAAGATCATAATTGTAAGGTTATTATACAGTTTAACTCCCACAGAAAGTACATGGAGCTAAGTGCATATTTGTCACTGCAGTGGGGCCAGAACTGGGTTTTCTTGGCTTCTAAAATCAGAAAATTGCACTTCTCCAAATGGGCTTTTGATAACAGCTTATTGTTTTCAATCCACAGAATTCAAAACACCATTAGTTACAGTTTTATGTTTGAGACAGAAATGCCAAGTGTTCAACTGTGCAAAGCACAGGAAATGCAAATCAGACGTACATACAAAGCACAAAGAAGATCACTCTTTTGTTTGTACTTATAGCACAGAGCTAACAAATAAAAACTCCATGCAGAAATAAAAAATATAACTGTTAGTATGTCTGCATGCATATACATCCAAATTGCAATCACTGGATAAAATGTGTGTGGATGGTTAGGTGCAGCTGCAGGACTGTAGTCCTTTTGCTATTTCTAAAGGCAAATCTTGTTGAGAATAGGCTCAAATTTGCTCCTGGGCTGAACCCTGGGAGCCCAACAGAGCCAGACAGAGACCAAACAAATTCATGAACAAGTTCATCTTGCCTAGGACCATCTTCTGCTGCACAGCTCGGCAGGGCACAGCTGAAAGCAGACGACCACGGTGGTATCAACCTCCTCCCAGAAAGCTGCAGCTGTGATTGCAGGGTCAGGCTACAATGCTCACACTCTAACTCATGGGCAAGAAGTTCATTTAAAATCTAACCCATACTGTTGCACTGTACCTGCTATGTTTTTTTTTCCACATAGGCCATATTTCATCTGTGTTAAACTCCTGTCTTTAAATTAAATCTCCCCTTTCCTCAAGACTCCCAAGAAGTAAATCAATAGTTCATTTCAAGTTCTTACTGCAGTCTGAATTTATTTTGAAATAGAGCCCAAGGAAAAAAATAAAGCAAACCAATTAAATATTGCTTTAGGCTCAGTACTATCAATGCTCTTGTTGCCTACTTACATTGTTTCAGTTCTGCTTTGAAGTAGTTTTCACATATTTCTGGTTGTTTGTCTTATGTTTGTGTCAGCATAATTTTAAAATTCAAGACTTACTTATCTAATTAGTACTGCCTCACTTCAGCTGTGCATACTGAAGTCAGGATGGAGCACAGTATTACATCTGACAGGTTCAAATCTACTGGTTCTAGCTTCCAAATGAAGTGATTTACTCACATTTGCAGGCTATGTGGTTCTCACTATAGGTGCTGTGATATAATTTATAGGACCTACACATGAATGCCAGAATCCCAGTCCAGCTAGTGAATGAGTTTTTTTCCTAGCTCAAAATAGGACAAAAAAATTACCATAAAACTTCTCTCTGGTGATCAACCCTTGTCTCTTCAGTTATTTTCTTTCCTGGGAAACAACTAGGTGTGAGCCCTGCCCCAGCTCACAGTCCAGATATTAACACAATCCATGCAGAAAGTGAAGAGAGTGCAATGTTTTAATCCCCTCAGCCATTCCATTAAGAGTTTGGTTTATAATGTACATTTAAGAGTCCACTTACTTTACTCTGTGATTTATGGGAAGTATTTATATTTTATAGCATACATACGTATATATATATATATTTGCACATTATACATTTGTATTGTAAAATGCTCCCTTACAATACTTAAATATGCCTATAGGCATTGCTTTCTACAGCTAGGAAATGTTACTGTTTTTCTTTCTGATCAACAATTTTGGTGCAGAAGTTCTAATTTGTATCCTGTGATGAAACTATACATATAAAAGTCTGTAAAATAAGGTCTTCAATTAAGTATTGAGATTCTTAATAAAAATAAACCCAATAAAATTTTTAAAATTTCTATATGTATCTAGAAATTGAAATTATGAAGATCTCCTATATCAATAACACTCATAGCTACTTACATCTCACGGCATGTCTGTTTGCACAGGTTTTATCACTGAAGATATACGAAACGTAAATTTGCCACAAACATCTGTTTCACAACAGCTTGCTCAAATAGAAATTGAAATTAAAAGATTATCCAAAGTAAAGATGATACACGTGATACATTTGCAGGAACACTTTCCAATACGCATATGAAAAGCTTTTAGATACGGAGCTCTGCTGTGGTCTTAATAACCCTTACAAAAGTGTAATATACATTTTCTGCCTGTATGTAATAAGTAACTGTGATCTTCCTGTGATGGTAACAGAGAAAATAATATTTCATTTACTGAAAAAATAAATTTTGTGTGTGTGTGCATGCGATAAGATGTACATCTTTACATCTGCCTGCTCTTCTCTGCCAGAAACTGGGACTTGTGACAAAGGCTGAGCACACGGACAGACATGGATCTCGGGACAGAAAACAGCCTCCCAGAGTTGTGATGGCTGTGATGGAGGTGGCTTCCCACTGGGAAGAGATGATGCCATTCATACAACCACCCACTGCCAGGTGCCAGCTTCGCACCTTTCCTTGTGCCAGGTTCTTTCCTGCATCACCCAACTGCAGGCACTGAACAGCTGCTATACACAGCATACTCAAAAACATAAGGGCAGCACAGCCATTGCAAAGTGTCAAATGCTGCTCTAGACAACCCTACACTGAAGCCTTTCTGAGACATTTGGTAATTTTCTGTCCTAGAAATGGACATTTGTTTTTATAGTCCTTTCACTTGCTTGCACAACAGAACATATTATCAGCTTAGAAAAGAACATAAAGGAAAAGCTATTCCTAGCAGTCTAGATATTTATTATTCTCCTTCATAAAGGTAAGAAAACAGCAAATGCTTGTGTGCCTTCTCGAAAAACTTGAAAGAAAGAGCCATACCATTTCCAATGCAATTTCCAGCCTAAGCCGACTATATTAGGAGAAACACAAAGTAATATACTGTGTAACTTGATCACTGTATGGTTATCAAGGCTAGATATCCATTGAGCAGAACAGATACATAGTTAGGTACAAATCCTTTGGTGCAATTGGCCTTGTTTACAGTGGTATGTTACAATAACTTATCACTAATGAAAGAATGACTGTTTAAAACACAGACAGCTTGATGACCCTGAATACCTTCCATTAATTTCTGACTATGACACTTCCTATGGTAACTAAAACAGAGAGTGATTTCTGAAAGGGTTTATGTTTTATTTATGGGTTACTAAAAATGCTATGCAAAGATTGTCTTATGATAGCCTTAAATTCATGTAAGTTGTATTCACAGTGAACTAATAGTAGTCTGAAGTGTTGGTTTTGGAGAGTAATTGAGACTTCCAGGTAAAGCAAGTATATATCCCCAAGCCAGCACAGCTATACCAACCAAAATAGATTTTTGGGTTCTCCGTGTAATTCCAACACTTCTCAATATGCCTGTGAATATAGGGCTACGTTAAACAACCTTTGAAGTATACATAAATTATAGAATGGGAAGAGGAAATAAATCAGATTGCCAGACTATTGTATAAATGCTCTTTCCCTGACCGACTGTGTAGCAAATCAGTTGCATTAATTAAAGCCATACACGCTCCAAGAAATTTTCCTGAAAAGCTTATAATTGTAGCTACTTTGGCATAAATAAACAAAAATTAAAAATGTGTTTATTGAAAAATTAAATTCTATCTTAAAAAAGTACGTGTTGGGTGCTTGGTACATCTGAGATAAAACTAAGAAGTGACACATTTCCCACTACAATTTTTTCTTCCTACACTACTTCATAAAATATGCCCATTGACAATGCTGAAGAGAGGCAAGTTAGTTGATATTACTAAAATCTATCATCTGTCCTTGCTGTTCTAATCTTTCTGCACACAGAATAATATGGTGCCCCACAGATAAAGCAAATTTCAGTTTAAGAGAGGAGAACACAGTTGCATATAGACAGGTATGAAGTCACAAGAGAGACAGAACAACTCATCACCAACACAGGCACCAGTGTTGCATGCAAATTTCTCACTGTGCTGGTTTGAGGTTAATTGGATTGTTTTAATAGAGAAAATTACACTACAGGCTGTGAAAGGAAAACATGGTGATGTCTAGTTCACTCATAGGTTTGCTGAGATGTTTAAGAGAAGAAACCAAAACACAGATAAGTCAGTCTCTCTCTCTGGGGGCACAGTGTCTTAGGTGGTCTAGCTTCTGGCTCCTCTGTGCCGATTAATCTTCACTAACCACTTTTTTTCTAACCCCCCTGGCCAATCCTCCTAATTCACCTTGTACGTAAGGAAAACCTTGGGGTAAGGTACAGGGGTGGGGAGAAGGTGGAAGGGTGGTTGGGAGCCCATCCTGGTGTGTCTGATTTCTGGTAGGGGTGTTGTGTTTCTGTATTACCTTTAACTTGTATATTTCTGTAAATATTCCTGTATATAGTGTATATATCTGCTTGTACATTGTGCTGAGCTATAAGCTTCATTCCTAAATATAGCTTCACTCCTTAACTTCCAGTCAGTTGAGTTCTAGTCTGGGTCATTTTACAAAGTGTGGGGGGGCAGGGAACTCCCAAACCATCACACTCACATAGATTTTTGACGTTTTGGGTTTTTTTGCTATCTTTCAGTCCATCACAGAGAAAAAAAAAATCAGAGACAAGAGTAACAGAAGTAAATGTGGCAGTTGTTTGCAGGAAGGTCTTTGCAAACAGGATCAAGAAAAGTGGGAATTTGTTTGGGAAGGTGGTTGCAGTGGTTGATGGATAGTAAGGGCAAGTCAGCATCTTGAAAGTACATTACAGAAGATATGCAAAGGTATGGAGAGCTTTGGAAGTGAAGGACATGAAGAATTTGGAGAGAGAAGAATCGGTAACTTTAATTGCACCACAGAAATATTTCCTACAAGTGTGCAGCATTTAATACAAAGACATCAAAGTAAAGAGATCACAGCCAAAGACTTTACAAGTCTGGCTAATAGTAATTAAGGGACACGCTAAGAAACCATGACAAAATAAAGTCAGGTTGCAGAAAGGTTGCTTAGCCGCACTGCTTGAAGGAGTGCCTAAGCAAACCCTAGGATCTATGCTGAGGACACAGGGCTGGGGCAGAGAGAGAATCCACAAGTCACCATACTGGAAACAACAGTTGCTGTATATTTCTTTGCTTTGAAATATAGTGCAGAGGGAGAAAATCGATAACCAAAGTAACAGAAGGACAAGGAGAGTCTCTTTAAATATATTAGCATAAAACCTACTGAACAGAAAGGCAGACAGCAGCTCCAGTAGGAAAATCAAGTTTCAAAACATTCTTCACAGAAAATCCTATATTTTGCTGGCTCACACTGCTATAAAAGAATAAAGCACACACTTATACAATTAATTATCCTTTTTATGAAGAAAAATACTATGAGTAATATGTGTTATAAAGGCAATAACAGGAATGCAGTTAAGTCACCAGTGGTCACAATCTTTACAGCATTTGGAAACACTCTCCTGCATCTCGGCATCACTCAAAAAAATCTCACCAATAAAGAGTATTAGATTATTTCTTGACACTCATTAAGACAGTTATCTAACTTTGATAAAGGATTTCAAAATGTTTTTTTTTTGGTTTATGACCACATTTGATGAATAATGAGACTCTAAAGGCTGTCAGACAGATACCTACTTTCACACCAGTTGTGCAGCATGCTGAGAAATGAGGCTGAAAAACCCGTAGGGCTCTGTTCTAGAAAAATTCCACTGCAAACCTACATGCAAATCAGACAGCACAGTGTGCCTATTAACCCTATGACTACTGTCAGTTTTGCAAAATGCTTTTTCTTATACTTCAGGCCTGTCTGATGAACAGTTAGGTTTTCATAGAATCAGCCAGGTTGGGAGACCTCCAAGATCATCCAGTCCAACCTATCACCCAGCCCTATCCAATCAACTAGACCATGGCACTATGTGCCCTGTCCAGTCTTTTCTTGAACATCTCCAGGGATGGCAACTCCACCACCTCCCTGGGCAGCCCATTCCAATGCCAATCACTCTCTCTGTGAAAAACTTCCTTCTAATATCCAGTCTAGACCTCCCCTGGCACAACTTGAGACTGTGTCCCCTCATTCTGTTGTTGGTTGCCTGGGAGAAGAGACTGATCCCCACCTGGCTACGACTTCCTTTCAGGTAGCTGTAGACAGCAATGAGGTCACCCCTGAGCCTCTTCTTTTCCAGGCTAAACAACTTCCACTCCCTCAGCCTCTCCTCATAGGGCTGTGCTCCAGGCCCCTCACCAGCTTTATTGTCCTTCTCTGGACACATTCCAGTACCTCAAAGTCTCTCTTGAATTGAGTGGCCCTTGAGTGCACTAGAAAGATCACTTCATGTGTCTGGCTAGGCAGAGCCATCGTCTGCCTTATTCCCCAACACTGACATTTCTGAAGTTCTTCTGGTGCCTTGGTTTATATAATGGAAGGTTGTTACACAAAATAAATCTGTTTGACACGTTCTAAAGAACACAAATTTTGTTTCTATACAAGAATGAGAAGCAAATGGAAGACATAAAGCTTTTCATCTCAAACACAAATGTGTACTGAAATAATCAACAACATATTTTCCCAGGGTACTCAAACTACATCAGGAAATGTCTAGATGGCTCTGCAATACTGAGTGAACTCTAGCTACACTGATGATTTGATTAACTGCATCACTACTCTCCAACAGGCTAAGCTGAAGTACCTTTTTCATTTCAAGAGTATTTCTTGTTCAGCCATGGTACCACAGTGATGCTGATGCTTAATTTCTTAGTTATTTTAGTTCTGATTTGTGAATTTTCTTACAAAAGAACCTGTCAGTTTTTCAGAGTACGAAAATACGAAATATGAAAAATCAAAGAGGTAATGTTACAAAGGTTTGTTTTTGAAAATTTGGATGGGTTTTAGTTTTATGAAAGCAGACTGATAAGAATTAGAAAATATTCAAAAGCATACGCAGTTCTGTAACTGTAAAATGTTTTTCTGCAAAATCTATTTCTGTACCTCTTTCTGAATAGAGAGTGCTTTTTTTGTCAATTACTGGGATAGTTGACAGTATCCCACAATATCACTTATGATTGTTAGTCAATTCCTTGCACAGTTGGGGATTCTTGAGGAATTGGTGTTGGTTGGTTGGGCAGTGGTTTAGATCTGTTTATTGAACAAGGTCAAGAAAATTCTGTGTCTACTCACTAGGGGAAAAATAAAATAAAATAAAAATAAATGCTAGTACATATGTAAGAGGCAAAAGTTGTCAAGTATGGACAAAGGGCATTCACAATTCAAAAATTGCCTATCCAGTCTTTCAATACAACACAATTTCTGTCTGTGCAAAACCAAGAGGAACTAGAAGAGTTGATTCTCCAGTTAGTCAAAATGCAGCAGTCTGCCTACCATCTGCTGCAAACAAACTTCTAGCACTCACTTGAAGCAACTTGTGATGTGTCTCCATTTCACCTGTTTGTCTTAAATTCTGCTTTTTTTTTTTTTTTTTTTTTAATGCAGGTTATATCAGACTTCTCCTTTCCTCATTGGAGAAGGTATTAATACAGTTTTCCCCCTTCCCCTATTCACAGTTTTTAAACTGAATGATGTGAACATGTAACCATGGTAAATGGAATGCATTAGTTCTGGAGAAAAGTAACTTGTCTATGAACACAAGTACAAAGGAATTTTCTGGTGCACATTGCTGATATCTCAGCGACACTTTGCAGCCTTCTTGTAGTAGGTTGGGCAAAATTTCACTAGATGTTTGTTCACAAAACTCAGCAAGATTAGTGGCATTACACTGCCAGCAGTTCAAAACAAAGTAGATCTAACCAGGGAACACAAAACAACACACAGATAGCAAGGGGCTAATTAAGTAGCCAAGAGCAAAGCTATCCAACAACTTAGTCTTCTACCAAGTCCAGTTGCTATGTTTGACAAATTTACTTCAAATCTACCTTAACTTTCCAGATTGTTCTGAGCTATGCCAGTCTGTATTGGATGGAATGGAAAAGTTTAAGAGTTGGGAAATTATAATACTGTATTTCAAACTTTGCCCAAAGTGTAGAAGACCACAAAGACATTACAAAATGTAGCTCTCCTCTGAGTGAAATGTAAAAGTTTTTGCTGGTAAAGTTATCTTTCCCTGACAACAGACATCTATTAGTTTGTAAATATTTTGTAATCTCATTACAGAGGCTGCACGTTTATTTTAGAGTTACCAGACTACAAGCTTTCTATACTACTACATCATCTTTTTAAGGTGTTAATAACATAAGAATGCTTAGAAAAATAACATTTAAAGATTACAGCAAACATACTGTATTCTGTCCATACATCCCTCATTTCTGCTTGAAAATGTCTTGGTTCATCACCTCAGTTATAATAATAACATTGCTTCCTCCATCTATGAATCTGAATTATATTACTAGAATCACATTTCATTTGCCATTTGTGCAAACAAATTAAAATCTCACAATTCTATCCACAGCTGCTAAAGTGCTTTGGAACTCAATGTAAAATTCATGGATGTCTAAATAAATTAATAAAGAACTGACAGTGTGCCTGCAAGTACATTCTCGTGGGCACGTATATGAACTACTTACTTTGTCCCTGCCTAGGCAGAACTGCTGTTGAAGTCAACTATGAGACTTCTTCATTTCAGTTAAATCACTTCTGTAACTGCCTCCTCACTGACTTTTGTGGAAGGTTTGCCTGAAGACTTTATTTAGCCATGCCCTCAAGATTTGACAAATAAATTGCATTTCAAATATAACTTGTCTAACAAGCACCAAAATATTTGCACTTTCCTTGAAAACAAGTAATAAGGAAACAATATGTAACCTATTGCTAGTAAACATAATTTTTACGCTGTAGGAAAGGCAGCATATTTCTCATACCAAGTCAATAATGCAGAATTAAGGTTGGAAAGATGCTGAAGGAAGATTTTTCAAAAGGCCTGTTTAAATGTCTGATGTGCCAGAACAGATACTTTTGTTTTTGTTTTTGATTCAGGATCTCTTTTAACAATCCTGCATCAAAACCAACTCATCAACTTCTCAGTTTCACAGTTGGCTGCTATTCCCTAGCAACATGCATTTTTCCTTACATTTATGTTACAAAACCAAAGATGAGTAAAAATAACATTTACCAAGAAAAGCCTGAAATCAAGCCACATTATTGAACATGCAGAAATCACTGCTAGACCAGTGTGAGTTGAGTAGTCAGAGGTTTTTTCCTTTACTTGAATATTTGCTCAATTTGCCACAAGCAAAAAATTGTTGGGTTTGTTGTTGGTTTTTTGGTTGTTTGGGTTTTTTTCCCCCAATCCTATGTACATGATTTCTGGGGGGGGGAGGGGGGGGGGGGGGGNCCATTCATCTACCAATTGTGTGACTAATCACCAACTTTCTGCTATTTATTCTCTGATTATGTGAGAAAACTAAATGTCCAGCATCAAATGAATGGCCTTACTTCTTCAGCAATATATTTAATGAGTTTTATGAAAGTATTAGGTACAGATAAAGCATTTAAAGAGCTAGTTTCAGGTTTGTGTAAATAAAGGGAACTTCCACTGATTTGAATTTCTTAGTCATCTAAAAGCAATTCATGAACCAGGGCCTGGTTCATGAATTAACATTTTCTTAGGCCAATAACGCTGTAATTTGTCACCAAACTAATCATCTTAAAGTGATAGAAGGGGATATTTTATTTCTCTCATCTGCAGTTTCTACAAAATCTCATTACATAACTCTCACTTTTTAGGATGCTTATGTATCATCTTCCTAATAAAAAATTGCAAAGGAGATGAGTGACACTGGTATTTGTCTCAAGTCTCTTTGACAGATACTTTCTCCCCTCTCCATTTCCTTACCTGAAGGCCCAAGAACTCTTGTAATAGTATGTTCCAGAGTCATAGACTCCTTTGTGTTGGAACAGAACTTTCAAGAACATCTAGGCCACCCCCTTCCCACCAGCATAAGATTCTTTGCTGGAAAAAAAAAATAAAAATTGTTCCAATCCTTCTTATGTGCCACATTTATGTATTGAAAGGCCACAAAAACATTTCCCTGAAGCCTTCTCTTCTCCAGGATGAACAATATCAACTCCCAGATTTCTTCGTTAAGTGAGGTGTTCTAACTGATAATTATATGGTTTCATCTGGAACCTCTGCAACAGATCCATGTCTGCTTTGTGCTGAAGACTACACAGCTAAACACAGCACTCCAGGTGAGATCTCACTGCAGCACAGTGGAGGTACAGAATTACCTCCCTCATCCTGCTGTCCGTTCTCCTTTTGATGCAACTCAGGCTGTGATTTGTTTTTTGGGTTGCGAGCACACAACTTTTCATCCGCCAGTATTCCCAATAACTTCTCCACAACGCTACTCTCAATCCCTTCATCCACCTGCTTGTATTAATATTGGAGATTACCCCAAACCATGTGAGGGACCATTATTGTAAAGACAATGGTGAATAAAGAATTAAGTGATACATAATAGTTCTGGTATCGTATGCTCTATTGAAACATACAGATACACATTTGCTAGTAATTTTTGTTATGTCATACTAATTTTATTAGCATTCTATTGTGGTCATCATCCTACTGAAAAAAATATTTGGATATTCAGTGAGGCACATCATTAGCAGAGTGAACAACAAAATGAACAAACAAAAATAGAATCATAGAATGGTAAGGTTGGGAGGGACCTCAAGGATCATCTAGTTCCAACCCCCTGCCATAGGCAGGGACACCTCCCACTAGTACAGGTTACTCAAGGCCTCATCCAGGCCTTGATCTATAGATGCCTGATTGCAAAATATTTAAGAGGAGCTGACAGATTTGATGTATATAAATCAATTCTTTACATGACCACATACATCTATCTAAAAACCAACTTAGCAGTTGAGAGCATCCCTGGCTCTGCTCCCATTATTCAGCAACATTAGCAAAGCAGATCTTTCTTGGCCCAATGCCTATCTTTACTTCTCTCTTAAGTAAGAAAAACTGTATAATTTAAGGGATGCAAATGAAAAAATATGTAACAAAATTGTAGATTTTAGAACTGGAACAAGTAAAAGTAATAGTGGTGCACAATTTTAATCATAGAATCATGGGATTGGAAGGGACTTCAGGGATCATCTAGTTCCAAACCCCTGCCATAGGCAAGGACACCTCCCACTAGTACAGGTCACTCGAGGCCTCAGTAATGGTACAAGACACAGGCACACGGCAGAGGAAAAGAGTCTTCGGTTTACAACAATTTTTTGATGCAAAATCCAAACCTATTTCTCCATATTTCTGGTTGATATAATAACTGGAGAAAGAAAAGACTGACCTTTTTCAATTTGAGCAGGAATTGCTGAAGCTTATCAGTGTAATTGTGTCAGAGACAGTTTATTTTTCAGTTAATAGCACCTATAATCAGTTTTCAGTAGAGGTGCAGAATTTGATACGTGCTAGTTAGTGTTATTATAGACAGGTTGAAGAAACATCTGAAGACTGGCAGGATTTTATCGTCACCAAAAAGTGCAGAACAACTGCTCTTCCACTGTCGTTTTCTGACACACATGGAAAACAAGGCTTCAACACCCATTCCAAAAGTATGAACAGTAAGAGTGACAAGGAAGAAAGCATTTCTAGATGTAACCCATCATAATGATTTAATGGACTTTGATTTGTTAATTATTGTTTTGGTTAACCTTTTATCCTAAGAGCATAAACCAAACAGCATCTTCTTGAGATATCCATTGAAATAATCCACCACAAAATGCCCAGAAGCCATTACGCTAAATCAAATACAGGCATTTCATGTCCCACTGACAGTATGCTTTACATATCAATACTGGTAATATAATGTTCATGCAAACACACACATCATGCTTGCAACACTCTATCTGGGATGAATTTATGAATTTATTTAATATTAATTATGTTCTGTATTATCCACTATAAGAGCACTGTGGTCAATAAGTATATTCTATACTATGCCTTAACCTCCATTTTTGGAACAGTTTCAACAGGCAGCAATACACTGACCCTCAGATAGCTATGAAATGTTGAATAAAAAGAGACCATAACTTACCATACTCAGAGGGTTTAATGAAAAAATGTCCTTGAAATGACCCTCTTTGGTGGCTAAATCTGATTGAATTTACTACTTATCTGGCTATAAACTAATGACTTTATATTACAGAGCTCTGCCTGTACTTTGTAGGCACTATCTGAATACATGTAAACACAAATGCAGATTATGTTATAGAGTATGACTTCAGCAGAATTGTTTATGCAAGCATAAATGTGTAGAACTGATGAGGTTCATCAGTACCTTTTGATGGAGACTAGACATAATAACAAAGCATTTTTGAGGGGCATAAGACAGAACCTTCAAATACAGCTCATTGATGCTGGGGGACAGCAAGCCAAACACATTCGTATTATATTCCTTTCCTAAAGCTTCTTTCACTCTCCTTGCCCCATCTTCAAAACTCAACTGTCACAACAAATTTTGAGGTCTAGAGGACCTGGGCAGAATATAAAGAATGAATGCCCTAAAAACATCCTAAGTTTTGAGGTTCTTCTTATAGTAGCCGTATAACAACCTAGAATTCCCCAGAAGAGTTCAGCTGTGGAGGCTGTGTGTCTCTATCTCCTATCTATCTCAGAAGGATTATCTTAAAAAAAAAAGTTTATTTGAGCAATGTAAACAAGTTGTTCCTTTAATGTGAGTTGAAAACAAGTTGACAAATGGGAATAAACATTAAGGTGAACAGGGATTTTGTAGAGAAGACTGGTATCATTTTTAGGATTACTCCAAATATGGAGAAGCATATGGAAAAGTTTAGCATTTTAATACTGGCAGAAAGATTTTTAAAACAAGCAATGAAAACAACATGACTGAGGGAGTGTCCTGATGATGGACTTGCAAAATACAAACTGATCCTTCCCTCGGGACATTACACTTCATTGGTAGGTGATGAATAAACAGCATTGGTAATTGGGACACTGGAGAAATCCAACTTGTCATAATCTTCCCAAGTAAATGTGATTCAACATGTTGCACTGTAGTTTAGGAACATAGGGAAAAAGCACTTTTTGTTGTCAGTGCACCCACAGAAAGCTCTTGATGAGCTAAACCCCACAGACAAGACATGAAGGTCAACTATTCTAAATCTAATGAAACTTGGAGTTGCCAGTCCTATCTAACAGGTCGACTAATTACCATATACCTGTGTGACATCAAGTAGTATTTGTTAGGTCCATCAACACGTCTAGACTGTTTTCAAAGTATAAACTATCCCATTGGGTGTCACACACTGTACCACACTCTAAGATGGCAATGTTCCTTGGATCCACCTCCATCTGGCTTTAACTATACAGTTGTAGTGACTGGAATAGCTCTTAGAGAGCCTGCCCCTTTCGTGCTGTCCTTCCATACACATCAGATCAGTATTGAATTGTTCATGTGCTGGAATAACTTCATCATTGCCCTGTGAACTGCTTGTTGACCTGCCCTAAGACACAGATATAGAACAGAGCAGTAGTAAAAGTGTCAGAATTTTAAACATGGTCTAGCACTGGGCCTAGATAGGTCCATAAGACTGCCTATTACCATTGCAGCTCAACAAAAATGTAGTTTTCACAGTGCATCCAAAGGGTTTGTCTGTACCTACTAAGTCTCAAGTAGCAGAGCCTTCTGCTCCTATTTGAATGAGGACTGAACTTATAATGTCCATACCTATAATATCACAAACAGTTCTTCCTAGCACAAAGAAAATCAAGCACATATAGATCAAAGGCAAGGGAAAAAAAATTTACGTTATTTTTATAAGCTGAAAAACAGGTTTGACTCTTCCGAGTAGTTTAAAACAGTTGCATTTACTTCCTGATTTTTAAATCAAAGCAAAATGCAAAGAAGGTAATACTACCTCATCTGTCTGCTTCATTTTGAACTAATTGTTTTGATTTAGAAGTATGATCAAAGAGCTCCTATTTTCCTGATAAGTAGGCAGTGACTTTTCAATGCAGATAATACCATACACGTTCCTAAAGGACTCATCACTGTAAGCATCTATACTGTCTAACCTGGGATCACAGACACTGTCTGCTATTGCATTCTCAGCTATATTTAAAACACATTCTAAATACTCTAAACTCCTGTGCACTGGTTACTACCCCTGACCTTTTCTAAAAGAAAGTTATACATAGCGAGGATCTCAAAATGTGAGATGAAGTAGTTTGGTACGATAATGATCCAGAAGACGACCCTGACCCTATAGCAGAACAAGTACAAGTTCAGCCACTAATTAAGACTGAAATTGTTCATGAGTGGGATTGAAAAGCCCTCACTGCCATACATACTGTCTCCTGGTTGCCTACTGAGATACCTAAATTCCAGAAAAAAATATTCCAGGCATCTGGAGGAATCAGAAACAGAGTGTGTGTAGCAGGTTACCCTCACAGGCAGATATCAGGTCTTGTTGAGCAAGCGAGAGGAAGAAGGACATTGTGGACCCAGAGTTATTTCTAATTACTACATCAGATAACCACAACTACTCCCTGATTATCTGAGGCATTTATTGGGCTAGAGGCACAGACCCATAGGAGAGAGAAGATCTTATCATTAAGATTTCAGGATTCTCAGATCTAGTAGCCTCTGTGCAAAAGGCATCCATGTACACAAGCAATGTATGAGAAAGACTTATTAAAGTAATCCATGGTGCTAGCTACCACTGATTTGTCCAGATGAACTCCTCTCATTTGGGTACTTCTAGAAAGTAAAAAAAAAAAATAAAATAAAAATATATATATATCTATCAAAGGCTTAAGATTGCATACAAATGAATTGTGCTATTAATAACTGATTGCCTAAAGTTAGACTGATATTGCTTACCTTAGGATAAGATGGTCTTAGAAAGAGGAACTGGTAAAGTTATGCGAATATCACCTATCTAAAGATAAGAGTGTACTGAGAGAACTGTCTTCAGGGGAGCTTTATCAAGGATAAAAGGTCAAAGATTCCCAAAACCTGCGTTCTCGAGGTCTTACATTGTTTGTTAAAATCAGCAAAGTCCACTAAACTAATGGGGAACTGGTTACGTGATAGTGCAAAGCCCCACATCTCCTAGATAAAGAAGTCCCCTACCCAGATAAACCCCTTTAACCTCTGTGTACACATAGGGAATTTAAAGGTAGCTGTAGCTTTAATGGCTACCATGGCAGAAGCAAATTTATCAGAAGCAGTTTGTTAGACCAGCAGTTGGGAAACCCAAGGTAGATGCTTTCTCCTGGATAACAAGTACTGTATTTCAGACTGTCAGCAAGTTCAGGAGATTATCCTGTTTCATTCAGTAACACAACACTGACAGAACATAAACAGACTCAAGTAGCTCCACCACAATTAGCGTTACTGTTCTTCCTCAGATTACTAACGTGGAAAAAAACCCCCAAACAACAACAACAAAAAAACCCCAACCCAAACAGTAATGAGCTGTGGAAGTCAGAAAATATCCATGCTATGAGGCTTCACCTCATTTTTGTAGGTGTGTTTTCCTGTTTGAGCAACATTATCCTATTCAGAAAGGAAAAACATATGAAGGTTTCTTGTGCTTCAACCAAATACATCTCAGATTTGTCCCTCCAGCCACATCCATCCATTATTATTGTTGTATGAACAACATCCATACTTTATCAGAGTAAATTTCACAAGTTTAAAACTCAACCCCCCAAAAAACCCCTAAATAACAAAAAAAGATAGATTTTGGCAACAAGGACATCTCATTTCACAGATGTGAAAACACACTGTGATGATATCAACACCAACCAATTCTGTACAAGTAGCATAGTAAATAGTTTAGAACATACAAGTCATGGACCACTATCATACAATCAGACTCTCATACAAACACCAAAAAAAAAAAAAAAGAGAGAAAATAAAGAACGTATAGAACAAAAATTTTTCATTGACCTGATTTGTCAGAGATGTTGGCTGTGACAGGCGTGGTGCAGCAGCTTGTGTTAGCCTTTGCGCTGTCCTTGGAAGAACCAACTTTGGGTTTGTTTTTCGTTGCCTCTAGTGCTTTGACCTTCTTGGCATGTTTACTTCCTTTGTAGTGGGCCTCGGCCTGGCTCTACAAAGGAGAACAAATCAGGCTCACTTTTTTTCTGTACTTCTGTATAACACAATGGATGACAAGGTAGAAAAGTAATACTTTCAATAGAAGGCACCATATTATATGACCTAGAAAATTGTAGTAGCTCTATAGTAACATCTTTCCTAGATATAAGTTCTTATATATCCAAAAGACAGGATTTTAATGAATGGTACATGTTTTCAGGAACTTGGAAAAAGAGGCTTCAGGGTTACATAGAATTCTCACTCCTAAAGTACCTCTGTGCTTCTGTGGTGTATAAAAATATGAAGCACTATACAAATGTAAACATATTCAGTTGAGAAAGATGCTGTTCAACTTTCACATACTACTGTGCCTTACTCTCTATTGTTTTAGTTAGAAGATACACTATGATGTACCATCAAATAATCAAATTTTCCTTCTGTTTCAAGGTAGTACAAAAATATTTTCGTCACCATATTAACATCAAGTGAAACAAGAATTAATGGCATTATAACTCCATTATCTAATCAAAGAAGAAGGGTTAAAATAAAAAAAATCATACATATACATTTAAGGAGTTCTAAGAAAAACATGGAAAATGAAATGCTTGTCAGACCTGGTTGTTTTATGAATTGCCTTGAATAATTTTTTTTTTTTTTTTTTTTTTTTTTTTTGCACCTGAACAACAGGAAGGAAAGGAATTTGGTTTAAGTGTTTCATGTATAATGCACTTTTCTTGGTCTGTCCAAATGGAACAGAAGAAATATATACAGAAATACATACCGAGATGTAATGATTAGTTCACCTTTGTCTTAAAACAAGCTTCAGAAGCTAGACTAGTGTTTTTGAAGTTATACAGCTAAAGCCAGACAAATAAATGTCTATTTTTGCAGTGATTTTGAGTCCCTGTTATTGTTCCTGACTCTACCTAACCAGCTGCCTTGACAAATTGGGCCACTTTGTTAGGTGCAAAACTAAGAAACTACGTGCATAATACAAAGTCCAAAGCTTTGACACCTCAGTTAAGGAACTGACTTCCCACCCCACCCCACCCCCCACCACTTAGGAAATCAGTTGACAAAAAATGAGTGATGAACACAATTTTAAACAAAATAAAGCCTATTTTCCTGACGTTATGCTATTCAGCAATAGCTTCACATTATTAGTATTTACAAACTTTGTCAAACAATTATTTCAGACATAGTACTAGGTGCCTCTATTGAAGGTTACATATTAACTATAGAAAGTTAATATTGTAGTTTATATCACAGTAAAACATTCAAGAGAAAGCATGCTTCATGTAACCAGATGGCCACACCCTGGCACCTGGTATATCAGTGCAAGTAAAATTTTAATATGTTCATGCAAAAACTCATTCTCTCTCTCTTCAGTTAAGACTATTTTATTTAGTTCACTGTGTTAAATGAAGCGAGCCATGAAACAAGTGACATGCTTCTTATAAAAAGCAACTAAAAAACATATGACATTAGAATTCTACAAAGAATGCTGCCGTAACAAGGAAAATAGTTTTCAGATCATCAGAAATACGCATTACAATACAAACACCTTTGGACAGCACGTAATAAAAAGTTTTATCATATAGCAGTGTAAGTGAAGAATAGAAACAGCTGGACCAGACAAGAGAATAGAATGTGTTTTAGAACCCTCTCACAAATTATGCACATTTAAAACTCATGGAGATCTGCCACTAAAATAGAGGGGTGGTTTGCATACACTGAAGCTTCTCGAGTGATTGCGCACCCCATGAAACACAGTGATTTCCACCTCAAAAGGACAGTATATGTACCATATTGTGGCTGCATCGTTTCTGCTATGAGAGATTTCAGTAAGCAAACATTCAGTTAGAAAGGCTGTCAAATGAGCTTTACTTTGAGGTCCTTTGAAATGGAGATTTTTATTAAAATAAAAACAATTATGAATACAGTAGAGTCAAGTCATCAATTGCTGTTAAACTATTTCTTGATTTTAAAACCTTTGAAATATTGATACATGTACAAACACAATATAAAGATTATAAAGAAAGAGCTAAACAGCTATACCACTACTACTATGTGCACTACTTAAAGGGACACTTGTCAACTTCTGTGTTGGACCTCTTCAGTTCTGAATGTGGGTAGAGGAGCAAAGATCTGTTTGCACTATTATGTCAATGGGCTTCACATAGGCACAGGCATTTCACCCTGTCTCTCTCTACCCTTGCCGTTTTGTTCATTTCTCTTAAGGTTTGCTATTGCTATGTGATGCACTAGAATGAGCGTTCAATAAAATTAAACAAACTATCCACACATTAGAGTGTACAAAAAAAAGTGAAGCTAAAAATTGAGACGTATATATGCCCTTTCCATTCCAATGCTTTTAATCTTAAATAATAGCAAGGACAAGATTTTCTGCTTAATCATTCTCAAGTTGATGATGTCCCTTTAAATATTTGAACTCTATGCTCTGCACATATGCGTACTGTTGATAGGATCATATGCTGCCTGAGGCCGAAGCTATAACATGAGACATAAGTGCACTCAAGAGAAAGACTTAGCAAGTTAATTCCTTGATAATAAGCCTTTCTGCTGATATTTGCAATAATAATGCCTGCAATATCAGTAATAACCTACTACAGTCTTTGATTCCCTTCATTCAATCCTCATGTAGTGTACATGAGACCTGTTGAGAACAAGCAAGCCCAGGCAGAATTAAAATTAGGATTTTCATAAACACAAGCAAAGCCTCATGGAAACATGTTGAATGGACTCACATCGGATTTGAGTTTTGTAATTTTTATAACATTTTATTATCAAATTCACAGTTGTACATTACATGGACATAGCAACACCTTCTGGCCTTATAAGTAGGGATTCTGAAAACACCAGTCTTTTGGAAAACTGTTTGACCAGCTTTGAGGGGGGGAGGGGGAGGGGGGTGGAAATTGTCCATCCTTGATTTCAAAGTAGCTAAGTGTGGAAAAATCTGTCTTTGGTAAACTATTTGACTTAGGCTAGATGTCAAGAGGAAGTTCTTTACAGTGAGGGTGGTGAGGCACTGGAACAGGTTGCCCAGGGAGGTTGTGGCTGCTCCCTCCCTGGATGTGTTCAAGGTCAGGTTGGACGAGGCCCTGAGTAACCTGTACTAGTGGGAGGTGTCCCTGCCTATGGCAGGGGGTTGGAACTAGATGATCCTTGAGGTCCCTTCCAACCTTACCATTCTATGATTCTGTGACTGCTTCTCTTTGTTAGCTAGGTATACAGCATTTATTTCTACATTGAGTTCATTTAGTTTCAACTTCCAGTGGCTGGACTTTGTTAAACCTTCGATTTTTAGGCTCTTTAAACTCATCTCTGTCCTGTGAGTAGAAACACAGATAATCTTTTCAAATATGAACTTAGAGGAGTATTCATTGAGGTACTGAAGCAATGTTTTCCTGGCCAAATAAGCACTATTTCCTGACCCTTCAGATACCCCTGATGTGCAGAGTTTGCTCTGTGAGGTAAATCATTTGATTCGATTGCCTATTGGTAACCAAAATGTAGCATCGACATGGAACTATGTTCTGTGTAACTGTGTTACAAAAAACACTGGAGTTTTCTGGAGTCGTGTGTGAATCTGAAATGGGAACATAAATTATGACTATTATAGATATTAATTATTCTGATTATTAATATTCTGATTAACACTAATTCTAGTTTTATAAAATATTTACACAAGTACCACATTAACAGCAAACATATTTGCTCCAAATTCCATTTAAAACTTGTTTCTGACAAATACAGCCGTAAGTTCTGCAGGCACAAGGTTTAAAAGTCACATGTATGAAAGAAACATAATTTACCAGTTTTAATATAAACCCCCAATAAAGCATAAAATGAAATTAAGAGTGACTATTTTGGGGATGAAATACTTAAGTGGATCCTGAATGCACTTTTTGATCATCATTGACTAACGTATGGAAAACAAATTCATGTAAATTCCATATGATCAAAACAATATTTGAGGAAGTTAAAAAAGACAGGAAAAGCCAAAATCAAGATATGTTACCCTTAACAAATCTCTCTGCACTCATATTTTCTGATGCTTTATAATTACATAACTTATTCCAGTATACAGGGCTGCATTTAATGTAGGTATTAACCAGTGCTCTGTATCACAAATCAGTTTTATTGGAATATTTAACTTTTTATTTAAAAAAGACTAAGTTTAATTTATTTCTGAAACAGTCATAATTAAGTGTGACCAGTGAGTTTGTACATTTTCAAATTAAACATTTACTAAGTTAAGGAAGGTGAACCTTGGAAAAGTGGAATATGAAAATATTTGGTATGAATGAACTTCCTGCCTAAAGAAAAATCTAATTCCCTCTCTGTTCTAGAGCCGATTATGGTCTACCAGCTTCACATATACACACTGCAACATTTTCAAGATGAAGCCCCCTAATTAGTAGAAAGTTGAGAAGTACTGACTAGTAAGATATAATGAACTGGAAAAGCTTTAAGTTGCCCTAAATGTGACATTACATATCGGAATGCAACAAATACCATTGTACTGACAGGCCAGATTCCACAAAAGCATAAATACATTTGCTTAGCATTACCTTTTGATCAACATATCTTTTGATAAACATATGTGTAAATCCTTAGAAGATCATGGCTTAACAAAAAACTGTATTTTAAATGCAGATGCAAATAGTTAAGAATATAATTGACAAATAAACGTGCAATTTTTCTCCCATAGTTTTAAAAATTTCTACACCTTAAAATGGTGGCAGGATGCCTGTCCTCTCTTTAAACAACCCAGATTTTTAGATTTAGATTCATAGTCTCTAAGTAGTAATTAAAAACTTCTAACCAATTAAACCTCATGATTTTTCATAGATCCTTCTATGCCATAAGGATTAATGACTTGGCCCTAATAAGGGACAAGTTTTTCCTCTCTTAAAAAGATATTTGAGATGCACAAATGATCTAAATGTTACATTTGATTTAAAATCTAATTGCTAGTTTCAACACTAAGTTATTGAGACTGAAATCTGAGTATCAGCATGTTAAACTGCAAGACTACATGTAATATGTTAGTCTTATGTACTAGATTGTATCTAATAACAATGCAAATAATATTCTCCATGTGAACATGCTTAATAAGAGTCATACTTATTTCTTCTTATAAGCATACTATACTGCATAAAATAACTTCAGTAGCTGTATTTTTTTTATAAAACCACCTGTGTGTATATATACATAAAGGGAGAGAGCAAGCCAGGAAACATACAAATCATCCAGGTACATAGATAACGGTATTACCTTTAAGAAATTTTTGAAATTGAGATAACACTGCAGTACAAAGATTACAGAAAATTATCCCTGTCAGGAGCAATGACTGACAGCATATTTGAAATCAGTACTATTCATTTTGACAGTTCACAAGTAACTGAATTCTAGAATCTATCTGCTGTGTGAATGACTAATTAACTGAATTTATTAACCTACCCTATGCCTTCAATGACAATCTGATTCCGGTTTGACTAAGTCTAACAGTTCGAGGTGTGTGCAAGTGAAATGAAGATTTTTTTTTTCTTTTTTTGTCCTTGTTGTTAAGATTTATTCAGGATCAGCTGAAGTAGCCCTTCAATAGGTCTTCATGGAAACAAGATCATTGGATGTTCAACACTTAAGCTGAATGCTTGAATCTGCTACCATGTTATCCAGTCTGACAATTAAGATATAGAACTAAATCTATGTAGAGCAGGATGACATTAGGAAGGAGAAATACAGAAATTAAGGGAGTCTCTGAAGCTGTGTGACACAGTCGACTTGCTAGAGGGCAGGGATGCCATCCAGAGGGACCTGGACAGGCTGGAGAGGTGGGCCCAGGTCAACCTCACGAAATTCAACAAGGCCAAGTGTAAGGTCCTGCACCTGGGTAGGCACAATCCCAAGCACAAATACAGGCTGGGTGGTGAATGGCTGGAGAGCAGCCCTGAGGAAAAGGACCTTGGGGTCTGGGTTGATGAACATGAAGTTGCAGTGTGTGCATGCAGTCCAGACAGCCAACTGAGTCCTGGGCTGCATCAAGAGAAGCATGGCCAGCAGGGCAAGGGAGGGGATTCTGCCCCTTTACTCTGCTCTCATCAGACGCCATCTGGAGTACTGTGTGCAGTTCTGGAGCCCCCAGCACAGGAAGGACATCAAACTGTCAGAGCCAGTCCAGTGGAGTGCCACAAAGATGATCAGAGGGCTGGAGCAGCTCTGCTGTGAGGACAGACTATGAGAGTTGGGGCTTTTCACCCTGAAGAAGAGAAGACTTCGAGGAGACCTTGTAGTGGCCTTTCAGTATCTGAAGGGAGCCTACAGGAAGCCTGGGGAGTGACTATTTACAAGGTCTTGTAATGACCGGATGGGGAGTAATGGGTTTAAACTGGAAGATGGGAGATTTAGACTAGATGTTAGGAAGTTCTTCACAGTGAGGGTGGTGAAACACTGGAACAGGTTGCCCAGAGAGGTTGTGGATGCTCCCTCCCTGAAGATGTTCAAGGTCAGGTTGGAAAGCTCTTGAGGGACCTGTTCTAGTGGGAGGTGTCCCTGCCTGTGGCAGGGGGTTGGAACTAGATGATCTTTGAGGTCCATTCTAACTTAAACCATTCTGTGATTCTATGACTACATCTCAACACCTGTATACCTACCCAATTCTGTGTATTAAAAGGGTTCCTGTTCAAGTGAACATATAATTAATACAGAATTTTCTTACTTTATAATTATTTCTGAATGCTTAAAACAAATATTCAGGTCTTTATCCTAAATTATGAATACCCTGAACTACCAATGTTATTTTGAAATCAACAGAATTTGTGTGTGCAAGACATAAAGAAGGTCTAAGTAGTTCTGAAAGATCAGTAAGATATTTTTGTAAAAGCATGGATCTAGGCAAGGCCATGGCTTCCACAATTCCTGGGAAGTACAGAACTTCCTCATAACTACATAGTATCAAGTAAAAAAACCAACAAAACAAAAAACAAACAAACAAATAAAAAAAACCACATTTGGTTTTACAGGTGAGGGTCTTACTGTGGAAGAAGCTTAGGTTGACCATAATTACATTGTATTACACACCAAGGAGAAACGGTTTGATGAAGGGTGCAGGGTCCCTGTGAGAACTTTCCTGACATGGGGGTGATCGCAGTGATCTTGCTACAGAGAGGATCCAATTGTGCAAGGTTGAAAGGGCACCGAGGTATTAACATCCATAATATATTGTCCTTTTAATTCTCAGCAGGTCCTAAACTACAAATCTCCCTTTCTTAAAATAGTAAGAGGTCTATCAAATGTTTGATTGTGTAGCTTACCAAATAAAACCATATTGTAAGAGCATGAACATTTTTGAGAGGACTACATAAATTCAGAAAAATTTTTACTAGAATCATAACTTTAATAAAAATTACATGAAGTGATAAATTAGGAAGGAGTGTTGAAAAATTAAGTTTTATCTCATTTGATATTAATAATAGATGTAATTGAAGAAATCTGCAATACCGAGGTGTTCATACATCTATTATACCACAGCTATGCATTATGTTTCAGTTCTGTTTTCAGCAGATTTTAGAAACCTAATTGCTCTGAATGGTAAGGTAGGTTACCTTTTGAAAAGGCCATAGAAAAATATAAAAGTTGTGAAGCTCATCCATGTCATAAGAAGTCATGCCATTTTTTGAACGTCTAAGCAAAGTTAAAAGCTCTGTTAAATACCTGTTATTTGAAAAGAACTTTCAGTACATTATAACCCTGTACCCTATAATCACGCAATATTTCTGTCATGTTGGCGCTAACAACTTTCATCATTTTGTCAGTTCTGTCTACGAAATAGAAAATTACCTTCATAAGTTCCTAAGATTTATGCTTTTAATTACCTCTTATCTGCTTCACTACCTTCCATATCCAAAGAATCAATATAAATATTCTGATTTATAGGGAAAATGTAAAACATTTGACAAAATACAATGACAGTTCTGTAGATTTTTATTTGATGGTAATGATTATTTTGTGTGTTATCTTTTTGACAGCATGAATGATTCATTCAAATTTGCAAGATTAACGTTTGATAATACTTGTCTAAACTTCAAAAATATGCCTTCTGGTTTTTTTTTAAAAAAGATCACTACTACCACATGATTTTTATTAACTATAAATTAATTCACACTAAATATGACCTTCATCATCTCTTCATGCTCTGCTGTTACATCTGCTTTTTCTGACCTACCTACAAGATGCTTTTCCTTGATTTCAAAGTCTTGGCAGATGACACCAGAAACCACCACTGACTTACAGTCATTACTCACAGAGCAACACACTGCACAAAGACAAGTTTATTTCAGTATAATGATATACTATCAGCTAGATGGTACCTACCAAGTTGTATCACAACCAAAGACCTTTCTGCAAGAAACAGTGTGCAGGGGGAAGCAAGTATTTCCTTTAGCTGTGATCAATAGATGATGAACTCAGTTCTTAAAAAAAAAAGAAGAAAAAAAACCCACTACCAAACAAAACAAATTAACGAAACTCCGTGTGAACTGCTGGCACAATGTAATTGTGTGTTTGGAGCACAGACAGATCTGATACTGAGGAAAGGAACTGGTTTAGGACTATCATGGTATAATACCTAAGCTCCAAATCCTCTGTGGACTGTCAACAGAAATGAGGGAGATCAAAGAGAAGTTACTTGAATGTAAGGTGAGGATTTGCAAATGTGGAGAAAAATAATAATAATAAAAAAAGATCAGTTCTGGAGAAGCCAAACAGATATTCTTGCAACTCTATTTTCTCTTATGGCTTCATGCTACAGTGTCGGACATCGTAACAGAATATAACAGACATCTCATGGCCAAAGCTCCACAGCTGCCAGAGAGACTCTATGCCACACAGCAGCTGCAGGAGATGCTGCAGATTCATCTGTTGGCCAGAAGGAATAAGAAAGGATGAGCCAAGAGTAGGCAGAGATGGATTCTAATGTTGGATAGAAATCAACCATCTTCCCCCTTGCTCTGTTGCTACTCAACCCTCTTACAGGGGAAAAAGGATTTAGCAAACTCAGGCTGCTTTTTGTTTCTGCTAGAATGTCTGTCACATGAATGGTTAACATCAACAAGTCAGACCTCTGTAATCAATGTGGAAACTTATTTAGCAAATCTTATCTGCATTCCACATAGAGAGACCACAGGTATTGGAAGGAATCCTGGGAATTCTTAAAAGGAAAAAATATTTTATCCAAGGCTGAACTGAATCCTTCTCACCATGTCTTGCTTCCTTTTGGTGGAATAGTTATGTCCCTTGCTCTGGTAGTCTTTAAGCAAGCATAAAATCTGACTCACTACCACAATCTGTTCCATGAAGAGAGTTCTTCCTCTACTGATGCATGGTCTCTGGTGATAGCAAATGTAACTGAGATTTTTATCACTGTTTTTTCTGAGGTGGATTATAACAGAACACTATAGCTTGAACTTTACTGACCCACTAATCATTGCTGTACTAGTGCACATACTGTTTCATCATCATGTAAAAATGAAAAGATAAAACAGTGTTAACAGATATTTGGATGCAAAGATGGAATAATTTGTGTTTATTCTAATATACTGGAGCGAATCCAACTGTAACTATAATGAATGGGTTTTCTTTTTTCTTTTCTATTCTTTTTGTTTTAAAGAATATTTTGAGGAAAGAAAAATAAGTTACTCTGCATACCAGAATAAAGTTTGAGCAGGCTATAATAAAGCCCCACTTACTGTTCTAACTAATCAGGCTCATCAGATACCAGTCCTCATAATGCTATTCTTCCTAAATTGAAATTTCCAACATAATTTAACAACAGCTTATTATTAGTATCTACCATCATTAAAAATTGTTCCAGGGCAAAGTTTTTCTCTATTCCTGACACATTCTTTTTATAGCATTTCATGTCCCTTGAATTGTTGCTCATAATCTTGAGGTCAATTAATTTTTTTGTATTTCTTTTAATGTTTTTTCTTCACTAAATCCTGCTTCGCTCCCCACTTAAAAAGATGACAAAGCTAATCAGTGGGAATTCAGCCTAGAAACAGGCACCCAGAAGAATTTCAGATGCCTTTCTGTGTCCTGCCTGACCTCCAACTGTGGGTCCTCTGCCAAGTCTATAAGCCTGGTGTGCATGTCTCAGATGCTTCAGAAACTCAGACAACAAAACACTTAGGTTAAGGCACTCAATTCCAGTCTAAGCACCAGCTAGAGCTTCTTAACTGAAAAAGAAAAAAAAAAAAAAAGAAAAAAAAATTGTTGAAGCATCCTCAGTGATGACTGTTGTCAGGTCAATACCGTTATTACAGATAAAATTCCCGCTGAACAACCTCATAGCTATTACAACTGAAATTTGGTGTTACTTCTTCAAGGTGACATTGTATGGGGTTTTTTCATTTCTCAAGACTTTGAGAGATCTCTTCTGTACTATAGTTTCTCCTGGACTTGAAACAATTGGAAAATGTTTTCAAGATAGTTCTCTTAGAGTTCATTACAAAAAAATACAACTTCCAAATTGACCAAACTGTGGCTAATGAATTCTAGAAAATAACAGATTATGATGACAAATGTCTGAGTCAAACCCCATAATTTCTCTGTTGATAAGCAGATCAGACTAAAACCAGACCAAATTTAGAGTGTTCATATTGTACTTTAAAAACCTGTCTACTTTTAAAAATTGTTTTAGAAGTACAGGAGACTAGGAGATCCTGAAAAATTCAGGAGGCAGCCTACTTGAAAATTGCCTTCCATCCCTGATATCAGATTTTCTCTTCCAGTGGATAGCTGCAGACCCCCCTCTCTGGCAGAACTCTCTCACCAAAGCAAAATCTGAAAATATACTAGCAGAAGAAATGGAGACCTTTGCAATTTACAGTATTAATTTAGCAGAAGATTTGACAACTATATATTGACTAGTCTGACTCTTTTGGTCTATTGATCCAGACCAGTGGGTATCCACAGTGTGAGGAAAATACTGCAGGCAGCAAAATTTTTCTTCTTCTCACAGATAAATATCCATTTGTTACTCATGCCACAGATAAAGCAGTACTAGAATCGGGTCACAATCTTCAAACGACATGCAATTAAAATCCTGTTATGCGTACAAAAATAAGAAAAATATTTAATGGGTTACTTCTGTCATTTTTATTTAATTTGCTTGCATAATTTAGGTCAAAGGAAGTTCAAAGGAACAAAATGCCCATCAACAACAAGGAGGATGTCAGGTTTGTACAGCCAATAAAAACTGCAAATGCGAAGTTGCAGTACTACAAATCTCATTCTATAATGTACTATGCTCAGGTTTTTAATGCAGGTTATCACAGCTGGATGCCATCTGGAAGGCTCTCAATACATTCTTAGGATGTTGCATTAGTGGATCTGATTCACTGAAATTCAACAGTTACAAGGTTCAGAAATATCTGACTCCCTTTCCACCAATCCACAAACACAGAATGAATTGTAAAGACCATTCCACTCTCTAAGCATAACTTCACACTGTAAAGAGACCAAAAAGAAAAATATAAGCAAAGAGTTCAGATTTTTATTTCTGAGTAGTTCTTAATAAACTAAGAAAGAACTATGAGACTGCAGAGATTAGTCAAAAGGTCATTATCACTACCTAAGCAAAACTACAATGCACAGAAATATCCAAATAAGTTTTCATTCAAGGGAAAAAATAACCCAAACAAACAAACAAAAAACACCAAACAAAAAAACCCAACACACACTCAGATAAATAACTTGTAAGGTCAAAAGACTAAACTGGAGGAAAGAATTAAAGTCTTATGTAAGTTTCCCAGGAAAAGCTAAATAATCCTATGAAAGGCTAGACAGCTTTTAAAATAGAAGTACTGTACTATGAAAATTCATTCTCCAAGTATTCCTATATGTTGTGGTTATGAAATACCTATGAAACATATATTTAAGTGTTTTTTTTCAGTTCTAATAAAATCCTAGAACATTCTAAAATCAAATTTCCAGGTTGTTTTTGAAAGTCCTGGTACAGCAAATTTCTGTAGGAAGTAAGGAACTACATTTTATCACTAACAGTGACACAGTCACGATGCTTCATCTTTTCTTACAACCATCCATCACAGAAGCACAATGATATATTCTAGTAACTAGAACTGAGCATATTGATCACATTTATAAAGGAGCACATCACTGTATGAATACACCTGCCTCAGAAGAAGAAACAGAACTATAATCTATCACACTTTTGTGATGGCACTATTGAAAGCAGAATACGATATGCACTTTTTTGTTCTACATTGTGAGTAAGTCTAGATAGGAAAAATTGCTTGGTTGGTAGATGTACAAAATGGTATCATATTTCAGCTCTCTTTTTTTCTTTATCTTGAGCCACTAGATTGTGACTCTGTCTGCATGAAGTGCTGTTTGTTCACCTGAATGTCAGTGCAGACATAGTGAATGACTTGTCTAGGTGCAGACCCATCTTCAGTGGGAGATGGAGTAGGGTCCAACTTATATGCAAAAAATTCCCCTGGATCTGAATCTTAACGACTTCAGTCGTTCCTTGTTTTAATCAGTAAAAGAAGGTATCTGAGTCAAGTATGAGAACAGAAATATTTTTCTCACCTTAAAGAGGAAAGACAAGTGAACTAAATTTTAAGCAACCGATTTTTAAAATCGGTTAACTAAGCAGATATTGCCACTTCAAAGGAAGTTTAATAAGCTTGCCAAAAGATGACAGATATAGAAATCAAATTGGAGGTAAGACAGCACTACTTCAAAACCCTTACCAGCCTAGATAAGAAAGTCAAACTGGGAAAATCACTTTACAAGACACTTTTCAAAGTGGTGTGACAGAGGCAGAGAAAATCTGAGTAATAGGCATAGGTGCCTTACTGCAAATCTCTAGGAGCACCAAGTATTCAAAGGCTTTCAGGTGGTGTCTGAAAACTAGTTCTTAGAATGGAAATATAACAGCAAAATATATAATATTAACATGCCACTTAAGAATTTGTTCTTAGACTTGAGATCAACAAAATAATCTGAGGTGGTTTTTATTAGCTGAATGACACTTGCAAGCAGTCTCCAAGAATAAATACATATTTCTGAATTGTCTAAGGTTATAATTTTCTTAGACATAGTTTGTTTTTTAAAGCCTTGAATTTTCAGGAAAAGCATTGATATATGTTTTAAGCATATCAGTCAATTTACTCTTTTGCAATATGTTGGGTTTGTTTGGGTTTTTTTAAAATACACCTCAGAAAATAGTTTCTTTGAAATTTATCATACTCAAAAAGACAGTTAGAAGTAAATACTCAGGTTTATTCTAAATGAAAGCTACAGGAAGAAAGATTTTATTAAAAAATATGAAAACATATTGTCAGTAGGGATGTAAGAGCAACAGAAAAAAGATATTTCATCTGGGAGAATCATAAAGGTTAGAAAAGATCACTAAGTCCAACTGCTAACCTAACAACACTGACAAAAGAAGAGCGAGTGCAACATGGAGAACATGGAGAACCTTACAGGGTACCCCCTTTTTGTCTGCTTCCCCTCCTTTATATAAAAAACATACCAATTTTTTTTTTTCAGTATGTCTTGAAAGTTACTGGAATATCAACTGGGATATTGTAAATGGATGATACTGTGCCAGATCCATTCACAAAAATCAAAGTGCAATATACCTCTGAGTTTCCAACTCTGAGTAGATAAAATATCAGGCTAAAAAGAATATGGGCAGAACAGGAATGATTTGTTTGAGGGGAAAAAAAAAAAAAAGCTTTAGTGGTTTTTTTTTTGTTGTTTTGTTTTTTACATTAAATATAATTAAAGGGAGTAAAAACCAGAAAGAAAAAAAGAAAGAAAATAGCCAATACTTACATCAGAGTTAAACCGAAGCTGGCAGACATTACAGGAAATGACTTGTTTCTTCTTTGGGGGAATGGACACTCCAAATGTATGGTTTATGACTGCTTTTTGCACAGGATCCATCTGGAGAACAAACAAGCCATTTGTAACTTTTCAGGGCAATGCAGTACAAAAAAGAATTTAAAAATGCATTTTCTAGTGCAATTTTTGTCTTTTCCTTTTTTCTTTTTAGATGAACAGAAGGCAATAAAATTTCAGCCCTCATAATACTTAGATTTAACACAGGTTAGGGAATTGGTAGCATGTCAGAGCTTACGAAGAAAAGGCAACTCCATTGTTGCTGTCATCCTCAGGCTACTAAATAGTTCCTCCCTCAACCTTGCACATCCTGTGTTCTGCAGGGCCACGCTGCTGGATCAGAATTGCAGAGTCCCACAGACAGCCTTTCCCCACCCCGACCTGCTGACTCAACAGACACATTATGAGAAACAACATCCTAACAAATCACTCTTATTTATCTCTAATTGTTTTTCTGTTCAGAGATAGATATTAGCCTCTTTGTGAGAGGATGGTTCTGTTCCATTAGAAACACCCAAATCCTGTAGAAAAAGGTCACAATCAAACTTTGTGCAGAACGGATTACTGACAGATCCCATGGGAAGGCTAAATTCAGAGGAGCAGAGAAAGTGTTTGCATGAGGAAAGGATACTGAAGTTCCCCACACTTAAGAAAACATTTTATCATCATAAAAAATGTGAGCCAAGTGAAGTACGGAATATATTACTCTTACCTATGACTGAATTTTTCAGAAACTAAGAACTGATTGCATGTTTGCTGAACATCAGGACTCCTGTTGGTCAGCAGTTTAGAATATCAAGACTACAGAGAGCTCTGCTATTAACACACTGCAGGAGCTGGGGAACGGCACTGAATGTTAAGGAAATGGTTTATAACTGCTACTGCCTTGAGGCCTCAATTAAGCATAATACATCATTTTTCCTGATGTGTCATGGATACAGATTAAAATTAATTTCCTGACTCAAACAGATATGAACATTTTTCTAATTCAAATAAAAGAGAATATCTGGTCTGAGCTCACAGCTTGGAGCTGTAGGTTAGACCAGATGACCCCTGGGATCACTTTCAGTTTGAATTATCCTATAAGCATCTGTGCACGTATGGTCCCCCATCCTTATTTGAGATCAGAAATGGATTCTGAAGAAGAGAGGGCAAAAAATGTCCTCTAAGAGAAAATATTAAGTGTTCATTTCTCAAGTTTGTTTTTAAACCAGCTCAGGAGAAAATAATTTGATTTGCAGTCACAGTGATGTTTTTTCTACTTCACAGCACTGTCTGAGGAAATCAAATAAATCTGTTTAATCTTGGATGGTACATGTCACATATTTGATACTAAGATGACTTAGGAAAAGAAGAGAGAAAAGTCAAATTTACAGATTCATGACTTAAAGATTGTAACAGTAAATCAGCCACTTTCAGACTTTATAAACCTGAGGACAGACTGTAATTTTATCTTAGCACACATTTAAGTTTCCAGAGAAGCCCCTATTAAAAGGCTTTGGATATATGCACGCACATAAATAGATTCATTCAGAAAAAAAAATATACTGCATCATTTCTGCCTAGAAGGACACTCTTGGATAATTTATTACCCAATATTAAACACTTAATTTTTTTTGTACTATGGTTACTTAAGTTTCTTGATACATTCCTTTTAAACTATATGCATGATTTTGTAAATCTCATTGCTAACAGATTTCTGGAGAGATGATGTAATTTTTATCAGCTTCTGCCATTACATACAGTATTTCATTGCCAGAGACGTACCATATTAAGACAACTACAAGAGTGAAAACATTTTGTCTAGAATGAACTACTGAATTATTAAATGACACAATGTTGTTACAGTGAATGTGATAGTCTAAAAAACATGTAAAATAAATATCTTTATTTCCTGTTGCCTGTGTTTCTAGAATATATCAATAGTCCAAAGTTTAAAAGCTTAGTAGATAACAACAGAAAACAAAAACCTGCTCCTAACTTGTATCGTTTATTGCATCGCTCTGCACGAAATATAAAAATTATACATGCAGACAAAATGGTTTCTGAGCATCATTTTATAATAGACATATGCCAGTTGACATACATTATTACATTTATGATACATATTAAAAGATTGTTGTATCATTAGGGAACAGTTTTGAGGGTTTTTTTTTTACCTTAAATGGAAGATCGGTTTTGGCTTTCAACTTAACTACTGATTTTTAAATCAGGTAATCTAGCACAAAAGAGTAATGCTGAAAAGTACCTCAGCCATTTGAAGTGTCTGAGACTGTGAAAAGAAACAGCAAAAATACCCAACAGAGTCTGAAGTCCTGTCCAAAAAAACCAGAAAGGCAAAAAGCAGCAGCGACCAACAATTCCTTGGTGCATTCCAGATAACCATCCACAGTGTCAGGCAATGCTGTTCAGAACCATACCAGACTGTGCACAAAGTCCTCGTTTCAAACAGAAGTAACAGCACAAGATAAAATCTGCACAAATAATGCAGCTCAGACTGCGTCTATGAAGTACCACTCAGGATTCCCAGAGGAACGGTTAATGATCCTTCCCAAACAGGAGTCCCATCTGTAGCCCGGTCATCATTAGAATTCAAGAAGTGCAACATTAACAATTAATGGGTTTTAAATATAGCAGAAACTGGAGTGGATTACAGCATGATGGAAAAATAAAATAGTATCTCTGTTAGAAGATTAATGCTGCAGGGTAAACTGATCTCAGATCACGACACAAAGTTATCCCCTTCATTTCAGGGA
>VWZE01023120.1:4986-25915 GCA_013396675.1 Eubucco bourcierii
TTTTTTTTTAAATACCTGTGCTGAAATTGTGCTGAAACACCTGAAGTTTTCAAATTTCCGTTTCTATCCAGGCAAAATCAAACTGCAGGCAGTGGGAACCACTGAAGAAATTCCTATTGCATGCAGGTGATTTCAAGAGAGACACTGGAGAATTCTCTGGGTAAATATATGTTGAATTTCTGAGGTCAACAATAACCATAGTTTTTTTTTTTTTCCACTGTGGAAACTCAAGAAATCACAGGAGGAGTTCAGAAGAGGTCGGGTTTTTAGACCCTTAAATATTTCTGAATTTGCTTGGCCAGGACATGGCCTTTTGGGAAACTTTTGCTTCATGTTATTTGAGCAAAATACAAACCATCCAACCCTATTGATGTGTGGGAGTAACAACAAACCTGCTTTGCTCATGCCTGTGGACTTGCATTTTCCCTTGTTTCCTTTTCCAGAACTCAAAATTCCAGTGGTTTGGATCAGGAGCAGGTATCTGTTTGTCAGAGAAGAAATAGTGTCCAGTTGTGGGTGCCTCAGTTCAAGAAGGACCTCAGGGAACTGCTTGAGAGAGTCCAGTGGAGAGCCACAGAGATGATGAAGAGAATGGAAGATCTTCCTTAGGAGAAGAGTCTGAGGGAGCTGGGGCAGTGCTGCTGCAAGAGGAGAAGACTGAGCAGGGACCTCAGTCATGGTGATAAAAATGTGCAGGGTGAGTGGCCAGAGGCTGGAGCCAGGCTCTGCTGGGTGATGCCCAATGCCAGCACAAGGGGCAGTGGTGGAAGATGAGGCATAGGAAGTTCCATGGAAACGGGAGGAGGAATTTTTTTCCCTGTGAGAGTGACAGTGCCCTGGAAGAGGCTTCCCAGAGGAGTTGTGGAGTCTCTCTCTCTGGACGTATTCAAGAACTGTCTGCATGTGTTCCTGTGTGACCTGCTTTAAGTGCTGCTGCTCTGGCAGGGGGGTTGGACTGAATGAGCTTTTGAGGTCCCTTCCAGCCCCTGGCATTCGACATTCTGTGATTCTTGGAGGTTGTTTTTGTGTGGTTTCTGCTTGTGGGTAGGAAGGCTCTGCAAAGGGATCTTGACAGGTTAAGGTCAATTGGATAAGTTTTAACAAGGTGAAGTGCCAGATCCCGCACTTGGGTCATTACAGCCCCATGAATACTCCAGGTTTGGGGTAGAGTGGCTGGAATATTGCTCTTAGGAAAAGGACATGGGGCATGACTGACAACTGTCTCAACATGAGCTAGCAATGTGTCCAGGTAGCCAAGAAGGCAAACAGCATCCTGGCCTGAATCAGCAGTAGTGTAGCCAGCAGGAGTAGAGAAGTGATTGGGCCCCTGTAGTCAGCATTGATGAGGCCGCACCTCAGTTTTGGGCCCCTCATTACAACAAAGACATTGAGGTGCTGGAGAACATCCAGAGAAGGGCAACAAAGGTGATGAAGTATCTGGAGAACAGGGCTGGTGAGGAGCAGCTGAGGGAGCTGGGGGTGTTTAGTTGGAGAGGAGGAGGTTGAAAGGAGACCTCATTGCTCTCTACAGCTCCCTGAAGGAAAGTTAGAGTCAGGTGGGAGTTGGGCTCTCCTACCTAGCATCAGGTTATAGGACAAGAGGAAATGGCCTGAAATTGTGCCAGGAGAGGGTCAGACTGGAGATTAGGAAAAAAATCTAAGAGTGGTCATGGAGTGGAACAGGCTGTCCAGGGAGGCAGCAGAGTCCACATCCTTGGAGGTGTTCAAGAAATGGCAATTGGGGTCATGCTTTGGAGGCTGGATGAGCCACTTGGTGCCATGGTTTAGTTAATTAGAAGGGTTAGATGATAGGTTGGACTTGGTGATCTTAGAGGTCTTTTCCAACCTGGATAATTCTGTGATTCAGTTTAATGGCCACGGTACTATTAGGCTGATAGTTGGACTCTATGATCTTAGAGGACTTTTTCAACAGAAACAATTCTGATTCCATGTCAAAACCAGGAAGCAACTTGTTAACTTGGCACTGCCTGGCAGAAAAAAATAAAATAAGATAGAAAACCTTTAAAATTTATTCCTCCCCCTTACCTCCTTTTAACATATTTAGTTTTAAATAACATATATTTATTTGGAAGCAGTTTGGGACGAAAAAAAAAAGAAAACAAAGAAGGCAAAGAGGCTGTACTTTGAGCTCAGTTATTTCTTTGCCTGAGAAAGCAGAAACAAGTGTCTGCCTTTGATAACTGTGCAGACATTAGGCTCTGCATATTAAAGAGGGTTGGCAGCCCTGGTGCAAACTGGGGCATTTGCCATGTCTGGACAAACTGTGTCATTCTGACTGGAAAGTCAAGCTAGGAAATGCTCCAGGGTTTTGTCTTCTATGCTTTGCAAAGGAAAAAAAAAAAGAAAAAAAAAAAAAAGGCAGAATAAAGGAATTGATCTGGGAATTGTTTAAACAGGGAATTGTTGAAACTAGGAATTTTCACAGATTCAAAGGATGAACCAAGTTGGAAATAGCCTCTGAGATCATCGAGTCCAACCTATCACCCAACACCTTCTAATTAACTAACCCATGGCACCAAGTGCCTCATTCAACCTCCTCTTAAACACCTCCAGGGATGGGGACTCCAACACCTCCCTGGGCAACCCATTCCAATGCCAGTCACTCTTGCTCTGAACAACTTCTTCCTAACATCCAGCCTGAACCTGCCCTGCTGCAGCTTGAGGATGTGTCCTCTTATTCTGTCCCTGGGTGCCTGGCAGAAGAGACCAACCCCACCTGGCTACAGCCTCCCTTCAGGTAGTTGTAGAGAGCAATGAGGTCTGCCCTGAGCCTCCTCTTGTGCAGGCTGCACACCCCCATCTCCCTCAGCCTCTCCTCACAGGGTTGTGCTCCAGGCCCCTCACCAGCCTTGGTGCCCTTCTCTGGACACCTTCCAGCACCTTAACACCTTTCTTAAACTGAGGGACCCAGAACTGGACACAGGACTCAAGTGCCCTAACCAGTGCTGAGTGCAGGGGCAGTAGGACTTCAATGGTCCTGCTGGACACACTGTTCCTTTGTGCCATGGTTTAGTTAATTAGAAGGTGTTAGGTGATAGGTTGGACTCAGTGATTCTCAGAGGTCTTTTCCAACCTGGTTAATTCTGTGATTCTGTGACAGGCGTTGTTGTCTTCCTATGCCAAGCAGGACGCCTGAGACTGATGAAATTGCTGTTTGCTTTTCACAGAATCATAGAACCATTTTGGTTGGAAAAGACTTTGAGATCATCAAATCCAACCATTTTCTAATTCTGCCCAGTCTGGTGCTAAACCACCTCCATCCTGCACCACGTTGCTCCAGCTTTTAAATATCTCCAGGGATGGGGATTCAACCACCTCTCTAGAAAGCCAATGAAGATACCTTCTAATGTCCTAACTTCTTCTAAAGTCCTAATTAAACCTTCCTTGGTGCAATTTGAGGCCAGGAGGCTCTTTTGGCCTCAAATTGCCAATGCAATTCTAGGGTGCATTAGGAGGGCTGTGGTGAGTAGGTAAGGGAGGTTCTCCTGCCCCTCTACTCTGCCCTGCTAAGCCACATCCAGAAGATTATGTCCAGTTTTGGCCCCCTCAGTTCAAGAAGGACCTCAGGGAACTGCTTGAGAGAGTCCTGCACAGAGCCACAAAGAGGCTGAAGGCAGTGGAAGATCTTCCTCAGGAGGAGAGCCTGAGGGAGCTGGGGCTGTGCTGCTGGGAGAGGAGGAGACTGAGGGGGGACCTCATTCATGGTGATGAAGATGTGCAGGGTGAGTGGCCAGAGGCTGGAACCAGGCTCTACTGGGTGATGCCCAATGCCAGCACAAGGGGCAGTGGTGGAAGCTGAGGCATAGGAAGTTCCATGGAAACAGGAGGAGGAATTATTTTCCCTGTAAGTGTGACAGAACCCTGGAGGAGGCTTCCCAGAGGGATTGTGCAGTCTCCCTCTCTGGAGATATTCAAAACGTGCCCAGATGCATTCCTGTGTGACCTGCTCTAGGTGCTCCTGCTAGGTCACGGGTCTTGAACCGGACGAGTTTTGGAGATCCTTTCCAGCTCCTGACATTCTGTGATTCTGTGATTTTCTTGTCTTATCACTAGTTTCTAGAGAGTAGAGGCCACCACCCACTTTGCTCCAACCTCCTTTCAGGGAGCTGTAGAGAGCAAGAAGGTCTCCCTTCAGGCATCACTTCTCCAGACCAAACACCCCCACTTCCCTCAGCTACTCCTCATCAGCCCTGTTCTCCAGACATTTCACCACTTTGTTGCCCTTCCTGGCCCCAGTCCAGCACCTCAAAGTAATTCCTGTGTCTATTGATTATTATGAGTTCTTCAGGCTCTGAAAATTGCAGGGTTGCATGTTTGTCCTAAAAAGTAATTTACTCTTAAGCTGGAAATTCAAATCTGTTTCTAAAGTGGTGCATGTAGATGTGCCCAGACTGGAATTCTAGGAAAGCTCAGTAGGTTTCCTAAGGAGGTGATGGAGTCACTGCCTCTGGAAGTGTTCGGGAAAGCTGTGGCACAGCACTTAAGGACAGGGTTCAATGGTTGTGATGATCTTGGATTGAAGGTTGGACTTGATGATCTTAGAGGTCTTTTCCAACTGAAACAATTTTATGATTCCATGAAACATTTCTACACATCTGAAGCACGCAGTTGAGCCGTCAAGATGTTTTCCTCATCTATATGGAACACTTCTACCAGCAGGCACTTTTCTGTGCTGCTGTGGAAAATCTGAAATTGTCAAATCACTGAGTGACTATTGCTCAGCAGGTTTCCAATGACATCAAAAGGAAATTAACCTTCATCAAGGCTTACTTCTCATCAAATTTCATACACTCAATTATGGTGGGTCAGGACTTCATTAGGAAAAACAAATATGGGGGAAAAAAGTTTCAGTTCTCGGCCCATCGTAGGTTCTTCTTCATTTGTTTGTCTTTAGGCAAGAACTTAGAAAGGTAAAGGTAGATCTTGGGAGCTTTCCAGAAGTTCTCACTCTCACCCACATTTCTCTCCCATTTCTCAGAAATGGAACAGAGAAAGCTGTCTTAGGTCTGCACTTTTCCCTACATTAGGCAAGACATCTCCAAACAACCCTCCAAAAGCAACAGAAAGCTGAGAGGAGACAAATTGAGCAAGGGTTTCTTTCATCAAGCATGGAAGACAGGAAGAGGTTTGTGACTGGCTCACTTTTTCACTCCAACTTCCAGTAATGGGATGCTAAGTAATAAAAATAGATCCAAATGTTTCTGCAGAAATAGTCTGAGAACTCTGACTTTAAGGTAAACCCCCTGAGGTTTGTAGGATTCCTATTGCACAGAATCTCAGTATCACAGCATCACAGAATGTCAGGGGCTGGAAGTGACCTCCAAAGCTCATCCAGTCCAAACCCTCTGCCAGAGCAGGAGCACCTAGAGCAGGTCACACAGGAATGCATCCGGGCACGTTTTGGCTATCTCCAGAGAAGGAGACTGCACAACCACCCTGGGAAGCCTCTTCCAGGGTTCTGTCATCCTCACAGGGAAAAAATTCCTCCTCCTGTTTCCATGGAACTTCCTATGCCTCAGCTTCCACCATTGCCCCTTGTGCATTGGACATCACCCAGTAGAGCCTGGCCCCAGCCTCTGGGCNCATGAGGTTGTTGTGACTCAGGTCCACACTTGGCACTTCCTCTTGTTGAACCTCATCCCATTGACCTTTACCCATCAATTCAGCTTGCCCAAGTTCTTCTGCAGAGCCTTCAAGCAGATCAACAGACCCACTGAATTTTGTGTCCTCTGGAAACTTATTGAAGGTACTCTCAATCCCCTTGTCCAGAAAACTAATAATGATGTGAACTGGCCCCAGTATGGAGCCCTGTGGAGCACCATCTGCAGTTGACTTTAACTCTGCTTACTACAACTCTATGCCCAGCTGTCCAGGTAGTTCTTTTACCCAGAGAAGAGCACACTCATGCAAGCCATGAGCCACCAGTTTCTCCATCCATCAAGTTCTGCATGAGGCAATGATGTGCTCTTGTGGGCAAGAGAGCCAGTGGCAGCCTGGGGGGCATCAAGAAAAGTGTGGCCAGCAGGGCTAGGGAGGTTCTTCTCCCCTTCTACTCTGCCCTGCTGAGACCACTCCTGGAGTACTGTGTCCACTAGGGTTCCCTAGTTCAGGAGAGACAGGGACCTGCTGGAGAGAGGCCAGCAGAGTGCCACAAGGGTAATATGGGGACTTGAGCATCTTCCCTCTGGAGAGAGACTGAGAGCCCTGGGACTGTTTAGTCTGGAGAAGAGAAGGCTGAGAGGGGATCTGAGCAATGTCTATCAACTGAGGGTTGGGTGTCAAGGGGAGGGGGCCAAGCTCTTTTGGGTGCTCCACAGCAATAAGCCAAGGAGCAGTGGATAGAAACTGGAACAGAGAAGGTTTCAGCTGAGCATGAGGAGAAACTTCTTTAGAATGAGGGTGCCAGAGCCCTGGAGCAGGCTGCCCAGAGAGGTTGAGGAGCCTCCTTCTCTGGATTCTTTCCAACCCCCCCTGGATGCATTCCTGTGTGGACTGCCCTGGATGATGATGCTTTGACAGGGTTGTTGAACTGGATGATCTCTGGAGGTCCTTTCCACCCTCTGAATTTCTGTGATTCTGTGCATGCTGTGAGAGGTAGTGTCAAAGGCTTTACTAGAGACCAAAAGTTGCACATTAACACTGCCTAACTTGGGATGAATCACAGAATCACAGAACCTTAGAGGTTGGAAAGGACCTCCAGAGATCATAGAGATCATCCTCCCTGCCAATCCATGGGTTTGAGAGAACTGATCAAATCACCACTAGCACAAACAAAAACTGTTTCTGTGCCTCTTTGCACTACTTGAATGTAATATTCAGAAAACAAACAGCCAAACAGAAACCTCAATAAGCACAGCTCCAGGTGCAGGCAGCTCCCCACAACAGTGTGTTTCCTCCTGTTCCTGACTGGAAATTTGTGCTCACAGAGCCTTAGCAGCTGAAGGAGGATTCTTACTGCAACACTGAGGTAGCTACTAAAGCCAAATTATTTTAACTCTGTGCATTTAATTGCTGAGAAAAATCACCTCGGCGCTGAAGGTAATTTCTAAATGAGACAGGGATGAGAAATGGCAGTGATAAGCAGATTGCCTCCATGACAGCATCTAATTGGTGCCTCTATAATCCTATTGTGCCAAATCACAGCGGATCTTAACTGAGGAACTTCCTGATTCTGCTGAGCAGAAATGAGATTACAACCTCTGCCCAGCCTGCTCTCTCATCACTGTGCTTACTGATCTGGATGGGCTTCATCCTGGAAGACGCTGAGCATGATTTGAGTGCATCTTCCCATTGAATCACAGAATTACAGACTCACAGAATTTCAGGGGCTGGAAGGGACCTCAAAAGCTCATTCAGTCCAACCCCCTTGCCACAGCAGGAGCACCTACAGAAGATCACACAGGAACACATCCAGGTGGGATATGGTTATCTCCAGAGAGGGAAACTCCACAACCCCCATGTGCAGTCTCTTCCTCTTCTGTCACCCTCATGGGGAAAAAGGGCACCACTGGAAAAAACCTGGTCCCACCCTCCTGGCATCCACCCTTTAAGTGTTGATCAGCACTGATGAGATTCCCCTTCCATCTTTACTCCAGACTAAATCCCCTCAGTTCTCTCAGTCTGTCCTCATAAGAATCACAGAATGATCTGGGCTGGAAGGGACCTCCAGTGCTCATCCAGTCCAACTGCCCCCCTGCTCAGACATCCTCAACTAGATCAGGTTGCCCAGCCTCATCTGGAATATCTCCAGGGATGGGGACCCAGTTACCTCCCTGGGCAACTTGTTGCAGTGTTCCAACACCCTCATGGTACAGAACTTGTTCCTCACATTCAATCTCTGCTCTAGCTTGAGACCATTGCCCTCATCCTATTCCTGCAGCCGTTGCAAACAGTCTCTCTGCAGCCTTCTTGTAGGTCCTTAACATCTTGGCAGGCTGCCTGGAGCCTTCTCTTCTCTGCTGCACACCCCCAGCTCCCTCAGCTTGTCCTGGGAGCAGACCTTCTCCAGCCCCCTGAGGATTTTTGTGACTCTTCTCTGGACCTGCTCCATCCTTTCCATGTCCTTCCTGTGTTGAGGGCTCCAGAGCTTGATGCAGCACTGCAGGTGAGGTCTCGGTAGGAAAAAGTGACAGAATCACTTCACCATATCTGCTGGCCACACATCTTTTGATGCAGCCCAGGTTACCATTGGCCTTGAAAGCTTTTAACTATTGAATATTTTAATTATTGGATATTTAGCTTTCTTCTTTTTCCTCTTAGATACTTTACCATTACCATTCAGTGCTCTATTATAGCAGAGTTATACTGTACTTGTACTCCAGTGAAAATTCTTTGCTCTTAACCAGTTTCTCCAAAATCTGTGTGGGAGTTTTTTCCTCCCTTTACACATTTTGTATAATTTAGTTCTTTTGATTGTATTCAGTGCTATCATTTTCCATTTGTCTCTCACTTTGCTATGAATTTTATTCTATTTCAAATCCTAACCAATATATAATAAAATAATAAAAAAAAAAACACCAAAGAAAAACCACAATATGACTACTGTCAACTTTTTCCTTTTATGTAGTAAAATGGTCTTTATGTAGTAAAATGGTCTTAATGTGATTTCCAAAAGTCATTTACATTTTCCTCTTCAGTACTTCCTCTATGTCATTTTGCTCACAGTTCTTTTTTGTCCTGAAATCTTACCTGATATAAAATTTCCCTATGCCTTGGGCAGGCTCTTCAGACCAATGAAGATGCAAGTGTAATTTTTTGCATGTTCTAGTGACATTGAATTATTGGTAAACTTTTTTAGCCAGCCTCTCAGATTGAAGGTAGTTATGATAAAATGGGTGTGTCCTTTTTTTTTTCCCCCACTTTTTTCCCCCTCTTTTTATTTTTGTTGAGTTATTTGTGGTTGGACGTTTTTTTTGTTTGTTTGGGGTTTTGTTTTTGTTTTCTTTTTGGCGGGTTTTTTTGGGGTTTGTTTCTTGTTTTTTGTTTTCTAAACATAACAAGTATGTCCTTAGGCAGCTAATCATCTTTCAGCCTCACTCAAAATGGGGTCCTCTTCATAAAGCTACCATCTTTGCTTTCATTCACTTACAAAAACCATTATCATTGATGCTAGCATTCTAGCCACATGAATCAGAGATTCAGAGAATGGTCTAGGTGGGAAGGGACCTCCAAAGCTCAACCAGTCCATCCCCTTCTGCCATCAGCAGAGTCATCCTCAACTAGATCAGGTTGTCCAGAGTCCTGTCAAACCTCAACTTCAATATCTCCAGGGATGGGGACCCAACCACCTCCCTGGGCGACCTGTTCCAGTGTTCCAGCACCCTCCTGGTACAGAACTTGTTCCTCACATCCAGTCTCAATCTACTCTGCTCTAGTTTGAAGCCATTGCCTTTATCCTGTCCCTGCAGGCCTTTGCAAACAGTCTCCCTGCAACCTTCTTGTAGGCCCCTTCAGTTCCTGTCAGGCTGCTCTTAGGTCTGCCTGGAGCCTTCTCTTCTCCAGGTTGACTCCCCCCAGCTTCCTCAGCCTATCCTTATAGCAGAGCTACTTCAACCCCCTGACAATTTTCATGGCCTCCTCTACTCCATCGGGTCCATGTCCTTCCTGTTTGAGGGCTCCAGACTTGGACATAGCACTCCAGAATCACACCATCATGCTGTGTTAAAGCCATATTGATCTAAAATGCACTAATGAATTAGTAACACAGAATCACAGAATTGTTTTGGAAGAGATGTTTCAAATCAACAAGTCCAACCCTCAACCTAAGACTACCATTGCCATTAAATCACATCCAAAGATATGGAGCCAACTGCAATTAAAAAGAGAGCAACCTTAGAGTCTTGGCATCTTATCAGTTGGAAAGACCTTTTTAAGATTGAGTCCAACCATCCTCTGACTCTGCCAAGTCTGGTGCTTAGCTGGATGAGCTTTGGAGATCCTTTCCAACCCAGAGCATTCTCTGAATGTATGATTCTAAAATATTCCATCACTAACTATACCTATTTTGTATCTGGTAGGAACGTCATAGAATCATGGAATAGTTTTGGTTGGAAAAGATCTTTAAGGTCAACCATTCTCTAACTTTTCCAAGTCTGGTGCTTAGTTGTGTCCCTCAGCACTACCTCTCTGCCTCTTTGAAACACCTCCAGGGATGGGGATTCGACCACCTCTCTGAGGGGGGCCTCCTCCACTATTTGAAAACTCTTTAACAAAGAAGTTTCTTCTAATGTCCAACTTCATTTGAACTACTACATTTCTCTCATCCTATCGCTTGTTACTAAAGAAAGGAGAGCAACACCCACCTCAGGCTAGGGACTGCAGTCACCTCCAGAATTCCACTGATGCATTATTGTGATGGTTTGAGGCTAACTGGAATATTTTAATAGAGAAAATTACACTATAGGCTGTGAAAAGAAAACATGGTGATGTCTACTGCACTCATAGGCTTGCTGAAAAATTGTTTTGTGAAAAGAACATAAACATAGATAAGTGAGTCTCTGTCTGACTCTTGCTGGGAGAACAGNATTTAATTAAAAAAAGAAAAAAAGAAAAAAAAAGGGGAGTCACTCATATGGGAAAATAAGATTTGGATTGCTTATGAGTATTACTTCAAGTAGGTGAAGGGAGAAATTAATTTCATTTTTTTCCGCTATATTATTTTTTCATGCTATACAGGGTTAACTTTAAAAAAACCCCAAAAACCAGAAAAGAAAAAGCTTCCTCAAAAAAAAAAAAAAAAAAAAAAAGATTTCTGGAACCTGTATTTGTGCATGTGTCTGGGCACTGTTATTAGGACAACCCTGTAAGGTAGGATCCTGGACATCTTGATAGAACTCTCTGCTGTGTTTCCTTGCTTCATACACAGCGCAATTACTTTCTCCTTCAGCTCTATAAGGTCATCTCTCTATATTGAATTTTTAAACTAAATCTTTCATCTTTCACTTTGGGCTTTTCTTTCAGGGTCTTCTATCCCATCAAAGCACTTCAGTCTGAAAACCTGTCCCGGTAAAAAGAAGGCCCTGAGCAGCAGTACTTTGCCACTCCTCTTTGGGAACATTTTAAGTAACGTTTTGCAGTCTTCCCATGTGATAATGGACTTCTCACTAGTCCTCCAATCCCAGGACTCCTTTCTCCCTGTTTCCCTGAAGCCATTTGTCTTTCCAAACTACCACTTATATTAATGTATTGGTTTAATGTGCTGCCTACACATATCAATACTGAAAGTGTAAAAAGCTTCAGAAACTGTGCTAAGGGGATGGAAGTAGCCTCTTAAAATCATATTTCCTCCAGTCCATTTTGTCTGTACGTTTAAAAGGCTAAAGTCTAACCTTTTTTTCCACACTGCAACCCATATATTCATTTTCACAGACCAAAGCAGTCCACTTCCAACCTATTTTTAACCTTTCTGGATTGATCCAACTAAATAGACACTTATTTAGCAGCTGCACTCCATCCTGCAAAGCTTGTGAAATCAGAACGACAGAGCATTCAGCCAAAGCAGAGGAGAAACCAATGAACCAATGAGGACAATCTAAGCACAGATATTCATTTCATAATCTGTTGACTGTGACAGTTAAGTGGGCACAATGGCCATTTGTAATGCACCTTGCCCTGGGGCTACTCGCAAAGCCTCAACCACAGAATCACAGAAACATTCTGGTTGGAAAAGACCCCCAGGATGATCAAGTCCAACACAGAACCCTACTCTACAAAGTTCACCCTTAAACCGTATCCTGCAGTAGTGGCATCCTAGGGTGTATTAAAAAGAGTGTGCCCAGCAGATCAAGGGAGGTTCTCCTCTCCCTCTACTCTGTCCTGGAGAGACCTCATCCTGAGTACTGTATCCAGTTTTGGGCTCCCTGGTTTAAGAGGGACAGGGATCTGCTGGAGAAGGTTCAGTGCAGGACTACAAGGATGATGAGGGGACTGGAGCACGGCCTGATGAAGAGAGGCTGAGGGACCTGGGGCTGATCAGTCTGAAGAAGACTGGGAGGGGATTTAATCAATGTTTATAAATACCTGAGGGCTGGGGGTGAGGAGGGAGAGGACAGGCTCTGCTAACTTGCTCTCTGGGATAGGCCAAGGAGCAATGGATGGAGCACAGGAGGTTCCACCACAACAAAAAGGGGAACTTCTTTACTGTAAGTGTGTCAAGGTCCGGAGAACAGAAATTAACAATATCTCTGTCCAGAGGAGCAATATTTGTCCCTACAGATTTCCATATTGTGAAATTAAGGTGCAAGAGAGGCCATACATCACCACACAACTATTTATTAAAGGATAAAGTTGAATAAAACAGAGGGAAAGAGAGAGGGGGAGAGAGAGAGAGGGAGAGTGAACAACAGAGTAAAAGAAGAGCAGGGAAGGAAAAGAGCAGGGATTCTAATACCATCAGCTAAAGATGTGGGGAGAGAGAGAATGTGTGAATTGCCCAAGGATGTTCTTCTGTGGAGTTCGTCAGGAGTTCTTCTGTGGAGTTGTTCTGCAGGAGTTCTTCCTCAAATTGTCCTTGTGGAAGTGCTCGGGTGAAGGTGCTCGGGTGGTGGTGCTCATCTTGGCAGGCATTGCTCATGTCTTTTTATACAGGTTTTTAAGGCCATTGTCCAGGTGCAGCTCCCCAGGAAATCTTCTTGTGTATTCTCATGTATTTGCAGGGGTCTGGCAGTGGCATTGGGCAGGGCCTCTGCCCCCTCCCTGCAACCCTTACCTGTCCATACCCCAAATACAAAAAAACCTTTTCTCTTTGGGGTAGCTGATGTAAGGAGTCCAAATCCTGGGCATTCAAACCAGGCTGAAGTCCAAGAAGTCCACAAAAGTTCTGTGTCTCTGTTGATTTGCACCCCTGAGCTTTTGGCCAGGAACCTGGGCTGAGACTGGGAAGTCCACAAAGGCAATCTTTATCTTTGTTGATTTGAACAAGGGAGAGATGATTTGGACTCTCACAAAGGGTCCCAGAGCAGTGCCACAGGTCACTCAGAGAGGTTATGGAATCTCCTTCTCTGGAGCCTTTCAAGACCTGTCTCACGTGTTCCTGTGTGACCTGAGCTAGACTGTATGGTCGTGCTCTGGCAGGGGGGTTGGACTGGATGATCCCTTTGGGTCTCTTGCAACCCCTGACATCCTGTGATCCTCAAGCACCACGTCAAAACGACTTTTAAACACATCTAGGACTCCCAGGTGCCTCTCCACAGGACTGATCTGGAGCAGATCACCTCCCAACCTGTACTGTTCAATCACCTCTTTTAGCTAAGTGACATGGGAAGGGATTTGTTCATGCTGAAGGCATGGAGAATATTTCTGATGCAATACAGCACCACTCAAACTGCTGACTGACCACTAAACCATGTCCTGGAGTGCCATGTTGCAAGGAGCACTCTGAAGAGCATTCTCTGTCTCATCACTGTCATTTGGAATCAGGACCCCTTAACCTTCAAGGACTTTGACTAAAACTCGTGCTAGCATCTTAGCATGAGTTTGCAGTGGCCTACCCCACAATAAGTTACTGATTAAGTTGCTGTTCCCACATGATGGAATCTGGTACAGATAGAAGACTTCATGGGAAGAAATCAGCCTAGTACCAAGAGCCCGTACCTGCCACCTCTGGGGGATGGTTCCACTGTTTAAGAGCATTGTCTGGGAACCAAAGAGTGGAGCTGCCCTCATAAGAGACTTATGTCCTGGTGTTGCTAAGGAAACTGTAGACTCAATTTAACTTTGCTGGGTGATAGGTTGGACTGGATGATCTTGGAAGTCTCTTCCAACCTGGTTGATTCTATGATTCTATAATATGCCCTGGTGAGGCCACAGCTGCAGTACTGTGTCCAGTTCTGGGGCACCCAGTTCAAGGGGGGCATAGAACTCCTTGAGAGGGTCCAGTGCAGAGCCATGAAGATAATGAAGAGAATGGAACATCTCTGTTCTGAGGAGAGTCTGAGGGAGTTTGGCCTGTGCTGCAGGCAGAGGAGGAGACTGAGACGTGACCTCATCAATGTTTATAAAGATGTGCAGGGTGAGTGGCCAGAGACTGGAGCCCTGCTGGGTGATGCCCAGTGCCAGCACAAGGGGCAATGGTGAGGCATAGGAAGTTCCATGGAAACAGGAGGAGGATTTTTTTCCCTGTCAGGGTGACAGAACTCTGGAACAGGCTGCCCAGGGGATTTGTGTAGTCTCCTTCTCTGAAGATATTCAAAACCTGCTTGGATGTGTTCCTGTGCAACTTGCTGTAGGTGCTGCTGCTCTGGCAGGGAGGTTGGACTGGATGAGCTTTGGAGCTGACATTCTGTGAGTCTGATTCTGTGATATTATTCTAATACTCAAACACACCTCCTGTCCTCAGGCTACGTTCCTCCAAGGCAGATCATTCTTGATCCTGCCTCCTGAGGCCCAGACCACAGCTAGCACACTCTTCCTTGAGCATACAAGAAAACCTTACACAGTGGAGGGCATGAGGGGAGTTGGGTCAATGGTAGATATGAAGTTGAATATAAAAGTATGTCTCCCTAGAAATAGGTTAGAGCTCAGGAGCTTCAAGAACTTCAAGTAAGAGTTTCAGAGCACTCAGAACAGTGAGAGCTTTGGAACTCAAAGAGCTTGAGCTCTCAACTTTGTCTCTGCACTTCACTACAACAGAATATGTCTCTTCAGCAACAAGAAAAGAGAGAAGCCTACACGAAGAAGAAGAACAGAAGGAGTGGCAGGACTGGACCCTGGGACCAGAGAGACATCTTTTGGACAAAGGGACAAGGATGTTGACTACAAATGTATTTGGTGATATTACAGCTCTAACATTCTGTTCTTTGTAGCAGCAGTGTATGGGGTCATATCACCTGCTGGAAAAAGTGGGGTCTAGATTAATAAATCACCAGATTTTTTATTTATTTTTTTTTTTAATTCTCAATAAATATCTGTCCTAATTCTGCCTTTTAAAACATTCTTTTAGCAAATTATAGAATCAGTTTGTGGAGGAAAAGCTAAAATAGCCTCCAAATTGGTAAAGAATAAAACCCTGATTTCCTGGAGAAAGACTAAGATATAGATAAGATGAACATCAGAATCTGCTGTTACAGCAAGGCAGGTCAGGTTAGAAGAATGATTTCCAGGGGCACAGAGTGCTGTTAGACATGATTGCCAGAGAAGAATCCCAGAAATATCCAGGATGACAAAGCACCTTGGGATCACCAAGTCCACCCTAGAGCCCTACTCTACAAGATTCAGCTTAAACCATAGCCCTAAGCACCACATCCAAACTACCCTTAAACACAGCCAAGGTTGGTGACTCCACCACCTCCCTGGGCAGCTCCTTCCAGTCCCTGACCACTCTCTCCAGGAAAAACTTTTTCCGAACGTCAAATCTAAACCTTCCCAGCCTCAGCTTGAGGCCATTCCCCCTTACCTGTACAGAAAAGAAGATGATGGATGTCTGGTGACACATGGAAAAAGGAAACAGGAATATGCAATAATCCATAATGAATCACAGAATCATAGAGTCATAGAATGGTTTAGGTTGGAAGGGACTTCAAAGCTCATCCAGACCCAACCCCCTGCCATAGGCAGGGACACCTCCCACTAGAAGGTCACTCAAGACCTCATCCAACCTGGCCTTGAACACCTCCAGGGAGGGAGGTGTTCAGNCCTTGAACTCCTCCAGGGAGGGAGGTGTCCAGCCACAACCTCCCTGGGCAACCTGTGCCAGTGTCTCACCACCCTCATGGGGAAAAATTTCTTCCTAGTGTCTACTCTCAATCTACTCACTTCTAGTTTTGCTCCATTTCCCCCATCCCTATCACCTGACACCCTAAAAAGTCCCTCCCCAACCCTCCTGTAGCCCCCTTCAGATCCTGGGAGGCCACTGGAAGGTCTCCTGGAAGCCTTCTCTTCTCCAGGCTGCAGAGCCCCAACTCTCCCAGTCCTCCAGCCTGTCCTCATAGCAGAGCTTGTCCACCCCTCTGAGCATCTTCACGGCCGCTTCTGGACATGGATTTCCAATAATCCATAATGAATCACAGAATCGTAGAAACACAGAATGGTTTAGGTTGGAAGGGACCTCAAAGCTCATCCAGTTCCAACCCCCTGTCATAGGCAGGGACACCTCCCAGTAGAACAGAATCATAGAATTTTTTTTGTTGGAAAAACGCTCTAAGATCACCAAGTCTTACTATCAGTTTAACACTGCCATGCCCACTAAACCATGTCCCCCAGTACCATGGCCACAGGTTTCTTGAACACCTCTAGGAATGGGGACTCCACCACCTCCTTAGGCAGCCTGTGCCAATGCCTGACCACTCTTCAGCAAAGAAATTGTTCCTAATCTCCAATCTAAATCTCTCCTGGCACGATTTCAGGCCATTTAATTTCATTCTATCACCTGAAAAAAAAATTAAAAAAATTGTTACTCCCTTTTATGCTAAGTCCAGTAACAATGGTGAAATGTTAACTAGCCAGGTCTGATCCTTTCAAACTTAGACTATTTTAAACATATCCATCTGCTTAACTGGTGCTAGAGGGCGATGATCGTGAAACTTTAATTTGCTTTCTGAGGCTAAAAAGATAGTGGTGAGCACAGTTTGACCTTTTCATATCAGCTCTGTCAACTGCTCCCATTTGGGAAAGATGAAAGGGTGAAATAGAACAGTCAGGAAATGGCAGTTAGGTTATGTGACAGGTTGTGAGAGGAGGGCCATGAAGATGCTCAGAGGGCTGCAGTAGCTCTGCTATGAGGACAGGCTGAGAGAGTTGGGGTTCTGCAGCCTGGAGAAGAGAAGGCTTCCAGGATCTGAAGGGGGCTACAGGGGGTCTGGGGAGGGACTATTGACAAGATCTTGTAATGAGAGGATGAGGAGAAATGGATTTAAAGTGGCAGAGGGGAGATTGAAAGTAGATGTTAGGAAGAAGTTGCTTACAGTGAGATGGTGAGAGACTGGCACAGGTTGCCCAGATAGGTTGTGGAGCACAGAATCACAGAATGTGATTGAAGAATAAGATCAGGGAACTGGAATTGTTTAGTGTGGAGCAGAGGAGGCTCTGAAATACCTTCTCACTCTCTCCAGTTCCCTGATGGGAGGTTGACCAGGAGCCAGCAACGTGCTTTGGTGGCCAGGAAAACCAATGCCATTCTGGGGTGGATTAGAAGGACTGTGGAGAGTAGTCTGAGAGAGGTTCTCCTGTCCCTCTCTTCTGCCCTGCTGAGGCCTCATCTGGAGGACTGTTCCAGTTCTGGGCCCCCAGTTCAAGAGGGACATAGAACTGCTTGAGATGGTCAAGCACAAAGCCACAAAGATGCTGAAGGGAATAAAATATCTGTTACGAGGAGATCCTGAGGGAACTGGGGCTGTGCTGTTGGGAAGAGAGGAGACTGAGAGGTGACCTCAGTCATGGTGATAAAGATGTGCAGGGTGAGTGCTCAGAGGCTGGAGTCAGGCTCTCCTGAGTGATGCCCAATGACAGCACAAGGGGCAGTGGAGGAAGCTGAGACATAGGAAGTTCCATGGAAACATGAGTAGGAATTTTTTCCCTGTGAGGGTGATGGAGCATTGGACCGGGCCACCCAGGGGGGTTGTGGTATCTCAGTCCCTGGAGATATTCAAGACCTGCTTGGATGTGTTGCCCTGTGATGTGCTCTAGGTGCTCCTGTTCCGGCAGGAGGGTTGGACTGGATGAGCTTTGGAAGTCCTTTCCAGCCACTGACATTTCGTTAGTCTGTGATTCTGTGAAAGGAGGTTGGATCCATGTGAGTCTTGGTCTCTTCTCCCAAGTAACCAGTGATAGAATCAGAGGAACTAGCTTCAAGTTGCACTGAGGAGGTTCAATATGACTATTAGGCAAAATGGCATGGCTGCAGGAGTGCTCAGGCATTGGGACAGACTGCCCAGGGAGGGTCTGGAGTTACCATCCCTGAAGGTGTTTGTGAAAGATATATACGTGGCACCTTGGGACGTGGTTTAGCGGGCATGGCAGTGTTGAGTTAATGGTTGGAACTGATGGTCTCGGTGGTCTTTTCCAACATTAACGATTCTGTTATTCTGCAAGAAAAGAAAATGCATGTGTGAATGTGTGGAAACTGTCTACAGCTCCCTGGAAGGACATTGTGCAAAGGCTGGTGCTGGTCTTCTCTCAGGAGTAATTAGTGATAGAACAAATGGGAATGGCCTCAAGCTGCCACTGGGTATGTTTAGACTGGACATCAGGAAAAAAAAATTCCCACTAAGAGTGTTCAGGGATTGGAATATGCTGCCCAGGGAGGTGGTGGAGTAACCAACCCTGAATGTGTTTGAAAGTTGTTTGGATGTGGCGTTTGGGGCTATGGTTTAGGGTGAACCTTGTAGAGTAGAATTCTGGATTGGAATTGATGATCCTGAGGGGCCTTGCCAACCTGAACGTTTCTGTGATTTCGTGTCAGTGACAGAATGCAGAAGACCACTAAATCTGGCAGAGATTGAATCTACTATTGAGCAGCAGTCCTGTCTGTGTGGTGAGATAAGAATGAAGGGGAAGAGAAAATGAAAGAATTTCAGTTCTACTGCAGAGGAGAGGCAGAAGTTAAAGACATTTCATAGGACCGAAGGAGAAAGTAATTGCACTGTGTGTGAAGCAAGGAAACACAGCAGAGGGTTGTATCAAGCTGTCCAGGATCCTACCTTACAGGGTTATCCTGATGACAGATGCCAGACACATGCACAAACGCAGGTTCCAGAACTCTTTTTTTGAGGAAGAAGACCCTGAAAGAAACCCCCAAAGTGAAAGCTGGAAGATTTAGTTTGGAATTTCAATACAGAGAGATTACCTTAACTGGAACCATAACACTTCAAGTGGAATTATGGAGGTGACTGTAGTCCCTAGCCTCAGATGGGTGTTGCTCTCTACTTTAGTAACAAGTGATAGGATGAGAAATGGCCTCAGGATGCACCAGAGGAGGTTGAAGTTGGACATTAGAAGAAACCTCTTTGTTAAAAGAGTTTTCAAACAGTGGAGGAGGCCTCTCCAGGGAGGTGGTCCAATCCCCATCTCTGGAGGTATTTCAAAGAGGCAGAGATGTAGTGCTGAAGGACTTGGCTAAGCATCTCAGACTTGGCAGAGTTAGAGAATGATTGACCTCAGAGATCTTTTCCAACCAAAACTATTCCATGATTCTATGACCTTCCTCCCAGATACAAAATCTGTGCAGTGATTGAATAGTTTAGAATCATACAATCACAGGACGCTCTGGATTGAATGGAAGAGACCTCCAAAGATTGAATCCCCATCCCTGGAGGTGCTTCAAAGAGGCAGAGATGTGGTTCAGAGGGAAATGGTCTAGCCCCAAAGCTATGCACAAATACAGGTTCAATAAATCATTTCAGATTTTAGCTCTATCACCTGCCCACGTAATTTCTTCGATCTGATGAAACTCCATGCAATGAGTTGCTGGTGAATTTGCCACAACTGAAGACAATATCCTACAATTCTATACTATTGGTCAACAACCAACCAAGCATGCACCAGAGTGCCCAGTTGGCCAAACAGGGCAATGGCATCCTGGCTGTATCAGGAAGAATGTGGCCAGTAGGAACAGGGAAGTCCTTCTGCCCTGTACTCAGAACTGGTTACACCACACCTTGAGTGCTGTGTCAAGTTCTGGGCAGAACTCATTGCTCTCTGCAACTCCCTGAAGAGAGGCTGTAACAAGGTGGAGTTGGTCTCTTCTGCCAGGCACCCAGGGACAGAACAAGAAGACACTGCCTCAAGCTGCAGCAGGGTAGGTTCAGGCTGGATGTTAGGAAGAAGTTCTTCAGAGCAAGAGTGATTGGCATTGGAATGGGCTGCCCTTGGAGGTGGTGGAGTCCCCATCCCTGGTGGTGTTTAAAAGGAGGCTGGATGAGGCACTTGGTGCCAGGGTTTAGTTAATTAGAAAGTGTTGGGTGATAGGTTGGACCCGATGATCTCAGAGGCTATTTCCAACGTGGTTCATTCTGTGATTCTTTAGTTAACCCTTCTGGAATCCTGATGGCACAGCCATTTGAGAATTGAAATGTGAGGCATGGAACATCCCTGAAGATGATATATTTTAAATGGTACCTTCTGCTTCCAGTAAACTTTCACAGCCAAGATCATACTGGGGATAATCCAACATCTGAAGGCATTTTCCTGTTGAATAAAAAAAAGATAAAAATGAAATATTGCATAAGGTAAGACAGTAAGAATGTCTGTGAAATGAAACCAGCCACGAATAATCTAATTATTTGTTGCTTCAATCTGTTAATTATCTCCGTTCATTCTGAGTCACTGCTCTGTTACTGAGATTCATTAGAGGTTCATTCAGGTCTCTGGAGCAACTTAATGTCTTTTGTGACCAAAAAACCCAAAAAAGCACAGCATCATCAAGCTTTCAGATCCCCAAGTAAGGTTATAGCCTTGGATGCTTTGCATGGTAGTCAAATGGTAGCACAACAATTTTTCCACCATGTTCTCAGTGCTTTCTCACTGCACCAGCAACGCCAGGAGGAACAATGACACTCTGGGGTGTATTGGAAGGACTGTGGTGAGTAGGTTGAGAGAGATTCTCCTGCCCCTCTACTTTGCCCTGTTGAGACTGCATCTAGAGAACTGTGTCCAGTTCTGGGTTCCTCAGTTCAAGAGGGGCATAGAACTGTTTTAGAGTCCAGCACAGAGCCACAAGGATGCTGAAGGGAATGGAACATCTCTGTTACAAGGAGAGCCTGAGGCAGCTGGGGCTGTGCTGCTGGGAGAGGAGGAGACTGAGAGGTGACCTCATTAATGTTTATAAAGCTGTGCAGGGTGAGTGCCCAGAGGCTGGAGCCAGGCTCTGGTGGGTGATGCCCAATGCCAGCACAAGGGGTAGTGGTGGAAGCTGAGGCATAGGAAGTTCCATGGAAATGGGAGGAGGAATTTTTTTCCCTGTGAGGGTGCCAGAACT
>VWZE01023121.1:4941-22565 GCA_013396675.1 Eubucco bourcierii
CCAGCACTGACCCCTGTTGGATGTCGCTTCCCAATCATTCCCAAAATACAGCCTCATCATTTTTCTGTGTTGTCAGTGGAATGCTGTTTGTCTCAGCTGATTCTGGTTTTACCTAGTACAGTATATTGAATTTCAATCCCATGTCTGGAAAAACAGTGTTTCCTTTTAAATTTGGTCATATCTCTGAAGTTTTTTCATAAAGGCAATGAGATAAACTTGATCAACTCCAAGACTGCAGTGGCCAAATATTAAAGACTTGATTCTTGCTGGAACAGATGGAATCTGTTTCAAAACAGGAAAAAAATTCGAAGTCCATAGTGAAAAATTATGTTGGGAAAAACACATCACAGAATTCCTCTTTCCTGCTCTTAAGACAAACTAATCTGTAATATCTTCCATGTTTAGTTTTCATAACACACACAAAAAGAAAAAAGCAACCCCACTCTTGAGTTTCACTATGACTACAATCCTTAAGGTCTCTCAGGTGGACTTTCTGACGGACTACAGATTTGGTTTGCCAGTTTCATGTTTTCTCTGAGTAAGAAAACAAATCCATCATTTTTGCTCATGCAATAATGTTTGGGGTAGTATTCTAATTTCTGACTTTACCAGATTAATTGGTTGTGGGAATTAAGGAGGCAGGGATTACAAAATCCATAGTTATTTTATTTCCCAAAGCCCTGCCCACAACTCTATACAAATTAGTTAGATTGGGTTCAAATTCATTCAGGAAGATCTTCACCAGGATGCTTGTAGGGAATTTAGTAATGCAGGGAAATCAGGAAATTGGAAAAGGTTTGCCACAAAACAGCTTTGTCTCACTTATAACTAAAGGCAGCCTGGAGCCCTAGGGCAGGTCTGTGCTACTCACGGCAGTGCAGTAGGAATTTGGAGCTGGTCCCTTGGCTGCTTTGCAGCAGTGTCTGGAACTGCAAATTGTGATCCAGCAGTGGATCAACACAGCACAGGATCCAGTGTGAGCAAACCTGCCAGAGCCCAAAGCGCCTGCAGACACTGCTGGCAGGGGCACAGAGCGTGGGGCAGCACAGGGCCAAGCCAGGCTGCTCGGCAGTGTGCCCAGCACCGGCGGTGGTTTGCGGCAGAGGCAGCTCCCTGCAGCAGGCAGGCAGGATGCGGCGGTGCCAAAGCAGGGCCTGGGAGCTTTGTCCTCACCCTGCTGACAGATGACCCTCAAGGTCCAACTCTATGTCTGACTCAAGGTCCCCCTCAAGATCCCCCTCAAGGTCTGAGTCAAAGTCCCAGTCAAAGTCCCTCTAGTCAATGTACCCAGTTGCCATATATCTATGCTGGGGCCATTTGCTCTCCCCCGTTCAAGCCTGCAGGGATGGGGTAAGGAACTTCACACCTAATTCTTTCCACATTCCAGACCCCTGGAGCCAGAGGTGGGAGGGAGCACAACAGTTTCGTGCCACATTCAAACCTGCAGTGGGGCAGTGACTTGGGTGTGACCTGCCACACCAGATTATAGGAAAACTCCTACTGCTGTGGAAACAGGAGTATTTTGTAGAGCATCCAAGCTTTTAAGACCACAGAACAGTGCTTTGCATCACGATCTCATCCAAACACAGGCATGTAGAGTTCTTGCAAACATTGTCTCTAGAATGGCAATTCCTCTGCTTTGCATTTCTCAGCTCCCATAATCATTTAAAATACAGGATGGCACATACCTTGAAGGGAAAAGAGGAAGATGGTGGAAACTCCTTCAAGCACATTCTTTTCACAGGAGAAAAAAAAAATCAGAAGACACAGCTGAAGAACCATTCTGCAAGGAAAACCCACAGGACTGGAAACAACTCAGATTGTATGGGCTAAGAAAACAGCATCATAGCTCTGGGAAGCTGCTTTTACAAGATGAGGGAGCAAGACACTTAGTTCAGATGTTATTTGTATCTCTTTAATTCCACCTATAGAGGGGTTGAATTTGTTTGGGTGTTTTGTTGGTTGTGTTTGTTTGTTTTTAAGTCAATGCAAGTAGAGGCAGCATAGTGACCACAGTGTTTTTTAATAGTTGGCAGAAGAGTGTCTGACAGAGGTAGAAGGGTTTGCATTTGACATGATGTAGAAATTCAGAATAAGCACATATTTCCCCTGCTAGTTTACTGCATAGTGATTCTGTATTGCAAAAGAATGGAGAGCATGGGGCTGAGAACATGCAGGTGTAAGAATGTCAGAAGTATTTCAGTTGTTAGTGCTCTAGTTAATAGGTGTGCTGTATTCACATACAAATAAGGAGCAGCTACTAATTTTCCTATGTACTACAAACTTCTTTAAAGGTTGTAAATATTGCACCAGTAAAATAAATTCACCACCACTTCAATTTTCCATAGTCTTCTGAAGATAAAACCTGTTCTGTTTTTAAAACTGCTCTATTTTTTCCACTGTGAAACTTCACACATCATAGAATCATAGAATCATAGCATGGTAAGGCGGGAAGGGAGAGATTGGAGTAGTATTCTAATTTCTGACTAATTTCTAGATACATTCTAGAGACAATGTTTGCAAAGATCATCCAGTTCCAACCCCCTGCCATAGGCAGGGACACCTCCCACTAGTACAGGTCACTCAAGGCCTCCTCCAACCTGGCATTGAACAACTCCAGGGAGGTTGTGGAGCACAGAATCCCAACGTGATCAAAGATTCTGTGCTCCACAACCTCCCTGAGCAACCTGTGCCAGTGTCTCACCACCCTCACTGCAAACAACTTCCTCCTAACATCCACTTTCAATCTCCCCTCTGCCACTTCAAACCCATTGCCCCTTGTCTTTTCCTTACAAGACCTTGGCAATAGTCCCTCCCCAGCCTTCCTGTAGGTCCCCTTCAGATACTGGAAGGTGTCCTGGAAGCCTTCTCCTCTCCAGGCTGCAGAGTCCAAACTCTCTCAGCCTGTCCTTATAGCAGAGCTACTGCAGCCCTCTCAGCATCTCTGTGGCCTCCTCTGGGCCGGCTCAAACCGTTCAACGTCCTTAATCCAGGCACAGGTATTGTGCACATCTCTGTGGTGCCAACATCATTGTTCCTTACTGTAGCAGAGTTTGATGCCACAGTGAAAATAATTGGTTAACAGTTATCACAGCTGTCAATGTATCTTCACATCCCATCAGCCACAGACTTTTTCCACTGGTGCATACAATGCAAACACATCAGAAATAACAGGAAGCTATTGCTAGGATATGGCAGCTCAATGTTCTCTGAATATTCAGCTAGGGATGAACTCCTAAAAAGGAGGAAATAAGCAGCCACACCTGAATACCTAATGCTCATAAAGGGGAGCAATATACATGGTATATAACCTACTGTTAAAAACCTGCTTGATCTGACCAAAACAAATCCCAGCCTTCATCTCCGAGGTAGAAACAAGTCTGCCAAGGTCCAGAAAGAGAGACATCTGAAAGTAATACATCAAAGGAAAGAAAATGCTGTTTCTGCTCCTTGGGGAAAGAGGGTGAAAGGGGAAGAAGAAAAAGAAAATAAATAAAAAAGGAAGAACACATTAAAAGGCGTCAGTTTATTTCTGGTTACAACCACAACCTTTTTCTTTTGATTTGTCATGATTTAAATTCATACAAAAAGATTTTTTTCAAGGAAGTCCCTCTAACTGTTGGCTCAGATGTTTTTTTTTCCTAAAGGTTTTTTTAAAGGACAAAGTAACCACTTGTCATACACAGTCACTAATGAGAGTTTAGTGTGGGCTTTAGTATTCCTTCACAGGCTTTGTGTTGAGCTAGTTGTAAGTTAAATCTTTAGAAACCACACCACAGGAATCCTTTGCTTAGGGGTGGGGGCCGGAGGCAGAATCTCTTCGGATACTGAGAACTGGTGAGCTTTCAAGCTTTCAAATCGGCAGCACAGGAAATAAACACATAAACACATGCAGCAAGTCATTTGGCCTTTTCATGAACTTAAAGCTTACACAGCAGTTGATAACTGAGGCAAACTTTGTGTACTTAAACTTTTGAAAGTTAAGTGAAATAAAGAAGGCGTGTTCAGCCAGTGCCAGCATGCTATGGAGCTTCTACACCCAGCTTATCTAAATACAGTATTAAAAACTGTAATGATTATCCAGGGTAAGGGAGGGGATTCTGCCACTTTGCTCTGCTCTCCTCAGACCCCACCTGGAGTACTGTGTGCAGTTCTGGAGCCCTCAGCACAGGAAGGACATGGAAGTGTTGGAGCGGGTCCAGAGGAGGGCCACAAAGATGATCAGAGGGCTGCAGCAGCTCTCCTATGAGGACAGGCTGAGAGAGTTGGGGCTCTTCAGCCTGGAGAAGAGAAGGCTTCGAGGGGACCTGATAGTAGCCTTCCAGTATCTGAAGGGGGCCTACAGGAAGGCTGGGGAAGGATTATTTACAAGGTCCTGCAATGACAGGACAAGGGGCAATGGGCTTAAACTGGCAGAGGGGAGATTTAGACTGGATGTTAGGAGGAAGTTCTTTACAGTGAGGGTGGTGAGGCACTGGAACAGGTTGCCCAGGGATGTTGTGGATGCTCCCTCCCTGGATGTGTTCAAGGCCAGATTGGATGAGGCCTTGAGTAACCTGTACTAGTGGGAGGGGTCCCTGCCTATGGCAGGAGGGGGGGACTAGATGATCCTTGAGGTCTCTTCCAACCTTACCATTCTATGATTCTATGATTCTATGATGTGTATTTTTACAGCCAGAATGTGTCCTTGGGATGGTGTCATATGTGTCATATGTGTTGTATTCTCTCCATCACCTTTTCCTTCCATATCACTAACACCCTTCCAAGGGAGCTGAGCTGAAGTATTGAAATGAAAACGAAAGCTTCCTCTCCTGCATCAGTCTCTGCTCTTTCATCCTCTGCCTTCTCATTTGTCTTGTCAGGGTGAGGATAGTCCTGACTATGTGAAACACTTTGTGCAGTGGTGGTCCATACTGGTATTTGCTTAATGATACATAGATCATGCATAAAAGTTGTCTCTGAGAACAAGAATTGAGAGTCACACCTGAATATATATTTTGAAATTGATAGCATCAATTTATTAACAGGGCCAATCAGAAGGATTTCTAAGAAATTTATTTTGTGTTCATCTTATCATAGAATCATAGAATGGTAAGGTTAGAAGTGACTTCAAAGATTACCTAGTTCCAACCCCCTGCTATGGGCAGGGACACCTCCCACTAGCACACTCAAGGCCTCCTCCAACCTGGCCTTGAACACCTCCAGGGAGGGAGCAGCCACAACCTCCCTGAGCAACCTGTGCCAGTGTCTCACCACCACCCTCACTGCAAACAACTTCCTCCTAACATCCACTTTCAGTCTCCCCTCTCACACTTCAAACCCATTGCCCCTTGTCCTGCCATTGCAAGACCTTGTCAGTAGTCCCTCCACAGCCTTCCTGGAGCCCACTTCAGATCCTGGAAGGCTACTCTTAAGTTCTCGAGGAAGCCTTCTCTTCTGCAGGCTGCAGAGCCCCAACTCTCTCAGCCTGTCCTCACAGCAGAGCTACTGCAGCCCTCTCAGCATCTTCGTGGCCTCCTCTGGACCCACTCCAACACTTCCATGTCCTTCCTGTGCTGGGGGCTCCAGAACTGCACACAGGACTGCAGGTGGGGTCTGAGGAGAGCAGAGCAAAGGGGCACAATCCCCTCCCTTGCCCTGCTGCCCACACTGCTCTTGCTGTAGCCCAGCACTCGGTTGTCTTCTTCAAGTGTTCACTGTATTACTAAGGTCACTGTGAATTTAATGCTTCAAAAATAGTTTACAATTAGTTGGCGTAAATTTACATAGGTTATTAAGAACCTTTGCCAATAAAAAGAAAGCAAACAAACAAAATATTTAGCAAGATAAGATATAAGGACAGACTGAGAGAGTTGGGGCTCTGCAGCCTGCAGAAGAGAAAGCTTCCAGGACACCTTAGAGTAGCCTTCCAGGATCTAAAGGAGGTCTACAGGAAGGCTGGAGAAGGACTATTGACAAGGTCTTACAATGGCAGGACAAGGGGGAGTGGGTTTAACCTACCAGAGGGATGATTTAGACTGGATGATAAGAGGAGGATTTTTGCAGTGAGGGTGGTGAGACATTGGTACAGGTTGCCCAGGGAGGTTGTGGCTGCTCCCTCCCTGGAGGTGTTCAAGGCCAGGCTGGATGAGGCCTTGAGTGACCTGTACCTAGTGGGAGGTGTCCCTGCCTATGGCAGGGGGTTGGAACTGGATGATCCTTGAGGTCCCTTCCAACCTTACCATTCTATGATGCTATGGTAAGGAGGGAAATGTACATTTGAACACCACCATAAATACCTTTTAAAAATGCATCCATTTTTAATGCATATCTTACTCTTTTTGAAAATGGAGGTTTCTTTTTTTTCCCTGCCCTAATAAAACACCCTTATCACTGCAAGAATTTGCTTGGGATATTTTTTTAGAAAACAAGGACAGAAGCAGAATAAAGTGAGGGAAGGACAGAGAGGATGGAAGTGAATTACACATCCATAGATGAAATTATTGAATTAACTGCTTTAAAGATTAATTTAAAATTTTGTAGGTTTGGTTTTTTTCCCTCTGCTTTTTAAAGAATTTTAAAATGTCATGGAGCTTCAAAGTCTGTTTGGAAGGTCATGTATTTGAAATATAAGGGTAGTTTACATCTTGGCTTCACCTAGCCACTAGGTGTGTTTACAAGTCTTCAAGAGACATACCTAAAGTCTGCAAGAGTGATACCTCAATATTGGCTCATTTACTGTAAGATGGACACAGTTGATCAGGGGCTCAATAAATGTCATTTAATTCCTTATAATAAATAAACATGTCTGATTGTTTGAGGATAATTGGAATATTTTAATGAAAAAAATTAGATGCTAGACTGTGAAAAGCAAACACTGCTGATGTCTGCTGCACTCATAGGCTTGCTGAGATGGATAAGAACAAGGACACAAACACAGATAACACAGAGAGTCTCTCTGTGTGGGAGCTGCTGTGGCTGCTGGGTTTCTGCTGTGTAACCCAACTCATCACTCTGCTTCTAACCCCTGTTGTCCGTTCTCCAAACTCACCTTGCATGTAAGGTAGACCTTGGTAAGGCAGAGGGGTGGAAAGAAGGTGGAAGGGTGGTTGGGAGCCCCTCCTGGGGACTCTGATTTCTGGGAGGGGGATTGTGTTTCTGTATTCCCTTTAACTTGTCTGTGTCTGTAACTATTCCTGTCTGTTGTGTCTATCTCTGCTTGTCCATTGTGCTGAGCTGTAAATAGAGCTTCAGTCCTTAACTTCCAGCCAGTTGAGTCGTGTCTGGGGGATTTTACAAAGTGGGGGTCGGGCAGGGAACTCCCAAAAAATCACATCATTTATTTTCGGCACCCAACGTGAGGCTAATTAAATTTGATTTATTGCTGGTTCAGTCTGGAAGTTAGGATGAAATTATTTTGCATCTTTTGGGGGGTGGCCTGGCCAGTATTCCTCATTTGGGTCTACCATTTGATTGTTGGGAAGATTGGTTCCTTTCTGAGTGATTTAATGTGGAGAAAGCTTAAAATAATATTTTGGAATGATATTTTCTTGTCTGGGTTGGCTTTAATATCACTGATAATATTACCAAATCTGGTTTTAATATGTCAGGAAATATTACAAATGCAGGGATTTATCCAGCATCTCTGATGAGGGTAATTCTCCCTAAAACTGAGGTTCCAACCCCCCCAGACCCCTGTGGTGAGTTCTTTACTCATAACACAGTGGTATATTTATCATGTGTGATTTTAGTCCTAATAACCTTGGTTTTATGCCTGATTTCTGTAGTATGTGTCCAAAAGTCTGCTATTGCTTCCTTTAAAAAACAGAAAGGCAAGAGACAGAGTTCAAAGTGTCTGCAAGTAGGGGAGAAGTAGCTGGTCCACCTTGGACAGAATCCCACAGATAGTTCTCAGCCAAGCTCTGAGTGAAACAGACAGGAGGGGGCAGGGAACTCCCAAACCATCACAACATGGCAGTTCAGCTGTTATTACTGCAGGATTGCACCCTCTACTCATTTTCAGAACATCCCCAGATCTCAAAAACTTATCTGTTGCCCTTTTAATTTATCTCCCAGCCCAAAGTCTAACAGTCATCAGTCTTCCTTCTGGGCATTACAGTAGTACAGCTTTTTCAATGATGCCTTTGAAGGTTTGTTCTTGTTGGGGTTTGTTTGGTTTTGGTTTCTTTTTGTTTTTCTTTTCCCAGTGCCTTTCAGGAAGCATTCAAGTTGGTTCCAGACTGTGTGGCAGTATTTCTATACTCGGTGATGACTCACACCTATAGTGTTTTTGCTCTACTCTAAAGGCTGTTTTTTACATTGCATTTCTTTCTTTTTTGATAGTCCAGCTCCACGGTGAGAACATACCAAAACAGTAAATCAAGAGTGACCATGAGTCCTGGCTTTAGCTCCCAGTGGAATAGCAGCCAACCTGCTTGGGATACGTACACCTTTCCAAGAGCAAGTTTGCACTACCAGTCTCATGCTAGCTACACCTTCTGTGCTGGACATCCTGCTGTAAGTAATGATAACCTTTTCTGCAGTTACCTGAACGAACTGTGCAGTTCCTTGGGAGGTGGAGAGGCTTTTAGGGTCTGTCAGTTCAGTACACTGCAGCAGTCACATGAACTAACCATAGCTCTAGAAAACAGAATGAGTCTAAGACACAAATAAATGCACAGTGTCTGTGGCTCAGTAGAAGTACACAGATTTGTACACTGTACATCCTGCAGTCCTCTCGCTGCAGGAAATCACTGTTGTGGCCATGGTTTTTAGTGTCTGGGGTGGGGGATGAAAAGCAGTGTTATTGATTACTTCTTTTCTGTTTCTAGTGAGTCTGTTAGATGAATAAATCATTCTTTCTGTTTCAGAGATTTAAAGTTCTGTGGATGAGTTAATGGAGGAAAGCATCCTTCTCATCATTAGATTTGTTAATATTCACTACTTTACCACCAGTGTGATCAGCAGCAAACATGAAAAGTCGTTGCTAATTTTCACTAACCGGCAGTCAAAAAGAATGGGGTGAAGGGCTCACTGCTGTTGTGTCACAACATGTAAGAGTCACAACTGAAGCTTGATGGTGTCTGAATTGGTTGTGGCAATTAAAGAGGCAGAGATTATCAAATCTGTAGTTATTTCATTTCCCAAAAGCCCCACCCACAACTCTATACAAATTAGTTAGATTGGGTCCAAAATTCACTGGGGAAGATCTTCACCAGGATGCTTGTAGGGAATTTAGTAATGCAGGGAAATCAGGAAATTGGAAAAGGTTTGTCACAAAACAGCTTTACCTCACTTACAACTAAAGGCAGCCTGGAGCCCTAGGGCAGGTCTGTGCTACTCACAGCAGTGCAGTAGGAATTTGGAGCTGGTCCCTTGGCTGCTTTGCAGCAGTGTCTGGAACTGCAAATTGTAATCCAGCAGTGGATCAACACAGCACAGGATCCAGTGTGAGCAAACCTGCCAGAGCCCAAAGCGCCTGCAGACACTGCTGGCAGGGGCACAGAGCGTGGGGCAGCACAGGGCCAAGCCAGGCTACTCGGCAGTGTGCCCAGCACCGGCGGTGGTTTGCGGCAGAGGCAGCTCCCTGCAGCAGGCAGGCAGGATGCGGCGGTGCCAAAGCAGGGCCTGGGAGCTTTGTCCTCACCCTGCTGACAGATGACCCTCAAGGTCCAACTCTAGGTCCCACTCAAGATCCAACTCAAGTTCCCACTCAAGGGCTTAAAGGATATTCTATCTTAACATCCTGGTTTCTGTATGTAATGAATTTTTGCCATTCTATGTTGACCTCCAGTAGGAATACAGGGGAAAGTGCAGTTTTTACTAGAGGGGGGAAATTGTACTATGCAATCTAATTAGAAGATCTTTCTGATTTGGTTTAGATCTGCTATCTTACCTTACCTGCCTTACCTTACCTTACCAACACAGCTGGTTTGAGGCTAATTGGAATATTTTAATAGAGAAAATTATACTACAGGCTGTGAAAGGAAAACAATGGTGGTCTGCTGCACTCATAGGCTTGCTGAGATGTTTAAGAATAAGTACTCATAGATAAGTCAGTCTGCCTGTAGGGGCACAGCATCTCGGTCTAGCAGCTTCTAGCTTTTTTCTCCTCTCTACTGAGTAACCTCCCTAACCACTTTTCTTCTAAGCCCCTGGCCTATCCTCCAAGCTCACCTTGTGCATAAGGCAAACCTTGGGGTAAGGTACAGGGGTGGGGAGAAGGTGGAAGGGTGGTTGGGAGCCCCTCCTGGGGACTCTGATTTCTGGCAGGGGAGTTGTGTTTCTGTATTCCCTTTAACTTGTCTATGTCTGTAACTATTCCTGTCTGTTGTGTCTATCTCTGTACATTGTGCTGAGCTGTAAACAGAGCTTCAGTCCTTAACTTCCAGCCAACTGAGTTCTAGCCTGGGTCATTTTACAAAGTGTGGGGGGTGGGTAACTCCCAAACCATCACACTGGATTCAGAATTAACACCTTTATGGACCTTTATGAGGTCTCAGAATTAACACATTTATGGACTCTGCTGTTTGCTCTGTTCCATCAGAGCATCTTTGAAAACAATAAAAGCTGTTGTGAGGAGAAGAAGGGTATTTTGCGTTGAAAAGGCAGAGATATTTTAATTATTCAGAGTCATGTCTCGAAAGAGTCGCTGTGCAGCTTAATTTAACTTAAACCCTGAGTGTTGAAGTTATTAACTGCTCCTTAACTTTGATAATTTAGCATAAACAGTAGCCTCTCTTTGACTCTACCGAGCAAGAGAGCACACAGGAAGAATGCTGCAGCATCTGTAAAATGATGTACAAATCACCATGTTTGTACCCATATTAATGAAAATCTCAGCCAAACACAGCAGTTCTTTTTAGGTTAATCCCACAGGTGGGTTTTCTTCCCTTGTTTAGCCAAATTTTGTGGTATCCTAACAGGAATTGCTTTACCTTTACAGTATTTCTTTTCACTAAGCACCTTAATGCTTTACATTTACAGAATTTCTTTTCACTGAGCACCTTAGTGTACTGGTGAACTGGACCACTCACTGGATAAGGAATTGGCTGGATGGTGGCACACAGAGAGTGGTGATCAAGGGCACAATGTCTACCTGGGGACCAGTGACAAGTGACATCCCTCAGGGGTCAGTGCTGGGACGCCTGCTTTGTCAGTGACATGGACAGAGGAATCAGTGCACCCTCAGCAAGTGTGCAGATGGCACCAAACTGTGTGGCACAGTCGACTTGCTAGAGGGCAGGGATCCATCCAGAGGGACCTGGACAGGCTGCAGAGCTGTGCCCAGGCCAACCTCAGGACATTCAACAAGGCCAAGTGTAAGATCCTGCACCTGGGTAGGCACAATCCCAAGCACAAATCCAGGCTGGGTGGGGAATGGCTGAGAGCAACCCTGAGGAAAAGGACCTTGGAATCTGGGGTGATGCAAAGCTCCAGATGAGGTTGCAGTATGAGTGCAGCCCAGACAGCAACTGTGTGCTGGGCTGCAGCAAGAGCAGTGTGGGCAGCAGGGCAAGGGAGGGGATTGTGCCCCTTGGCTCTGCTCTCCTCAGACCCCACCTGCAGTCCTGTGTGCAGTTCTGGAGCCCCCAGCACAGGAAGGACATGGAAGTGTTGGAGTGGGTCCAGAGGAGGCCACCAAGATGCTGAGAGGGCTGCAGCAGCTCTGCTGTGAGGACAGGCTGAGAGAGTTGGGGCTCTGTAGCCTGGAGAAGAGAAGGCTTCCAGGAGAGCTTGGAGTAGCCTTCCAGGATCTGAAGTGGGCTCCAGGAAGGCTGGGGAGGGACTACTGATAAGGTATTGCAATGCCAGGACAAGGGGAATGGGTTTGAAGTGTCAGAGGGAAGATTGAAAGTGGATGTTAGGAGGAAGTTGTTTGCAGTGAGGGTGGTGAGACACTGGCACAGGTTGCCCAGGGAGGTTGTGGCTGCTCCCTGCCTGGAGGTGTTCAAGGCCAGGTTAGAGGAGGCCTTGAGTGACCTGTGCTAGTGGGAGGTGTCCCTGCCTATGGCAGGGGGTTGGAACTGGATGATCCTTGAGGTCCCTTCCAACCTTACCATTCTATGATTCTATGAAACAGTACTTCAGTCTGGAAACTGATTTAGCTGCCTGCTGGAAGCAGAGATTTCAGAACAGGCAGTGTTGCAAAAGCCTTTGTTCTGATGAGAAATGCCAAAACCAAGTAGATAAGTACAAGAGAAATAACTATACTGTTTGATTAGTCCTGCCATAAGTGTCCCTGGCTTCAAAGGTACATTTCTTGGCTCCTGCCCATGAGGACCTCTGCTGCAGCACTTCTCAGCAGGTGACCAGGCTGATTTCCTGGGCTGGTGGCAAGAAGCAGCAAGAGGTTAGTTGCCACTGCAGTGCCTCCCACTGTGATCACATATTTTCCCATACCTTCCCTACTTTTGCACCCTCTGAGGTTGAAGCCATAAGCAGTGTCCAGGTAAACTCCTGCAAACTCAGCTCCTCTCTCCTGCAGCATCAGCTGAGGGTGGAGTTTCAAAGGAAAAACAAAGCCATAATATTTGCTTGAGTATCTGTTGCAGGGCATATGTTAGAGTAAGGCTGGTTCCTGTTTCTGACTTGGATTTGTTTAATCTGTGCTGCAGCCAATACTTCTATGGCAAACGACAGCACTGAAAGCCAGATCCAGAGGAGCTCCTTTATTCCTGAATCTCCCCACTGTAACATGCTCAACTGCCTATCTACTGCACTTCAGAGGATTTGGTTTTGCCCTCAGCTGACACAAGTTCACCAGAACAAGCTGTAGGTTTTATTGCTGTATGAAACTCTTTCTGCAAAACTCCCACATGGAAAATGTCTAAAGATCATTGTAGTTTCTTGACACGTTGGAGGCTCACAAATTTACAAGTGCTTTGCGAGCACAAGGCAGACAAATGTCAGGGAGTTGGATCTGGCCTTGAAGTACTTAAAAGTATTAGTCCCTGGAGAGAAAGCCAAGTGGAAAGGTTTGGACTTCTCTGCTGTTTGGAGAAAAGATGAAGGAGATAAAAAAGATTCATGATAATTGGGCCAAATGGAACTAAAAAATTAATAATCCTCTAATTATTTTTTCTCTTTTTCTGTTTTTTCTAAAAGAAAGGAAAAATATCATACAAGCAGCCTTATGACTCTGGTCCTGAGAAATATTTCTGAGCAAAAGGTGAGGGTTTATTTTATCTGAGAGCATATTCTGCATCTGTCATCCATAGTGCTGTAGTTAGAATCACAGAATCACAGAATCAGTCAGGCTTGGAAGGGACCACAAGTTCCAACCCCTTTGCCATGGGCAGGGACACCCTACCTTAGATCAGGCTGCCCAGAGCCTCATCCAGTCTGGTCTTAAACGCCCACAGGGATGGGGCCTCAACCACCTCCCTGAGCAACCCCTGCTAGGCCCTCACCACTCTCATGCTCAAAAACTTCTTCCTTACATCCAGTCTGAAGCTCCCCACCTCCAGCTTTGCTCCATTCCCCCCAGTCCTGGCACTACTGAGAACCTAAAAACTCCCTCCCCAACTTTTTTGTAGCCCACTTCAGATGCTGGAAGGCCACAAGAAGGTCACCTGGGAGCCTCCTTTTCTCCAGACTGCACAACCCCAACTCTTTCAGTCTGTGCTCACAGCAGAGCATCTGCAGCTCTCTGAGCATCCTCATGGCCTTGCTCTGGACACTCTCCAGCATCTCCACATCACTCTTGTCCCAGGGTCTCCAGAACTGGATGCACTACTCCAGGTGGGGTCTCACCAGAGAAGAGTAGAGGTGGAGAATCCCCTCCCTCACCCTGCTGCCCACACTTCTCCTGATGCAGCCCAGGCTCTGGTTGCTCTCTAGGCTGCAAGTGCACACTGCTGGCTCATGTTGAGTTTCTCATCCAGCAGCACCCCCAAGTCCCTCTCCTCAGTGCTGCTCTACAACCAGGCACTGCCCAACCTGGGTTGGGTTGGTGCTTGGCATTGCCTCGACCCAGCTGCAGGACTGGTCAAGGACATTCAACAAGACCTTGCCCTTGGTCTTGTTGAATGTCATGAGACTGTCTTGTGCCCACCTCTGCAGCCTGCCCAGGTCCCTCTGGATGCCATTCTGCCCTCCAGCTGTCAGCCACACCACACAGCTTGGTGTGGGCAGCAAACTTGCTGAAGTTGCACTCAATGCCTCTGCCAATGGCACCAACAGAGATGTTGAACAAGACTGATCCCAGGACTGATCCCTGAGGGACTCTCCTTGTCACTGCCTCCACTTTGACATGGACCCATTGGCAGCCACTCTTTGGGTGCAGCCATCAAGCCAGTTCTTTACCCATCCAGTGTTGCACCCATCACACCCGTGCCTCACCAGCTTGGAGACCAGGATGTGGTGCAGGACAGTGCCAAAGGCTTTGCTCAGGGCCAGGTCAAAGCCATCAACTGCTCACCCTTCAGCTATTCATGGTGTGACCTGTTCATAGAAGGCCACCAAGTTTGTCTGGAAGGATTTGCCCTTGGTGAAGCCATGTTGAGTGTACCCAGTCACCTCTTCACTATTCTCCTGTCTCAGTAGTGCCTCCAGGAGGCCTCCATGCTCTTACCAAGCACAGAGGTGAGACTGGCCTGGAGTTCCCTGGCTCCTCCTTCCTCCCCTGTTTGAAAATGGGAGTTCTGTTTCCCCTTTTCCAGTCAGTGGGCACTGCACCAGACTGCCATGACTTGTGGAATATAATAAAGAGGGGCTTAGGAACCCCCATCAGGTCCCATGGAGTTGAACACTTTCAGGTTCTTCAGGTGATCACAAACCTGATCTTCACTTGTGATTAAAAGCAGTCCTCTCACACTAAGAAGAGAAGGAATTTTCTTTAAACAGAGTAATTTTTTAGTTCTTGAAGTTAACTAAGGAAAAAAGACTGTCTGTCGTCCTAGGCAGCAGTGTGGTGCAGTTCTTGAACAAAAATGTCAACTTCTCCTAGCTATAGTGGGAAGTAGGATACCCTGCAGGGTTTGTCTATACTAACAGGAGTGATAGGCCCTTACAAAACATATGGTGACTTGCTTTTGATATTAGGGCCTAGAAATTGCCCTGGCATTCACATGCAGAGGCTTGAAGACAGAAAAATGCAGCACACAGTGCTCAGAGTAGGAGACACCTACCCATCTAACATGGTTTTGTCTTGAGCTTTCTTCACACAAGGAAGGGAAGAAGGAAAATTGAAAATAAATAAAGTAATTCCGATTATCCCCTCTGGGCAAAGGAGAAACAATTCTTAGAGCCCTTTCTCATATGTGCAGGTTTGCTACCTGTGCTGTTTGCAGCGTCTCAAAGTCTCAGTTTCCTTTTCTCCACATTTTGCTGGAAAGAGGATAGAACTTCAGCAGATCTTAGGAAACCTTAGTCATGGAATTATATCTAACAAAAGACTGCTTAGGTTCTGCTGTAATTGTTAAGAAGTGCAAAGAGGGCAGACACAGCAGTGAGTTCTGCAGTTGAAATTGTCAGGGAGTCTCTTATGTCTGTCCTGAGTATTCATCTCATGGTGGCAGATAACTGCCATGCTCAGGTATGTAGAAGTTAAAAGGGACCTATAAAGGTCCTATTAAAAACCTATAAAGGAATTTGGCAAATTGATGTTACTTGATGAAGCACAAAGAGCTGTTGCAAGCTGAGTTACCCTGAAGGATTTGATACTTTTATTGCAGTCCCATGGGATGTTGCATTCAGTTGTATTAGTTACTTCATGTGGACCTCTGTAGCACATGTGATGTCTCTGCATTCCTCATCTAGACATGTAAGCCTTTCTGCCAGAATCTGTTCTGCACTCTAACAGGATTTGGTCATGCTCCACTACATCAGTGACAGCTTTCAAAGCACGATTGGTTAAATCTGTAAAGCTATGATTTTGAGCTCTACAGATAATGTTTACAAGATGTTATACCTGAGATGTCAGGTGTGGATCAGACAGTCACCTGGCTTAGCAGTACTTCTGTCCCCATTCCAACAGGCTGTCCCCAGACTTCTTTCCTCTAACTTCTTTAAACTGTTCTGAAGTTGTGCTGTGAGTGAGAACGTCCAAAGCAGAAATTAAAAATAAGACACATGGTGATATGATATTAATAATCTGTTAGGAATTATGATTATCAATTTATTTATGAATATTGATTTTTATTAATAATATTTTAAAAATCAGAAAAATTCCCTGAGAGTCTTTGGATTTTTGGTCAATTGCCAGCAATTTAGCTTTCCCCTGCACTGCCGAGGCAGTGTTGCTTCCACAATCATCCCACTCTGTACTGGTTGGAGTTCAGCTTCTCAGGGGAAACCAATACAATGATAACAGGATGTCTTCCCCCCTCCCCCTTCCTCCCCCTTCCCCCCTCCCCCACTTTTGGATAGGGGAGNAGAACAGTCTGACCACGATTTGGAAGGCAAAAGAGAAATCTTTAACAACAAATGAAAGGTATTTTAAATAGGGGAGTTACATATAGGTATAAGGAAGGGATAACAAGGTACAAAAGGTAGATAAACAACCGGATTGGATGGCAGGGGTCTGAGGAGATGCCCACCGCAGGGTACAGGCTAGCCACGAGGTGGGAGAAGGGAAGAGAGCAGGAAGTTCCACTGCTTATATAGGGGGGTCCAGACAGGAAGTGGGAGTGAGCTGAACACTACAGGCTGCTCCCTCCCTGGAGGTGTTCAAGGCCAGGTTGGAGGAGGCCTTGAGCGAGCTGTGCTAGTGGGAGGTGTCCTTGCCTATGGCAGGGGGTTGGAACTGGATGATCGTTGAGGTCACTTCCAACCTTACCATTCTATGATTCTATGATTGATTTGTATGTATAAATACATGTATATATAATGCCTTAGTTATTAGTTATTTTTATTTTTTTATTTATTTATTTCTGTACACAGATACAATTTTTGGCTGGAATCCTTAATGTAGGAACTTTCTCAATGCAAGGCTCATCTTGGGTGTCAGTCTCTTAGTCTTCTGATGTGATCCTACCACCTGAAATGTAAAACTAGTGAGGGAACACATTCTTGTGAGTGTAATACCCTACTCAAAATCAGTGCACAGGAATAAAACTGACAGATGCAGTCTACTGATACATGCCAAATTCTTAAAACAGACCATAGATGATTTGACCAACACTAAAATTCAAAGGTAGTATTTTAAGAAGCATCTTTCCTTAAATCCAGGGTATGTTCAATACATAGAATCATGGAATCATAGAATGGTAAGGTTGGAAGGGACCTAAAGGACCATGCAGTTCCAGCCTCCTGCCATAGGCAGGGACACCTCCCACTAGTACAGCTCGCTCAAGGCCTGTTCCAACCTGGCCTTGAACACCTCCAGGGAAGGAGCAGCCACAACCTCCCTGGGCAACCTGTGCCAGTGTCTCACCACCCTCACTGCAAACAACTTCCTCCTAACATCCACTTTCAGTCTCCCCTCTGACACTTCAAACCCATTCTCCTTGTCCTGTCCCCACAAGACCTTGTCAATAGTCCCTCCCCAGCCTTCCTGGAGCCCCCTTCAGATCCTGGAAGGCTACTCCAAGGTCTCCTGGAAGCCTTCTCTTCTGCAGGCTGCAGAACCCCAACTCTCTCAGCCTCTCCTCACAGCAGAGCTGCTGCTGCCCTCTCAGCATCTTGGTGGCCTCCTCTGGACC
>VWZE01023122.1:0-10610 GCA_013396675.1 Eubucco bourcierii
GCTGCACACCCCCAGCTCCCTCAGCCTGTCCCCAGAGTAGAGCTGCTCCATCACCCTGAGCATTTCTGTGGCCTCCTCTGGATCCTTTCCATCAGTTCCTGTGCTGAGAGCTCCAGAAGCAGAATCCCTTCTCTCTCTCCCTGCTTTGGATGCAGCCCAATACATCAATGGTTTCCATGTCTGCAGTTGAGGTTTTTTGCTCCCCATCAGGTATCAAGTTTGTAACTGGAGACCAAGCTTGTCCACTACGCTGGTGACCTTCCTGCCCTCTCCCTGCTTGCTGTGCTTTAACCAGACAGGATCCAGATCTTCCCCTTCCACTAGTGAAAGGCCTGACGGTGTCTTAGCCTAATGGCTCTAGGGTGAGCTGAAGGATTTTAGCATGGCATAGCCACAGAGTAACATCTGCAGCCCAACAAGAGACTTCTGGATGCTGTCCAGCTTTTTTGTTAAGTGGATTTGATGCCTCACAGGCAGAATTCCAGTCTTGTATCACTGAATGAGGCAAAGGGATGAAGAGACAGAGCCACTCTGTCCCCTGGGACACTCAGATGAAAGATTCACTTCTGTCTCCCCCCAGATTTAAATTTTACTCTGATTTAAACAAACAGTTTTTTGTCTGGAAACACAAAATGTGCAGAAGAGTTCTCCTTGGAAAGAGAAAGGAGAATAAAAAAGGATTCCTGGAGCAAAATCCTCTCTTAGCTCTCCCAAGTGCTGAGAGCTAAAGACAAAGCCCCTCCAACTCACGGTGCCAAGTGAAGAACAACATCCTCACCTGGGCAAACATCTCCCACCACACAGGTGCTGCAGGGGCTGCCACTGAAGGAGAACAAAGGGGAAAGAAACATCTGTTTGAAGCTTTGCAAAGGGAAGGAAGAGCAATGATTGGAAATTATTAAATTTACAGCCCAGGTGCCAACCAGAGCCTGGGCTGCAGTGAGAGCAGTGTCCACACTTCTCCTCTCCAGGCTGTGCAGCCCCAACTCCCCCAGCCTGTCCCCACAGGGCAGGTTCTGCTGCCCTCTGAGCATGTTTGTGGCCTCCTCTGGAGCCTCTGCAGCAGCTCCATTCCTCCCCTGTGCTGGGGGACAGCAGAACAGGGCTGGTACTGGAAGGGCAGTTGGACTGCATGGGCAGTCAGTGTCACTGTGATTCCCTTCTGTGGGTGTGCAGTCACTCGTTGCAGCCTGGCTTGGGCTGCTTGCAGGCACCTTGCAAACAGCACTTGTGGGCAGAAGCTCTTTGGGTGCTGAAGTTTTGTTGTTTCTGTGCTTTGTAGTTGTGTGGTCAGTTGGAGCCTGGGCTGCAGCAAGAGGCAGGGCTGTGGGCAGCAGGGCCAGGGAGGGGACTGTGCCCCTCTGCCTGCTCTGCTGAGAGCCCACCTGGAGCACTGTGCCCAGCTCTGGAGNGTTGTGTCCTGCCAGGGTCTGAAGGGGGCTACAATAAAGCTGGGGAGGGACTTTTTAGGCTGCCAGGTAGTGATAGGGGAATGGATCCAAGCTAGAAGAGGGGAGATTCAGATTAGACATCAGGAAGAAACTGTTCAGCATGAGGGTGGTGAGAGACTGGCACAGGTTGCCCAGGAAGGTGGTGGATGCCCCATCCCTGGAGGTGTTTTTAAGGCCAGGCTGGATGTGGCTGTGGGCAACCTGATCCAGTGTGAGGTGTCCCTGCCCATGGCAGGGGAGCTGGAACTGGATGCTCTTAGAGGTCCCTTCCAGCCCTGACAGTTCTGTGATTCAGTGAAACTCCAACTTAGAGCTGCTACACATCTGCCTGGTTAGGGCCTAAGAAGCCCAGGGTATCAAACCCACTCTGTGAAGCAACCAAGAAGGGATTAGGAATCAGTGTGAGCTGTGCAGAGTCCACAAGGAGCAATGAGGAGCAAAAGCAGTTATGTGCAGAGTCATCAGCGTGGACAATAGCGCCGCGTGGGCACCCAACCCCCTCGGATCCTTCTAAATCAGATGTTTCACATATTTCAGCCCAGCTGGGATGAAATGCACTTTTCATCTTCAAAACAAACAAGGCTCAAGAGTTGAGGCCTGCAAAATGTTAAGATCTTTACTTCTGGAGCACTGAGATGGAGCACGAGGCTGGGCAGAGCCAGCAGCACCCACGTTCCAGCAGCACCAGTGCCAGGCAGGTCTCTGGGGGCAGGCTGAGGGGCATGGAGAGACAGAGTGGAGCCTCAGCAAGGTCACTGATGATACCAAAGTGAGAGGGGTGAGTGAAGCACCAGCAGGCTGTGCTGCCAGCCAGACCTGGACAGGATGGAGAGTTGGACAGAGATGACACTCACTAAGTTCACTGAGGGCAACGATTGAGTCCTGCACTTGGGAAGGAACAGCACCAGTCAGGGGGATAGCTGAGGGCTGACCCACTGCAGAGGAGCTCCACAGAGAAGGAGCTGGGAGTCCTGGTTGAGCAGAAGTTCTGGGACAGCAACGTGCCCTGGTGCCCAAAAACGCCAGTGCAATAGCAGGGTGCATTAAGGAGAGTGTGGCCAGCAGGCCAAAGGAGGTTCTTCTCCCCCTCTACTCAGCTCTAGAGCACTGTGTCCAGTTCTGGGTTTCCCACTTCAAAGGAGACAGGGAACTACTGGAGAGTGCAGTGGAGGCTACAAGGACAACCAACGGACTGGAGCATCTCTCTAGAGGAAAGACTGAGAGTCCTGGGGCTGTTTAGACTGGAGAAGAGAAGGCTGAGAGGGGACCTTGCTGATGTCTACGAATAGCTGCAGGGTGGCAGGCAGGAGGACAGAGCCAGGCTCACCCTGGCTCTTGGGCTCCAGCAGCTGAGTGCTGCCACAGTTGCTGCTGTTTAACAGCCACCCCACACGGCACCCACACCTTCTGCACAGCTTTCCTTCCTCAAAGCCACCTGCTGCAGGCACTGCAACTTCTGTCTTTGCCACTGCACGATGGACCTAGCCTAGAGGTCACCAAGTGGGGTCAAGTGTTTAATGCCTCCCACTGGGGTGAGTCCAGGCTCTTGTTTCCCACTGCTGTGTCTCAGGAGGTGGTACTCAGTTTGAACAGACAGGGCTTGGGCTGGGCTCTTCTGTAGCCACACAAGTAATGGAGCACCAAATGAGGGGTAAAGCACAGAGGGGTAGGGCTTGTGAGGGACCTCCAGAGACCATCCAGTCCAAGGCTCCTGCTAGAGCAGGGGCACACAGGAGCACATCCAGGTGGGTTAGAAAGGCTCCAGAGAAGGAGACTCCACAACCTCCCTGGCAAGCCTGCTCCAGGCCTCCAGCACCCTCAGAGAGACAAAGGTTCCCCTCCTGTTCCCCTGGCATGCTTGGGGATGCTCCAGCTTGCCCCCAGTGCTGCCCTTGGGCATCCCTGAGCAGAGCCTGGCTGCATCCTCCAGACACTGCCCTGCACATCTTTATCAACATGAATGAGAGGAGGGGAAAAAAAACCAAAACCAAAACCACCCAAGAAACAAGGAGGGGGGAAGAGACACAGGGGAAAAAAAAAAAACCAAGCAGGAGGGGCACTGTGCTAAGGCTGCAGGGTGTAACTTGCAGCTCCCTCCTCAGTTTTGCAGTGTCTTGCTATCACAAAGCTGCACTCAGTTCCTGTGAGGACAGAAAGAGTTTCTTGCACCTTCTCCACATTTTCTGTGACCTTCAGTTTCACAGATAGAAACCAGGGCTCGTTTTCTTTGTTTCTCACCCAGCAGCCTTACAAGACTGGAGGAATGACAACAGAAGGCAGCTGTGTGCTGGCTGCATCCAAAGCAGGCAGAGCAGCAGCACAGGGAGGGGATTCTGCTCTGACCAGACCACACCTGCAGCACTGCATACAGGTCCACAGCACGGGACAGACATGGAACTGCTGGGGAGGGTCCAGAGGAGGGCATCAAGATGCTCAGAGAATGTGCCCTATGGGGACAGGCTGGGAGAGTTGGGGCTGCTCAGCCTGGAGAGGAGAAGGCTCCAGGGAGACCTCAGAGTAGCTTCCAGTGCCTGAAGAGGCTACAGCAGAGCTAGGGAGAGACTTTGGACAAGGGCTGGGAGCGACAGGAGGAGGGACAATGGCTTTGAGCTGGCAGAGGGGAGACTGAGAGTGGAGATGAGGAAGAAATTGTTGAGAGGGAGGGTGGGGAGAGACTGGTAAAGGCTTCCACCACCTCCCTGGGCAACCTGTGCCAGTCTCTCACCACCCTCATGGTGAGGAACTTCTTCCTAACATCCAATCTGAATCTACTCATTTCCAGCTTGGTTCCATGCCCCCCAGTCCTATCACTTCCTGACACCCCAAAAAGTCCCTCCCCAGCTTTCTTGTAGCCCCCTTCAGACCCTGGCAGGACACAATAAGCTCTGCTGGGAGCCTTCTCCTCTCCAGCCTGATCAGCCCCAACTCTCTCAGCCTGTGCCCAGAGCACAGCAGCTCCAGCCCTCTGCTCACCCTCGTGGCCCTTCTCTGGACACCTTCCAGCCCCTGCAGCTCTTTCCTGTGGCAGGGCTCCAGAGCTGGGCACAGTGCTCCAGGTGGGCTCTCAGCAGAGCAGGCAGAGGGGCACAATCCCCTCCCTGGCCCTGCTGCCCACACTGCTCTTGCTGCAGCCCAAGCTCCAACTGACCACACAAATACAAAGCACAGAAACAACAAAACTTCAGCACTCAAAGAGCTTCTGCCCACAAGTGCTGTTTGCAAGGTGCCTGCAAGCAGCCCAAGCCAGGCTGCAACGAGTGACTGCACACCCACAGAAGGGAATCACAGTGACACTGACTGCCCATGCAGTCCAACTGCCCTTCCAGTACCAGCCCTGTTCTGCTGTCCCCCAGCACAGGGGAGGAATGGAGCTGCTGCAGAGGCTCCAGAGGAGGCCACAAACATGCTCAGAGGGCAGCAGAACCTGCCCTGTGGGGACAGGCTGGGGGAGTTGGGGCTGCACAGCCTGGAGAGGAGAAGGCTCCAGGATGACCTTCAATCACATTGGTGCTTATGTGCTCCACAAACTCCCTGTAGGTGTTGAAGGCCAGGTTGGATGGGGCCTTGAGCACCCTGTGCTGGTGGTAGGAGGATCAGAACTTGATTTTAAGGTGCCTTCCATGCCAACCCACTCTGCGATTCCAGACTAAGGGAGTTGTGTGGCTGCAGGATGTCTGCACGGAGCTATCCTCAGCACACAGCCAAGTGTCTCCTGCCTTGTTTTATGCCAGGAACACCAATTGAAGAGTTGTTACCTTCTGGCCTTTAACAAGAGACATAAATCCTGCTTCAAAGCAAACTGTGAGCATAAAAGCAGAGGAGAAATGATGGCAGATGATTTGTGCACATAAATTAGGGAGCAGCACGCCCTGTCTACAGGGTTCCAAGCAGCGTGAGAAGCACAGAGGACTTCATTTCCCTCTCCAAACCCAAAATGCCTCCACAGAAAGCTGCACAGAATTTCTCAAGTCAGCCCTGAACAAATGCAGCTGCCAACCTGACTGGCACAGAATTATTCATCTAAGGCACAAAAATAACTTTTACTACAGTTTTTAGTAACTGAGAGCCTCTGCAGCTTTGTAAGCTCTGCTACTCTCAGTGCATTCACTAAACTGCTCTGCAGCTTCTGGCTGCGGCTGGGCAGAGGAGGAGAGAGCACAGGGAGGGAGAGGGCTCTGCTGTGACTGGGAACCCACCAGGGACAAGAGCAAATGAACCTGCCCCAGCCACATCTGGACAAAAGCAGATGCAGATCCTCAGCTTCAGAGAGACAAATCCTGCTTTGGTAAAGGGATCTGGTGACAGAACCACAGAGGCCTTCGGTTGGCAAAGCCATTCAGCATCCTGCAGCCCAACCAGGCTCTGGTTCTGCCAAGGTTGGGGCTGAGCCATGGCCCTCAGCACCACAGCTCTGCCTCTGTCACACACCTCCAGCCATGGGCATGCAACCACCTCCCTGGGTAGCCTCTGCCAGGTTCTCAGAACCCTTTCAGCCAACAAGGTTCTTCTCATCTCCCACCTAAACCTCCCCTGGGACACCTTGAGGCCATTTCCTCTGCTCCTGTCACTTGTTCCCAGGGAGCAGAGCCCAACCCCCACCTGGCTGCAGCCTCCTCTCAGGGAGCTGCAGAGAGCAATGAGCTCTGCCCTCAGCCTCCTCTGCTCCACACTAACCACCCCCCAGCTCCCTCAGCTGCTCCTCCCCAGCCCTCTGCTCCAGACCCTTCCACACCTTCCTTGCCCTTCTCTGGGCCCTCTCCAGCCCCTCCATGTCCTTCTCAGAGTGAGTGCCCAGAACTGAGCCCAGCACTGCAGCTGTGGCCTCCCCAGTGCTGAGTGCAGGAGGACAATCCCTGCCCTGCTCCTGCTGCCCACACCGCTGCTGATCCGGGCCAGGCTGCTGGTGCCCTCCTTGCCCAGCTGGGCACAGCCTGGTTCATTCTCAGCTCAGCTGACAAAGCCCAAATTGTAAATACATTTCTTTCCTCCTGAAACCACATCTGAATGTATCGAGTAGCAGGAGCTGAGTGCTCCCCCTGTGCATGCCGCACTGTTCCTTACCACACCAAGCTCTCAGGCCCTGGCAGACAACACCAGTGTGGAAATGCACTCTCAGAGACAGGGAAGAACACACAACAGGGTGACAACATAGGGCTGTGACAGGTTGAAGAGATCAGAACATGAATTTGCAACGGATACAATTGCACTGGGGAAGGCCAGGCACAGGCTGGAGCTGTCATTGCTCTGTCACACTCACAGGGACAAAGGTTCCCCTCCTGTTCCCCTGGCATCTCCTCTGCTCCAGCTTGCCCCCAGTGCCCCTTGTGCTGCCCTTGGACACCCCTGGGCACAGCCTGGTTGAGTCCTGCCCACACTGCCCTGCACATCTTTAGCACAGCACTGAGGGCAGCCCTCAGGCTGCTCTGCTGCAAGGCCCACAGGAGATGTTCACTGCCTGCAGCAGATTTGTGCTCTGTGCTGGACTCTCTCCAGTAGTTCCCTGAGGTCCTTCTTGAGCTGAGGAGCCCAGAACTGGACACAATATTCCTGAGGTGGTCTCACCAGGGCACAGAAGATAGGGAGAACCTCTCTCAACTGACTCACCATAGCCCTTCCAATCCACTCCAGGATGCCCTTGTGGGCAAGGGCACCTTGCTGGCTCACGGGCATCCTTCTGCCCACCAGCACTCCCACTTCCTCTAATTCAGCACATGTATCACAGAATAGTCTGGGTTGGGAGGCACCTCCAAAGCTCACCCAGCCCAACCCCTGCACTCAGCAGGGACATCCTCCACCAGAGCAGGCTGCCCACAGTCCTCTCCAGCCTCACCTTCAGTATGTCCAGCCATGGGCCCCAACCACCTCCCTGGGCAACCTGCTGCAGGGTTCCAGCAGCCTCCTGCTGCACAACTTGTTCCCAACATCCCCAGAACACTTGAAGCTAAGATGTTTTCTCTAACGCTATGACTGTTACTATCACAGCCACTCAAAGAGAGCTGAGGTCACAATTAGTGGTCACCAGGAGAGGATGGAACAGAGTTGCATTTAAGCAAAGCCTGGGTCCCCTTTATCCTCTGTGCTGCAGGCTTGGGGGTTTGATCCTAGAGACACAAGCAGTGATGCTCTCTTCTCCCTCAACACAGGCAGAGGCACAAGAGCACTGTCAGTCACCAAGGTTTGCTAAGGAGACTGTGACAACAAAACTCATTCAGTGGGGGAAGCTGTCCCAAACCTGGAACGGCTGCTGTGGTACCATCAGAAACAGACACACTCTTCGGCTACAGAAGTGCTGAACCTAACTGTGCAGCACCTCCACAGATTGCCAGAATGGGTTGGGTTGGGTTGGAAGGGACCTTAAAGGTCATCCAGTTCCAATCGCCTGCCATGGGCAGGGACATCTCCCATCAGCCCAGGGTGCTCAAGGCCTCATCCAGCCTGGCCTTGAACACCTCCAGGGAGGTTGCGGAGCACAGAATCGCCCAATGTGATCTTTGATCTTTGATCATATTGGGTAATTCTGTGCTGCACAACCTCCCTGGGCAACCTGTGCCAGTGTCTCACCACCCTCACTGCAAACAACTTCCTCCTAGCATCCACTTTCAATCTCCCCTCTGCCATTTCAAACCCATTCCCCTTGTCCTGTCATTCCAAGCCCTTGGCAATAGTCCCTCCCCAGCCTTCCTGGAGCCTTCTGGCAGCCTTCTCTTCTCCAGGTTGCAGAGTCCCAGCTCTCTCAGCCTGTCCTCACAGCAGAGCTGCTGCAGTCTTCTGATTTTGCTGAAGAACTTCTTCCTGACATCCAATCTGAATCTACCCACTGATGGTTTTGCTCCAGAGCACACAGATAGGATCAGAGAACAGGAAGGTTGGAAGGGTCCTCAAGGATCACTCAGTTCCAAGCCCCTGCCATAGGCAGGGACACCTCCCACCAGCACAAGGTACTTAAGGCCTCATCCAGCCTGGCCTTGAACACCTCCAGGGAGGTTGTGGAGCACAGAATCACCCAATATGATCAAAGATCACATTGGGTGATTCTGTGCTCCACAACCTCCCTGGGCAACCTGTGCCACTGTCTCCCCACTCTCACTGGCAAATATTTCTTCCTCATTTCCAGTCTCAATTTCTCCTCCTCAAACTTCAACCCATTCCCTCTCAGCCTGTCACTCCCAGTCCATGTCAAAAGTCCCTCCTCAGGTTTCCTGGAGCCCTTCTAGGTTGCTCTAAGGTCTCCCTGGAGCCTTCTCCAGGCAGAACAGACCCAACTCCCTCAGCCTGTCCCCACAGGGGAGGCTCTTCAGCCCTCTGAGCATCTCAGTGGCCTCCTCTGGCCCCTCCCCACCAGTTTCATGTCCCTTTTTTTGCCAGGGACCTCAAAACTGAGTATCTCTAGATGATGTCTTTCCAGGCTGCTGCCTCCTATCCACAAGAGCAGAACAGGTGCTGTAGGTGCTGCTGTCTTGCTGCCTCCAAGGAGGTGTTCAAGGTCAGGCTGGTCAAGGTCTTGAGTGACCTGTACTAGTGGGAGGTGTCCCTGCCTATGGCAGGGGGTTGGAACTGGATGATCCTTGAGGTCCTTTCCAGCCCTACCATTCTATGAATGTTTGAGGACAGGGACTGCAATGGCACAGTAAAGCAGTGGAGCTCATGCATGCAGCCCAGCTCCAGCTCCTCATGTGGGCATGCTGCTTGGTCAGCAAACCAGGTCCCAGGGCTCAACAGGGCACAGTGAGTTCCCATTTTAACGTGGGCATGTTTCATCACAAGACTTCTGGTGGCCTGCCTCAGCAAACCTCTGAGCAAAGCACAGGAAGTTGCTTGCAGCTGGCAAGGAACTGCCTCCAGCAGGAGAGGTAGGGCCTGGCCTTCCCTGCAGTGCTGAGCACCTCAGGGACATGAAACACTTCAGCATTTCGAAGGCACCAAATTTAGCAGGGAGATGGCTTGAGCTGTAGGGACAGGGACAATTCTGGCCCTGCTCAGCCCAGGGGTCCTGCAGCACACCTGGGACTCCTCCCAAAGGAAACAAAAGGTGAACAAGGTCTGGTCCTTACTAGCAGCAGCCTCCTCCCATTCCACTGTGTGGATGGGATGGGGACATCCAGAGGCGCCTGCACAGGCTGCAGAGCTGGGCTGAGGAGAACCTCATGAGGTTCAGTCAGGCCAAGCGCAAGGTCCTGTACCTGGGTCAGGGCAACTCTCAACAGCAATGCAGGCTGGGGTGATGAGATTGAGAGCAGCCCTGCAGAGAAGGACCTGGGGGTGCTGGTGGGGGAGCAGCTGGGCAGGAGCCAGCAGTGGGCACTGGCAGCCCAGAAGGCCAAGGGCAGCCTGGGCTGCATCCAAAGCAGTGTGGGCAGAGGTGGAGAGAGGGGATCCTGCCCCTCTGCTCTGCTCAGACCTCACCTGCAGGGCTGGGCACAGCTCTGGAGCCCTCAGCACAGGAAAGACCTGGAGCTGATGGAGAGGGTCCAGAGGAGGCCACAGAGATGCTCAGAGGGCTGGAGCAGCTCTGCTGTGGGGACAGGTTGGGAGAGTTGGTGCTGTTCAGCCTGGAGAGGAGAAGGATCCAGGGAGGCCTTAGAGCTTCATTTCAATATCTGAAGGGCACCTCCAGGCAGGCTGGGCAGGGACTGTTCAGAAGGGCCTGTGGGAATAGGCTGAGGGCAATGGTTTGAGAGTGGAGCAGGGCAGAGTTAGGTTGGACCTGAGGAGGAAGTTGTGCAGAAGGAGAGTGGTGAGACACTGGCACAGGCTGCCCAGGGCTGTGCTTGAGGCCCTGTCCCTGCAGACATTCAAGCTCAGCCTTGCTGTGTCCCTGCCAGGTGCAGGGGGGTGGACAAGATGCCCTTGGAGGGGTCCCTGCCAACCCAATGCAGTCTGCAAAGCTATGAATCTTTCAGCTCAAAATGGAAAAGAAACCAAAAAACCCACAAACCAAGCACAAAAATCCCAACATAACCCCCAAATCAATAAAAAAAAACCATTTGCTGTATGGGGGCAGGGAAGGAATTCCTGGGAAAGAAAATAATCCCTTGTCTGTATCTCGCTGTTCTGCAAGGTTATGCATGCACTGGGAGTTCAGCCTGGCCACCTAAAGGGAGCAAAGTAAACCATCTGAGCAAGAAAATGAAAAACCAAAAAGTCTGCAGCCCCAAATTC
>VWZE01023124.1:7057-18385 GCA_013396675.1 Eubucco bourcierii
TCCAACACTTCCATGTCCTTCCTGTGCTGAGGGCTCCAGAACTGCACACAGGACTCCAGGTGGGGTCTGACAAGAGCAAAGTGGCAGAAGCAATGGCTTTGAGCTGTCAGAGGGGAGATTTAAACTGGAGATTGGGAGGAAATTCTTTAGAGTGAGGGTGGTGAGAGACTGGCACAGTTTGACCAGGGAGGTTGTGGATACCGCCTCCCTGGAGCTGTACAAGGTCATGAGCAACCTGGTGTAGTGGAAGGTGTCTGTGCTCATGGCAGGGAGCTTGGAACTGGATGAGCTTTGAGGTCCCTTCCAACCCAAACCATCCTATGAGTCTCTGATTATGAATCACACAGGCACAATTCTATGATTCCTGCCACAAGAGCCAGATGCTGTAACTCCTGCCCTGTCTCCTGACAGCAACAAGCCCTTTTCCTTTCTGAACTAGCTAATGGCACTGCAGGTGCTACTTGAAGGTAAACTCCTCCTTAACTGCAGAATTAGAGCCATGCAACTTTAGCAAGTGCTTAGGTTCCAGCAGCTGCTGAGCTGCTGCGCTGCCTGCGCTGTGCAACGCAGCTGATGAGATTAGCAGCATCTCCATCCTCCTGGGCAGCCTCATGATGGATAACAGACACCTCAGAGATCCATTCATTTCCTTCTAACATCAAGACACTCAGTTCCTGGAAGTGAAATATGCCATATGAAACGAGGCTTGGGTCTTGCCCAAGGCTGGATTGCCACAACACCAACAGCTCCCACTGCCAGGTTTTATTTAACCCTGGTGATGACAGGGATCCAGGCCATCAAAACCACTTCCTTCCCTCCCAAAACATATAACCCCAAGTGGAAAGTCAAGAGGAACACGTAACCTCGTTAAAGGCTTGATTTTTTTTTCCCTACAGGGATTACATAGCTGGCACAGGGGAGCTTGATCAATTGAGTCTTGAGGTTCAATCGATAAGTGTCACCGACAACATACTGCAGCAGAGCGATGTTCTCCATTTATCAACCTAAGTAACTCCACTCACCCAAAACACACAGGCACTAAACCAGCAATTAAGTGCTAAGAGGGAATTTGAACATTTCCTCTGCTCTGCTGGTGGCTCCTGGGACAGCTCTGGGTTTTTGGTTGCTCCTGAGGGCAACGAGGCTGGGGAGAGGCCTGGAGCACAGCCCTATGGAGAGAGGCTGAGGGAGCTGGGATTGGTTAGCCTGGAGAAGAGGAGGCTCAGGGGAGACCTTCTTGCTGTCTACAGCTACCTGAAGGGTGCTTGTAGCCAGGAGGAGGTTGCTTTCTTCTCTCAGCAACCAGCACCAGAACAAGAGGACACAGTCTCAAGCTGTGCCAGGGGAAGTTTAGGTTGGAGGTGAGGAGAAAGTTCTTGCCTGAGAGAGTCATTGACTGCTGGAATGGGCTGCCCAGGGAGGTGGTGGAGTCAGCGTCCCTGGAGGTGTTCAAGGCAGGTTTGGATGTGACACTTGGTGCCATGGTCTGGTCTTGAGGGCTGTGGTAACAGGTTGGACTTGATGAGCTTTGAGGTCTCTTCCAACCTTGGTGATACTGTGATACTGTGGTACTGTGGTACTGTTATACTGTGGTACTGTGGTACTGTTATACTGTGGTACTGTTGTACTGTGATACTGTGGTACTGAGGGAACCAAAGGAGGTTCCACTTCAGCATCACAGAATTGCAGAAATGTTCAGGTTGGAAAAGCCTCTTGGGATCACCAGGTCCAACCTATAACCCTGCTCTGCAAGCTGCACCCTAAACCATATCCCCGAGCACCACATCCAAGTGATTTTTAAAGACAGCCAGGGTTGGTGACTCCATCACCTCCCTGGGCAGCACATTCCAGTGCCTGACCACTCTTTCCTTGAAAAGTTTGTTCTTAATATCCAGTCTAAACCTACCCAGTAGCAGCTTGAGGCCATTTTCTCTTTACTAATTACCTGTGAGAAGACACCAGCACCAACCTCTCCAGCACCTCCACATCAGGTAGCTGTAGACAGTGATGAGGTCTCCCCTCAGCCTCCTCTTCTTCAAACTAACCATCCCCAGCTCCTTCAGTTGTTCATCAGATTCATTCTCCAGCCCTTCACAGCTTCTTTGTCCTCTGCACTGGCTGCAGCACCTCCACATCAAGTATCACAGTATCACCAGGGTTGGAAGAGACCTCAAAGCTCATCAAGTCCAACCCATCACCACAGACCTCAAGACCAGACCATGGCACCAAGTGCCACCTCCAAACCCTCCTTGAACACCTCCTGGGATGCTGACTCCACCACCTCCCTGGGCAGCCCATTCCAGTAGTCAATGACTCTCTCAGGCAAGAACTTTCTCCTCACCTCCAGCCTAAACTTCCCCTGGCACAGCTTGAGACTGTGTCCTCTTGTTCTGCTGCTGCTTGCCTGAGAGAAGAAAGCAACCTCCTCCTGGCTACAAGCACCCTTCAGGTAGCTGGAGACAGCAAGAAGGTCTCCCCTGAGCCTCCTCTTCTCCAGGCTAACCAATCCCAGCTCCCTCAGCCTCTCTCCATAGGGCTGTGCTGGAGGCCTCTCCCCAGCCTCGTTGCCCTTCTCTGGACACAGCTGGAGCTTCTCTGGCTCCAGCATCTCCACATCTCTCTTGCATTGAGGTGCTCCAAACTGAACTCAATACTCCAGGTGTGGCCTCACCAGAGCTGAGTACAAGGGCACAATCCCCTCCCTGCTCCTTCTGGACGCAACATTTCTAATCCCAGCCAGGTTGCCATCACCCTGAGTGTGGAGCTGTTGGTTTGATAGACGTGGCAGGGCTAGAAGGCAACAGGAAACACTTCAGTGAGGCTCTTTGACAAAGTGATCACGATGGTGTCTTACACATTGTGTCACCAAAACATTTTGGCTGCTGTGCTGTGCATTTGCATCTCCATCTGATCAGACAGCAAGGACTCATGCCAAGTGGATGTTTACACTCCAGATCAAATCACATATCCCAGAGATCTCATTAACCTGCTGACCTGGAATTAAACAAAACCACCTGGAAAGGAAGCACTTTCCTCCCCAAAAGACACCTTCTGAGTTTCCCAGCCAAGCTTTGAGCACAGGCAGCTTCATGTAGGTGTAAGGATCTGTGATCTCTGGAATGCTTCCCAGCTTCTTTCTGTTCAGAGAGTTTCAGCACAAGCTCTCAGGTTCCTCAAGAGCTAGAGATGTCTCTGTGTGTATCTAGGGGCTTCACAGACAAATAGCACAGCAGAGGCAGTGGGTTAGGGGAAGGAGGGAGTGGAGAAAGCATGGCAAGGGTTGGGGCTAGGCTGGGCCTTTGACAGATGACAGAAACACTCTGTGAACCCCTCTGCCTTCCCAAAATGGAACAGAAGGGGAAGAAGGGAGAGAGACTGATGGGACAGGAAAGAAACTAATCCATTTGGGATGGAAACAAAAACAATCCAATGCAGCAGAGACAAAGAGACCCAAACCAGTATGGAACCCAAGTCCTGGTGGCACTGGTGGCACCATTGGCACCACCAACACTGGGGGCATGCCCCAGAATGGACTCAGCTGCGGATGGGAACTGGATTTAGGAGCTGGACTCTGGAACTGGATTCAGGAACACATGGATCAGGATGGAAGGCAGCAGGGACAGAGTCTTCCTGGGACACAGGCCAGTGAAGAAGAGGCTTGACCTTGCTGATCCCTCAGCTTGATCCTGAAGATGCCATCCATGGCATGCAATCCCTTGTTGGTCAGTTGAGGGTCACCTGTCCTCTCCTCCCTGCAGATACCACCTCTCTCTGACTGCACCCCAAGGTGGGGCACAAGATGTGGCAGTGCCCTTGGTGTGCCCAGGAGCAAGTCTCAGCCAGAGCCTTTCTGTAGACCAGACTCTCTCCATCAGCTTTCTCCCTGCTAGAGGCAGCCCCTGGCTATGCAACCCTCCCCTGAACCTCAGAAAGTGCCTCCCTCAGCACAGACTGAGCTGGTTAGTCCCTGGAAGTGTTCCAGGCCAAGCTGGATAAAGCTTTGAGCAACCTGCTCTAGTCAGAGGTGTCCCTGCTCACGACAGGGGAGGCTGAAATTAGCTGATCTTCAAAGTCCTTTCCAACTCAACTCAATCCATTCTATGATCCCATGATCTTGGCAGAAAGGGTTACTTTTCAATGGAAAATTAATGCATTGAATTCTCAATTAACATGTGGGATAATTAAAACCATCTTTCCAATGAATTTATTATAGGATATACAAAGCTAATTATAAATTCTCCCTTGCTTAATCCCTTGCAGTTTGCTAATGCAGCGTTGAAATCTCTTTGGCCACACTTGTTTAAATTATTCATTAGACACAGCAACAGTTGTGAACTGTAATTTAAATTGGCACCTCATGAATATTCAATTACTACAATAAACACTGGAATGTTTTACTGTGCACTGGTTTGTGCCCTGGCTCGTGTTGACACATTTTTATTAACGCTTTAGAAAGGTGTTACCTATTTATGTCACTGATTACAATGAGAATAAAAAGTCCCACTCATAAATATTTGTGTCCTTGTCTTATGAGAGACAATGTAATTAGGCAGAGCTTCAGAAGTCATAATTAATAGCAAGCAGATATCCTTGCCCTCCTGCTTGCTTCTGAACTTGCTTGGAGTACTGTGTGCAGTTCTGGAGCCCCCAGCACAGGAAGGACATAGAAGTGTTGGAGACAGTCCAGAGGAGGCCACCAAGATGCTGAGAGGGCTGCAACAGCTCTGCTATGAGGACAGGCTGAGAGAATTGGGGTTCTGCAGCCTGGGAAAGAGAAGGTTTCCAGGAGAGCTTGGAGCAGCCTTGCAGGATCTGAGGGGGGCTACAGGAAGGCTGGGGAGGGACTATTGACAAGGGCTTGGAATGGCAGGACAAGGGGAATGGGTTTGAAGTGTCAGAGGGGAGATTGAAAGTGGATGTTAGGAGGAAGTTGTTTGCAGTGAGGATGGTGAGACACTGGCACAGGTTGCCCAGGGAGGTTGTGGCTGCTCCCTCCCTGGATGTGTTCAAGGCCAGGTTGGAGGAGGCCTTGAGTGAGCTGTGCTAGTGGGAGGTGTCCCTGCCTATGGCAGGGGGTTGGAACTGGATGATCCTTGATGTCCCTTCCAACCTTCCCATTCTATGATTGATTCACAGCACCTCCAGCAGGCACCTAACAAGTATTTTATTGCCCTTTTTCCCCTCTCCAGCTAGTGGAGGCAGTGGACTGTTGCTAAGCACCCATAGTTCGGGCAGCAGTCGCCCTGCCAAACTTCACACTCCAAACATGGACCACATCTTGGTACCACATCCTGGTACCACATCCTGGTACCACATCCTGGTACAAGATTGCAGACATGAAGGTGATTTTCTGGCCTCATGCTGCCACTGCAGGACTCAACATTCACTGTGGCATTGGCTTGGTGCTGTGTGAATTTGCAGGGACATCTTTAGCCTGGTTTAGTTGGAGATCTCCCTTCTTACTGCAGGGTGCTTGGATGAGATGGTTTAGCACTGTGACTAGGGGTACTGTGTCCAGCTCTGGGGCCCTCAAAACAAGAAGGGTATGGATGGCCTCAAGTTGAGGTTGGAGAGGTTTAGATTGGATATTAGGAAAAAAAATTCCCATAGAGAGAGTGGTCAGGGGCTGGAATGAGCTGCCCAGGGAGGTGGTGCAGTCACCTACCCTGCCTGTGTTTAAGGGTGGTTTGGATGTGGTGCTTGGGGTTATGGTTTAAGGTGAATGTTGTAGAGCAGGGTTCTAGGTTGGACTTGGTGATCCTGAGGGGCTTTGCCAACCTGGATGCTTCTGGGATTCTGTGAGTGGGTCCAGAGGAGGGCCAAGAGAATGATCAGAGAGCTGGAGCACCTCTCCTACAAGGACAGGTTGAGGGAGTTGAGGCTGTTCAGCCTGGAGAAGAGAAGGTGTTGGGAAGACCTCATAACTGCATCTCACTATCTGAAAGGGACCTCCAGGCATGCTGGGGAGGGACTGTTCAGAAGGGCCTGGAGAAGAGAAGGTGTTGGGGAGACCTCATAGCTGCATCTCACTATCTGAAAGGGACCAACAGGCAGGCTGAGGAGGGACTGTTCAGAAGGGCCTGTGGGGATAGGATGAAAGGCAGTGGTTTGAAACTGGAGCAGGTGAGATTTTGGTTGGACATCAGGAGGAAGTTGTTCTCAGTGAGAGTGGAGAAATGCTGGAAGAGGCTGCCCAGGGATGTGGTTGAGGTCCCATCCCCAGAGACATTCAAGGTCAAACTTGATGGGGGCCTGGAACAAAAAGCTGTTTGGTCATCTGGCTGGCTGAGGCTCTCAGCAACCTGATCTAGTGTGAGATGTCCCTGCCCATGGCGGGGGGGGGGTTGGAACTAGATGATGCTTGAGGTCCCTTCCAGCCCTGACAATTGGGTGATTCTGCTTCTGTCTCTTAATTAGTAGGTGGCAGTTCCTACACCCACCTCAACCTCTCTTTCCAGCGACACACAGCATAAAGCTGCTACACTGCTCCCTGGCACAGCCTCTTGTTCCAGGCCCCTGTGAGTCAGCTGCAGGCTCTGCACCCCTCATACCTTCCCATCCTCAGTGAGTGACATCTTGGTTTGACTAGGAATGGTCTTTCAGGAGCAGTCAGTGTATTTTCACTGGCGTTTTCTTCAAGCCATTTCTCATGTACCCACAGTTGGCATCACCTTTGGAGCTCACAGCAGGACAGAGCCAATTCTGACACCCTGGCACTGCCAAGGCCTTTCCTTTCCTGACCCGTGAATAATTCTCTCTGCCACTGCAGCAGCTCTGCCAGCACACCGAGTGCCACGCAGGCTCCTGTGACTCTCTCAGCTCAGCTCTGACGTGAGTCAGGGAGCTGCAGTGCTCCTGGTGATGTCAGGGCATGATTCAGACACTCTTCCCTTTATCCTCCAGGATTCAGGGCCTCTTCAGCTGCTTCTGGAAAGGGAGGAGCTGGCTGAGCCCCTACAAATTCCACCACTACCTGGTTGGAAAAGACTCAAGATTATCAAGTCCAACCATAACCTAACCTCTCCCTGTACACAACTGTCCCTAAGCTCCTCACCCAGATGGCTTTTAAACCCCTTCAGGGACTCCACCACTGCCCTGGGCAGCCTGTTCCAGTACCTGATGACCCTCTCAGGGAAGAAATGTTTGTTTATATCCAATCTAAACCTCCTCTGGTGGAACTCGAGGCCATTTCCTCTTTTCCTATCACTTGTTATTAGGGAGAAGAGGTCAGTCCTCACCTGGCTTCAGCCTCCTTTCAGGGAGCTGTACAGAGCAATGAGGTCTCCCCTCAGCCTCCTCTTCTCCGCACTAAACACCCCCAGCTCCCTCAGCTGTTGTTCCCCAGCCCTGTCCTCCAGATCCTTCCCCAGCTTTGTTGCCTTTCCTGGACCCACTCCACCCATGCAGTGTCCTTCTTGGAGTGAGGGTCTCAAAACCAAATCCAATATTGAGATGTGGCCTCACCAGTGCTGAGCCAAAGGGGACAATCACTGCCCTGGTCCTGCTGGTTGCATTATTGCTGATCCAGGACAGGATGGTGTTGGCCTTCTTGGCTAGCTGAGCACAGGCTGGCTCATCTTCAGCCAAAACACCCCTAGGTCTTCTGCTGCTGCTGCTCCAAGGTGTCTTGGATCCTTAGTAAGGTTGTTTTTGCTGAGCAAAGCACCATCCTGCAGGACCAGCTTCCCAGCCCCCTACCTTCACATGGAGCCAAGCCCTACAACCCCCTAAACCAGATGCATGCTCAAGTCTCATCTGCTTAGCAGCTCTGCTGGCTGCACTAATTCCATGCTGAAGTCCACGTGGCTGAGAAGTCCACTCCTCTGTTGCTAAAAACTTGCATTTCTATGTAGTGCTAAATACAGGGAAGAAGTGAACCAGGAAAAGCTTTCTTGGAGGAGACAGCAAGCTCAGGCTTCCCTGAGCTAAGGTTTTCTTCTGTAGCTTTGGTTCTCAGCTCTTCACAAGCCTGACACATCTTTGTGCAAGGGAGGATCTCACAATGTCTGGGTGCAACAGGCATTGATTGTAGTGATCCATGGCCTTTAAATTCCAGTAGATGAGGCACTGCAAAGGAACCATCTCACTCCAGCCAGAGTTGGAGCTGCTCATCTCATTCCTTCCCTGCCAGCCTTCAATGTAAGCCATAACTCAAGTCCAGTTTTTATTATTCATGACACAGATGGCATCAGGATGTGACAAGTGATTGACTGGGTGTTAAAAATGTTACTGGGAACTCCCTCACACTTCTTTCTTGTAGTCATATGGCCAGAGTCTCCCACAACACAGGCATACAATGGCATTTGGAGTCACCATCCTTGGAGGTGTCAAAAAAAACCCCATGTGTGGACATGGCACTTTGGGATGTGGTTTAGTGGCCATGACAGAATCCCAGAATCCTAAAGGTTGGAAGGGTCCTCGAAAGATCATTGAGTCCAACCCCCCTGCCAGAGCAGCATCACACAGGAACGTGTCCAGGTGGGTTTTGAATGTCTCCAGAGGAGGAGACTCCACAACCTCTCTAGGCAGCTTGTTCCATGGGGGGGTTAGGTTGACAGTTGGACTTGATGACCTTAGAGGTCATCTCCAACTGAAACAACTCTGATTCCATCATTACTATTGCAAGAACTCCACCTCCATCTCCTCCAGCCAGGCTGCAGAGCCTGTCCCGCTTCCACAGACAGCTGATTACCAGAGCTCAGCATCACCCAGAGGACACCAGAGCAAACAGCTTGGTTGTAAGCACTAAAACCTTTGACCTCTGGTGGGCAGGAGTAAAAACCTGGCCCTGGTCCTTCCAGGGGAGTGCAGCACTGCTCTGTGAGCAGCTGATGGAATCCAGCATGGTTGAATTGCTGCTGGCTGCCCTGAACTCATTTTACTGGAGATAACTTTTCTACTTCAGTGAGGAAGCAAAGCAAAAGGGAATGAAGCAAACTGTCAGTCAGGAGAATCCCAGCTCCAATCAACCATGATGGGTCAGCAAACTCAAATTTCCAAAGGGGCCTCAATTTAGTTCCAGATTTTCGAGGGGTGAGACCCAAAGCATGAAATTCAAATTTACAAAGGGGCCTCACTCAATTTAGTCCCAGATTTTTTGTGGGTAAGAGCCACAGCATGAAACTGAAAGGTAGGATTGCCACAGGCCAAGGCCATGCAGACCTGAAGTTCATGCACAATGGCAGCCTGGACACATAGAATCATAGAATGCTTTAGGTTGGAAGGGACCTCAAGGATCATCCAGTTCCAACCCCCTGCCATAGGCAGGGACACCTCCCACTAGTACAGGTCACTCAAGGCCTCCTCCAACCTGGCCCTGAACACCTCCAGGGAGGTTATGGAGCACAGAAGACCTGCAGGGAGGTTGTGGAGCACAGAATCACCCAACGTGATCTTTTTGATCATGTTGGGTGATTCTGTGCTCCACAACCTCCCTGGGCAACCTGTGCCAGAGTCTCACCACCCTCACTGCAAACAACTTCCTCCTAACATCCACTTTCAATCTCCCCTCTGACACTTCAAACCCATTCCCCTTGTCCTGCCATTCCAAGCCCTTGGCAATAGTCCCTCCCCAGCCTTCCTGTAGGCCCCCTTCAGATCCTGGAAGGCTACTCTAAGATCTCCTGGAAGCCTTCTCTTCTCCAGGCTGCAGAGCCCCAACTCTCTCAGCCTGTCCTCACAGCACAGCTGCTGCAGCCCTCTCAGCATCTTGGTGGCCTCCTCTGGACCCACTCCAACACTTCCATGTCCTTCCTGTGCTGGGGGCTCCAGAACTGCACCCAGGACTGCAGGTGGGGTCTGAGGAGAGCAGAGTAAAGGGGCAGAATCCCCTCCCTTGCCCTGCTACCCACACTGCTCTTGCTGCAGCCCAGCACACAGTTGGCTGTCTGTCATCTACTCCAACCTCCCTGCCATGGGCAGGGACACCTCTCAACTATACACAGCTACTCAAGGCCACATCCAGCCCAGCCTTGAGCACCCCCAGGCAGCCACAACCTCCCTGGGAAGCCTATTCCAGAAAACAAAGCAAACCCAGCACACAACTCTCCAAACACCCTCATGAATTTCTCCTGCCCTCCAACACCTCATTCCTGCCCAGGGTTTTGGAGCCAGCAGCCTGTGTGCTTCCTGACAGTTAACTCAGAGCATTGCAAACTTTACAGGTAGTGAATATTTTTCTCCTCAACATGCATTAACTCAAAACTCATCAGCCCTGAACCAACTGCCGTGGCAACCTCTCAGGCCATTTCCTTCCTGTGTTTAAATCTCTCTGAATTCCCTTCCCCCTGTCCCAAATATGTCCCATTTCTTTTTTGTCACTCTCAAATTTTATTCCTCTGCCTGGATCCAGCATGGTTAATAAAAAAACATAAACAACATTGCACCCAGGCTAGCAGCAAAACCTTGAGAGACCCTGACAAATCATGATGTGCAAGGGGCTTTCATCACTGCTGCTTCTAATGTCAGCCAAACAACATAACAAAGAACAGGAGAGACTGGCAGAAGTGCTTCTCCCCCATGGAGAACATCCTGCAGCTGCTCCCTGGATCACCTCACTCTCTGCTGTTCTTGCTGCAGCACCTCAAACTGTCCCAAATTCATCCACCCCTGCTTTTGTCATCACAAGGGGAAGGCAGCTTCTTCCCAGCTTGCCAGTCACCCCAGGATGACTAAGGAGCTGGGGCAGCTCTGTGAGCAGGAAAGGTTGAGCCCTGGGGCTGTTGAGCCTGGAGAAGAGGAGGCTCAGGGGAGACCTTCTTGCTGTCTCCAGCTACCTGAAGGGTGCTTGTAGCCAGGAGGAGGTTGCTTTCTTCTCTCAGCAACCAGCACCAGAACAAGAGGACACAGTCTCAAGCTGTGCCAGGGGAAGTTTAGGCTGGAGGTGAGGAGAAAGTTCTTGCCTGAGAGAGTCATTGAGTGCTGGAATGGGCTGCCCAGGGAGGTGGTGGAGTCAGCGTCCCTGGAGGTGTTCAAGGAGGGTTTGGAGGTGGCACTTGGTGCCATGGTCTGGTCTTGAGGGCTGTGGTGATGGGTTGGACTTGATGAACTTTGAAGTCTCTTCCAACCTTGGTGATACTGTGTGTGTGAATGTTCTCAGTGCTGATCAATAGGTAAGGATGGGAGGCAAGAGGATGGGACTAAGCTCTTTTCAGCGGTGCCCAGTGACAGGACAAGGGCCAACAGGCACAAGCTGGAACCCAGGAGGTTTCACATAAACATAAGGAGAAGTTTCTTTGGTGTGAGGGTGCTGGAGCCCTGGAGCAGGCTGCCCAGAAAGGTTGTGGAGTCTCCTGTGGAGTGATTCATAGAATCATAGAATGGTTTAGG
>VWZE01023124.1:20178-37399 GCA_013396675.1 Eubucco bourcierii
TGATGAGCTTTGAGGTCTCTTCCAACCCTGGTGATACTGTGATACAGTGAGACTGTGATTGGATGTGGTTCTCTCTGCTGATTTATTCTTTACCCATCTAATTTATAGAATCATAGAATAATAGAAGGGTAAGGTTGGAAAGGACCTCAAGGATCATCTGGTTCCAACATTCTGTGCTCCACAGCCTCCCTGGAAGAATTCAGGATCAGGTTGGACAAGGCCTTGAGTGACCTGTACTAGTGGGAGGTGTCCCTGCCTGTGGCAGGGGGTTGAAACTGGCTGAGCTTTGAGGTCCCTTCCAAACTTCCCGTTCTATGATACAATGAAGATCTGTGTTTGTGTTCAACTATGTCCTGGGCTTCACCAAAAGGTGTGTGGCCAGCAGACCAAGGGAGGTGATGCTGTCCCTCTGCTCACTTGGACTGCATCCTAACACAAGAAAAGCATGGAAGTGCTGAAGTGGATCCAGAAGAAGCCACAAAGATGATCAGAGGGCTGGAGCACCTCCCCTATGGAGACAGGATGAGGCAGCTGAGGCTGTTCAGCCTGGAAAAGAGAAGGCTCCAGGGAGATCTTAGAGCAGATTTCCAGTACCTGAAAGGGGCTACAGGAGAGCTGGGGAGGGACTTCTTACAAGGGTCTGTGGCGATAGGACAAGGGGCAATGGTTTACAACTAGAACAGGGTAGATTTACTTTGGACATTAGGAAGAAGTTCTTTACAGAAAAGGTGGTGAGATATTGGAACAGCTTGGCCAGAGGAACTGTGGATGCCTCTTCACTCCTGGAGGTGTTTAAGATCAGGCTGGATGAGGCTCTGACCTGCCTGGTCTAGTGGGAGGTGTAAGGCCTATGGTAAGGGAGTAGAAATTACATGATCACAGAGAAGTTTGGGTTGGAAATGCCCTCTAAGATCATCCAGTCCAACCATCAACCCAACACCACCACGGTCACCAAACCATGTCCCAAAGTGTCATGTCCACACCTTTCTTGAACACCTCCAGGAGTGGGGACTCCACCACCTCCCTGGGCAGCCTATGCCAATCCCTCACCACTCTTGCAGCAAAGAAATCTTCCCTAATCTCCAACCTAAACCTCTCTGGCACACTTTCAGGCCATTTCCTCCTGTTAAATCCCCTGATTCTAGGGAGAAGAGCCCAACCCCCATGTCACTCCCATTTCCTTTCAGGGAGCTGTAGAGAGCAATGAGGTCTCTCCTCAGCCTCCTCTCCTCCAGACTTGATCACAGGATAAGGCCAAGAGAAAAATCCAACAGAGCTGAAGAGGAAAAGAGCTTTAAGAACTTTAAGGTCTCTTCCAACTCAATGCATTCTATGATTCCATGATTCTCCTCCACCATCACTCACACTGACAGCAAACCCCACAGGCAGCTCCTCCAACAAGGTGAGGGTCACCAGGTATGGTTGCCAGCTGAGGAAATCTCACCCACCAACTAGAAACCATTTCCTCCTCCTCTCCTGGAGGGGTTGATGTAGCTCTTTGGTCTCCTCACAGAGTTTGCTACATGCAATGGTTTTTACTGAGAGTATTTGCAGTCTTTGCTTCTAAAACCAGCTCCCATTGCAATGACACAAAAGGACTCAGCCAACAGCCCTTCCCCCTGCAGCAGCGAGCAGTCATCAGACCTCCTGCAGCTGAAACAAAAGCATGGAAATTTCCACCCTTTTTGTGCACTCCTGCCCGGGGCATGTGCTGGTGGCAGCCAAGCTGTGGGGTGGCACCAACTCTGCTTCTAAAAGCAGCAATCACAGGACCATTTGGGTGTGAAACTTCTGGAAAGGTCATAAATCATAGAATGGGAAGGTTGGAAGGGACCTCAAGGATCATCCAGTTCCAACCCCCTGCCATAGGCAGGGACACCTCCCACTAGCACAGCTCACTCAAGGTCTCATCCAACCTGGCCTTGAACACCTCCAGGGAGGGAGCAGCCACAACCTCCCTGGGCAACCTGTGCCAGTGTTTCACCACCCTCACTGCAAACAACTTCCTCCTAACATCCAGTCTAAATCTCCCCTCTGACACTTCAAACCCATTCCCCTTGTCCTGGCATTCCCACACCTTGTCAATAGTCCCTCCCCAGCCTTCCTGGAGCCCCCTTCAGATCCTGGAAGGCTGCTCCAATGTCTCCTGGAAGCCTTCTCTCCTCCAGGCTGCAGAGCCCCAACTCTCTCAGCCTGTCCTCACAGCACAGCTGCTGCAGCCCTCTCAGCATCTTGGTGGCCTCCTCTGGACTGGCTCNCAGCCCAGACCCCCAGGGCCTGATCCTCAGGGTTGCTCTCAGCCATTCCCCACCCAGCCTGGAGCTGTGCTTGGCATTGTGCCTACCCAGGTGCAGGACCTTACCCTTGGCCTTGTTGAATGTCCTGAGGTTGGCCTGGGCACAGCTCTGCAGTCTGTCCAGGTCCCTCTGGATGGATCCCTGCCCTCTAGCAAGTGACTGTGCCACACAGCTTGGTGCCAACTGCACACTTGCTGAGGCTGCACTGATTCCTCTGTGCATGGCACTGACAAAGATGTCAAACAGCACTGGTGCCAGCACTGACCCCTGAGGGACACCACTTGGCACTGGTTTCCAGGTGGACATTGTGCCCTTGATCACTACTCTGTGTGCCACCATCCAGCCCATTCCTTGTCTAGCGAGTCCAGAAGAGGGCCACAAGGATGGTCAGAGGGCTGCAGCATCTCTCCTCTGAAGACAGGCTGAAGGAATTTGGGCTGTTTAGCCTGGTGAAGAGAGAAGGCTCCAAGGAGACCTTAGACCTACATTTCAGTACCTAGAAGAGACCTACAGGAAGGTTGGGGAAGAGTTTAGAAGGGTCTATGGGCACAAGGGACAATGTTTAGAAACTGGAGCAGGGGAGATGTTCAAGGAAAGTGTGGCCATGGCACCTGGGGACATGATTTAATGGCCATGGTGGTGTTAAGTTGATGGTTGGACTCAATGAGCATAGAATCATAGAATAGTAAGGATGGAAGTGACCTCAAAGATCATCTAGTTCCAACCTCCTGCCATAGGCAGGGACACCTCCCACTAGTACAGGTCACTCAAGGTCTTGTCCAACCTGGTCTTGAACACTTCCAGGGAGGTTGTGGAGCACAGAAGACCTGCAAGGAGGTTGTGGAGCACAGAAGACCTGCAGGGAGGTTGTGGAGCACAGAAGACCTCCCTGGAGGTGTTCAAGGCCAGGTTGGAGGAGGCCTCCCATGGCAATCTGCCATCTTAAAGGCCTATTCCAACCCAAACAGTTCTATGGAGCTATGAGTCTGTAAGCTGTGATGCAAATTCAAAGCCTTCACTCATGTCTTGAAGGCTCTTCTGTATGGCACCAGATCCCCCCCAGAGCCACCACATCTCCTCCTTACCCCCACAGAAATGAGCCTTCATTGCTAGGAGAGGATGGAAAAGACAGAGACTGAGATGAATGCATGGTGCAGGCACCCAGGAGGATGTTGGATGTTGCCTTACCTTGGCAAAAGCACCTTCCCTGTGTGAGACCATTGCTGTTAGTCCAGAGAGGTGGCAATGAAAGCTCAGCTTTGTGCTGCAGCCCCAGGAGGCAGCGAGCAGGATTGGGATGCAGGGGAAGGCAGCAGGCATGTGCCTTGGGGATTAGTGCTGCCTGGAAATTCCTCTGCTTTTCCCTCTGTGACCCAAAATAAGTCCTCAGATAACCTGCACCACCGACTGAGACAGACAAAAGCAGGCACAAAAAGACAGAGGAGGGGGAAAGCAGATCATAGAATGGCTTAGGTTGGAAGGGGTTTCAGGGATCATCTACTCCAACCTCCCCATCATGGGCAGGGTCACAGCTAGGCTCAGCTGCTCAAGGTCTCATCCAACCTGGCCTTGAGCACCCTCAGGGAAGAGGCATAACACAACCTCCCTGGGCAACCTCCTGCACAGTCTCACCACTCTTGTCTTGAAGAACTTCCTCAGCTCCAGTCTAACCCTGCTCTTCCTCAGCTTCAATCCATTCCTCCTTGTCCAGTCTAACCCTGCTCTTCCTCAGCTTCAATCCATTCCTCCTTGTCCAGTCTAACCCTGCTCTTCCTCAGCTTCAAACCATTCCCCCTTGTCCAGTCTCTGGACACCCTCATGAGAAGTCCTATGCAGTCTTCCTGCAGGATCTCTTCAAGTATTGTGAGGCAGCTCTGAGGTCCTCACTAAGGCTTGTCCTCTCCAGGCCCCCCAACCCCACCTCCCTCAGTGTATTCTCATAGCAGAAGTGTTCCAGCCAGGTTCTCATTGATCAACTGCAAGAAGGTTAAGCACATTCAGCAAGAGGAGAAGGAAGAAGCAAGACAGTGCAGCTCTCACATGGACTTCTTGAAGTGCTGACACATTCAGCCCAGAGACCCTCAAAAACCACCCTGTCCAACTCCCCAGGTTGGAAGGGACCCTCAAGAACCATCTAGTCCAACCCTTTAGGTTGGGAGAGACTCTCAAATCCATCTAGTCCTAACACCAAATCCATCTAGTCCTAACACCTCAGGTTGGAAGAGACCCTCAAAACCCATCTTGTCCACCCCCCAAGGTTGGAAGGGACCCTCAAAACCCATCTTGTCCAACCCCCCAGGTTAGAAGGGACCCTCAAAAACCATCTTGTCCAACCCTCCCATGAGTGTTATCCCTGCTGACTGCAGGGGGTTTGGACAAGATGACTTCTGAGGGTCCCTTCCACACTATCACAGTCTCAGAGTATCACCAGGGTTGGAAAAGACCTCAAAGCTCATCAAGTCCAACCCATTCCCACAGCCCTCAAGACCAGACCATGGCACCAAGTGCCACGTCCAAACCTGCCTTGAACACCTCCAGGGACGCTGACTCCACCACCTCCCTGGGCAGCCCATTCCAGCAGGCAATGACTCTCTCAGGCAACAACTTTCTCCTCACCTCCAGCCTAAACTTCCCCTGGCACAGCTTCAGACTGTGTCCTCTTGTTCTGCTGCTGCTTGCCTGAGAGAAGAAAGCAACCTCCCTTTGGCTACAAGCACCCTTCAGGTAGCTGGAGACAGCAAGAAGGTCTCCCCTGAGCCTCCTCTTCTCCAGGCTAACCAATCCCAGCTCCCTCAGCCTCTCTCCATAGGGCTGTGCTCCAGGCCTCTCCCCAGCCTCGTTGCCCTTCTCTGGACACACTCAAGCACCTCAATGTCCTTCTTCAATGGAGGGGCCCAGAACTGGACACAGCACTCAAGGGGTGGTCTAAGCAGTGCAGAGTCCAGGGGGAGAATGAGCTCCCTGCTCCTGCTGGCCACACTCTTGCTGATGCAGGCCAGGATGCCATTGGCCTTCTTGGCCACCTGGGCACACTGCTGGCTCCTGTTCAGGTGGGTGTCAATCAGCACCCCCAGATCCCTTTCTGTTTGGCTGCTCTCCAGCCACTGCCACCCCAGCCTGTAGCTCTGCATGGGGTTGTTGTGGCCAAAGTGCAGCACCTGGCACTTGGATTTGTTGAGCTCCATCCCCTTGGACTCTGCCCATCTGCGCAGGGCGTCGAATGAATGCATTCCAACCTGATGCATTCTGTGATTCTGTAGAGGTTTAAATTTAGGCTACACTACAGGCACCCACCTGAGCATCTGCACAGGAGGGACAAACACATTTTAAGATCAGAATCAGGTCTTAGAAGAGATCCATCCCAGACCTTAAGCATATTTACTCTGCTTGTTTGATACTGCTCTGCAAGCCTCCTCCATGCCATATTCATCTTATCTCCTGCTGTAATTCACAGATTTTATTTTACACTGTATTTTAAATTTACAGCTTGATTTATTTATGCCTTTGACTTTCACAAAACCACCTCTCTCCTCCCCTCCCCAAATTTCGAACCCTGACATAAGCATTACACACACAATGTAGACTTCTTCTTATCAGCATGGTAGAGGAGACAAAAAAAGGGAAGATGACAGGAATAAATCTTCTGTTTTAAGGGCACTGATACAGGCTGGGCAGTGACTGGCTTGAGAGAAGCTCTGAAGAAAAGCTCTTGGGGGTGTTGGTGGATGAGAAACTCAACATGAGCCAGCAGTGTGCACTTGCAGCCCGGAGAGCAGCAAGAGCAGTGTGGGCAGCAGGGTGAGGGAGGGGATTCTGCCCCTCTACTCCACTCTGCTAAGACCTCATCTGAAGCACTGTGTCCTGTTCTGGAGTCCCTGGGACAGGAAAGATCAGAATGTGCTGATATGTGTTCAGAGAAGGGCCAGAAGGGTGATCAGAGGGTTGGAGCTGCTCTGCTACATGGAGAGACTGAGGGAGTTGGGGTTGTTCAGTATGGAGAGGAGAAGGCTCCAAGAAAACCTTATTTTGGCCATCCAGTATCTGAAGTAGGCTACAAGGAGGGACTTTTTTGGTTGTCAGGCAGTGACAGAACTGGGGAGAATGGATCCAAGCTATAGGGGTGGAGATTGAGATTAGACATCATAGAATCATTCATAGGATCATAGAATGGTAAGATTGGAAGGGACCTCAAGGATCATCCAGTTCCAACCCCCTGCCATAGACAGGGACACCTCCCACTAGCACAGGTCACTCAAGGTCTCCTCCAACCTGGCCTTGAGCACCTCCAGGGAGGGAGCAGCCACAACCTCCCTGGGCAACCTGTGCCAGTGTCTCACCACCCTCACTGCAAACAACTTCCTCCTAACATCCACTTTCAATCTCCCCTCTGACACTTCAAACCCATTCCCCTTGTCCTGCCATTCCAAGCCCTTGTCAATAGTCCCTCCCCAGCCTTCCTGGAGCCCCCTTCAGATCCTGCAAGGCTACTCTAAGGTCTCCTGGAATCCTTCTCTTCTTCCGGTTGCAGAGCCCCAACTCTCTCAGCCTGTCCTCACAGCAGAGCTGCTGCAGCCCTCTCAGCATCTTGGTGGCCTCCTCTGGACTGGCTCCAACACTTCCATGTCCCTCCTGTGCTGGGGGCTCCAGAACTGCACCCAGGACTGCAGGTGGGGTCTGAAGAGAGCAGAGTTCTTCAGGAAGAAGTTCTTCATCATGAGGGTGCTGAGACACTGACACAGGTTGCCCAGGAAGGTGGTGGAAGCCTCATGCCTGGAAGTTTTTAAAGCCAGTCTGGATGTGGCTCTGGACAACCTGCTCTAGTGTGAGGTGTCCCTGCCCATGGCTGGGGGGTTGGAATTGGATGATCCTTCAGGTCCCTTCCAACCCTGGTAGTTCTGTGATTTCTCAGCCACACAAACTGTACATTATAAAGCAACTTTCTGGAGCCTGTGGCACTCATTAAGCCAAGGAAGATTGATGCTGTGCCCTGGTCTGATGTCACCCTGCTTTGGCATCAAGATTGCATCAGGTCTTGTGAGCAGGCTCTGGAGTGATTAAGTTTGCTGTGCACCAAAGGCAGTTCTCTGGCAAACTGTCAACAGGTTGTAATTGATATTTTAATTACACTGCTGATTTGCAGCATGCTGCTCAGGGTGAGCCTCCTGGCCATCCTTACACAGCCCCTCCCCCTGTTTATGGGGCTGATTTTAGCCCCCAGCAGAAGTTTGTTTCACTGCAAACTTCCAGGTAACTGTCACTGTTGAAATTGCCATAACAGCAAAAGAAATTGGTCTGCAAATGTGCAGAGCCAGCAGAGAGGTTGGCATCTGCTCTGAGGACAAGGTGTGCAGCCTCCCCTCATTGCTCTATGGCTGATAAGGTGGTCTGGAACTGGTGGGGCTGCACTGGAGGCACTGATTTAGCACAGAGAGAGAGTGGCCAAGTCACAGAATCACAGGATGTCAGGGGCTGGAAGGGAACTCCAAAGCTCAGCCAGTCCCTTACAGAGCAGGATCTCCTATAGCAGATCACACATCCAGGTAGGGTTTGAATATCTCCAGAAATGGAGACTCTACAAACCCCTTGGGCAGCCTGTTCCAGGGCTCTGTCACTCTCACAGTGGAAAAATTCCTTCCCATGTTTCCATGGAGCTTCCTATGCCTCAACTTCCACCATTGCCCCTTGTGCTGTCACTGGGCATCACCCAGCAGAGCTGGTTCCAGTCTCTTGGCCACCCCTCAGGTTCCTCCTCTCCAAGCTCCAAGCTCCAGCTCCATCAGGTTCTCCTCACAGGAGAGATGCTCTGTTTCCCTTCATCATCTTTGTGGCTCTGTGCTGGACTCTCTCAAGTAACTCTATGTCCATAAGTCAAGGAGAGGAAAGGGAAGGTTAGGAGGATGAATTACTATGGAAGAGACTCATAGAAGTAATGGTTTAAAACCAGAGCAGGGCAGATTCAGGTTGGATGAGAGGAGGAAGTTCTTTAAAATGAAAGTGTTAAAATAGTGGAGCAGGTTGCCCAAGGATGTGGTTGAAGCTCTGTCCCTGGAGACATTCAAAATCAGACTTGAGTTGGCCCTGAGCAGCCTGATCCAGTTGGAGGTGTCCCTGCTGACTGCAGAGGGTGGTGGGCAGGATGACCTGGACAGATGGGCAGAGTCCAAGGGGATGGCATTCAATAAATCCAAGTGCCAGGTGCTGCACTTTGGCCACAACAACCCCATGCAGAGCTACAGGCTGGAGTGGCAGTGGCTGGAGAGCAGCCAAACAGAAAGGGATCTGGGGGTGCTGATTGACACCCACCTGAACATGAGCCAGCAGTGTGCCCAGGTGGCCAAGAAGGCCAATGGCATCCTGGCCTGCATCAGCAAGAGTGTGGCCAGCAGGAGCAGGGAGCTCATTCTCCCCCTGGACTCTGCACTGCTTAGGCCACACCTTGAGTCCTGTGTCCAGTTCTGGGCCCCTCCATTGAAGAAGGACATTGAGGTGCTTGAGTGTGTCCAGAGAAGGGCAACGAGGCTGGGGAGAGGCCTGGAGCACAGCCCTATGGAGAGAGGCTGAGGGAGCTGGGATTGGTTAGCCTGGAGAAGAGGAGGCTCAGGGGAGACCTTCTTGCTGTCTCCAGCTACCTGAAGGGTGCTTGTAGCCAAGAGGAGGTTGCTTTCTTCTCTCAGGCAAGCAGCAGCAGAACAAGAGGACACAGTCTGAAGCTGTGCCAGGGGAAGTTTAGGCTGGAGGTGAGGAGAAAGTTGTTGCCTGAGAGAGTCATTGGCTGCTGGAATGGGCTGCCCAGGGAGGGGGTGGAGTCAGCGTCCCTGGAGGTGTTCAAGGCAGGTTTGGAGGTGGCACTTGGTGCCATGGTCTGGTCTTGAGGGCTGTGGTGATGGGTTGGAGTTGATGAGCTTTGAGGTCTCTTCCAACCCTGGTGAGACTGTGAGACTGTGATACTGTGATACCTTTGAGAGTCTCTTCCAAGCTGGTGCAATTTGTGAATCACAGAACCGTTTAGGCTGGAAGAGACCTTTGAGATCATCAAGTCCAACAGCTCACCCAGAGCTCAGGATCCCACCACTGCTGCTAAACCATTGCCACTAAACCATGTCCCTCAGCACCACATCCACACAGCTTTCAAACACCCCCAGAGATGGTGACTCCAGCACTGCCTGGGCAGCCTGTTCCTGTGCCAGAAAACCCTTGCTGGGAAGAAATTTTTCCTTATATCCAACTCCAACTTCCCCTGGCACAACTTGAGGCTGTTTTCTCCTCTCCTGACACTTGTTGCATGTGAGAAGAAACCAACTTCCACCTGGCTCCAGCCTCCTTTCACCTTGCTGGTGTGCAGGAGTCTGGGAAGCTCAAGGAGGACTTGTCCAACAGAAGAATGATAAGAGTCATAGAGTGGTTTGGATTGGAAAGGACATTAAAGTCCATCAAGTTCTGGCACCCCAGCCATGGATTGGGACACTTTCCATTGGATCAAATTGCTCAGGGCCCTATCCAACCTGGCCTAGAACACCTGCAGGGAGGTTGTGGAGCACAGAAGACCTCCAGGGAGGTTGTGGAGCACAGAAGCACCCAACGTGATCAAAGATCACGTTGGGTGATTCTGTGCTCCACAACCTCCCTGGGCAACCTGTGCCAGTGTCTCACCACCCTCAACCTGTGCCAGTGTCTCACCACCCTCAACCTGTGCCAGTGTCTCACCACCATCACTGTCAGAAGCTTCTTCCTAATCTCTAGTCTCAAGCTCCCCTCTTCCAGTTCAGAGCCATTCCCTCTTGTCCTGTCTCTCCCAGCCCCTGTCAGAAGTTCCTCCTCAGCTTTCCTGTAGCCCTCTTCAGATACTGGAAGGCTGCTCTAAGGTCTCCCTGGAGCCTTCTCTTCTCCAGGCTGAACAGCCCCAACTTTGGCAGTCTGACCCCATAGAGGAGGCTCTCCAGCCCTCTGATCATCTTTGTGGCCTCCTCTGAACCCAATGGAACATTTTCATGTCCTTCTTGTGGTGGAGGTGGATGCAGTGCTGCAGGTGGTGTCTCACCAGAGCTGAGGGGCTGAACCACCTAGCTTGACTTGCTGGTCATACTTTGCATGTAGCCCAGGACATGGTTGCCTTCTGTGCTTCAAGTGCACATTGCTGCCTCATGTTGAGTTTTTCATCATCTGACACCTCCAAGTCCTTCTTCTCAAGACTCTGTTCAAGTCAATCCTTGCTCAGCCTCTATTCCCAGGGGGACCTGCACTTCTGTATCTCCAGTGCCAGAAGCTGCTGAGAAAAGGGGCAGGAGCAGCAGCAGTAGCCCTGCTCTGCCCCAACACAGCCACCCAGTCAGGACAGCCAGAACTTCAGGAGCCACAGAATCACAGAACTTTAGAGGTTGGAAGGGAGCTCCAGAGATCACCCAGTCCAACCTCCCTGCCAAGCAGCATCACCCAGGGCAGTGCACACAGGAATGCATCCAGGTGGGGTTGGAAAGTCTGCAGAGAAGGAGACTCCACAACCTCTCTGGGCAGCCTGCTCCAGGGCTCTGGCACCCTCACTGTCAAAAAGTTTCTCCTCATGTTGAGCTGAAACCTTCTCTGTTCCAGTTTGGATGCATTGCTCCTTGGCTTATTGCTGTGCACCACCCAAAAGAGCTTGGCCACAGCCACTTGACCCCCACCCCTCAGATCCTTGTACACATTGCTCAGATCTCCTCTCAGCCTTCTCTTCTCCACACTAAACAGCCCCAGGGCTCTCAGGCTCTCTCCATAGGGGAGATGCTCAACTCCCCCACTCATCCTCATGGTTCACTGCTGGACTCTCTCCAGCAGGTCTCTGTCTCTGCTGAACTGGGGAGCCCAAAACTGGACACAGGATTGCAGCTGTGGTCTCAGCAGGGCATAGCAGAGGGGGAGAAGAACCTCCCTAGCCCTGTTCTCTGCTGGACTCTCTCCTGAATTGGGAGAGCCCAAAACTGGACACAGGATTGCAGCTGTGGTCTCAGCAAGGCAGAGCAGAGGGAGAGAAGAACTAAAGACTAAACTGGCTCAGGAAGTGCCTATCCACCTGTGCCCCTTCCCCTGGCAATCTGTGTTCCTAAACACACCCTCTTTGAGCGTGAATCTTGCCTCTCAGCTTCCAACCCGGAGTGAAATGTTCTACCCAGGCCACAGAGCTTGGGACAGGGAAAAGGCATAAAGGGAAAGTGACTTTCAAATGAAAATACCACCAGATGCTTCCAGCCAGAAGCTTGTGTGGGTGCTGCTAAACGAAGCTTGCAAGTAGGTGTGGCAAATGCTTGGGACGAGGTAAAATAACGCTCATTAAAAAATAGGGGGGACACACACCCCCACCCCAAAAAACCAACACCCCCCCCAACTCCCAAAATATCCTTTGTATTCAACTGCACATTCATACATCATAATGTTCCAGTAAAAGCCCATTTTCCCTTGAGATAATAAAAGAATTGAATTTTTCCTTATCGGTCATCTATTTTTCTAGCTAAAGCTATTACTCCCTCTCCGCGGTTGCTAAGCAACAGGAAATATTAATAGCAGCTTTTATTAGCTTAGCTTTAGCAGTGGAGTAGCAGAATGAGAAAATGGAAAACATAAATGTGTTACATAAATCTTTCAACCTTTCAGGGTTTGTGTTAGTCTCTGTTTTCATAATGATTTATTGAAGTGATGGTTCATTTATGAGAAAAAGGAGTGTGAAATAAGAAAACGGAACATTACCCTGAAGGACTGTTTGGAAATAAATAATTATAGGAGGTGAAGAAAAGCTGTTTAAAACCATTCTTTTTTTTTTTTTTTGAGTTTGGGAAAATTTAAAAAAGACATATTTCTTGCATTTATTGCCTCTGAGGAAAAAAAAAAAAACAAAACAAAAAACCAAAACCAAACCAAACAACACAACACCAAAAGAACTAAACCAAAACTACGACCCTGCTAGAGAGGAGATGCAAACAGGGCTCTGTTTCATACAAAGAAACCTTTGTGGATGGTGGTGGTGATGGTGGTGGTGGTGTTATTGGGGGTTTCCACTATGGGCTGATGGTCAGGAGTTTAGCTTTTAAATCATAGAATGGGAAGGTTGGAAAGGACCTCAAGGATCATCCAGTTCCAATCACCTCCCATGGGCAGGGACACCTCCCACTAGTGCAGGTCATTCTAGGCCTCGTCCAACCTGGACTTGAACACCTCCAGGGAGGTTGTGGAGCACAGAAGACCTGCAGGGAGGTTGTGGCCTCAGCACCACAGCAACATCTGCACCTAGATTGATCAAAACGTTGATCACGTTGGGTGATTCTGTGCTCCACAACCTCCCTGGGCAACCTGTGCCAGTGTCTCACCACCCTCACTGCAAACAACTTCCTCCTAACATCCAGTCTAAATCTCCCCTCTGACACTTCAAACCCATTCCCCTTGTCCTGCCATTCCAAGCCCTTCTCAATAGTCCCTCCCCAGCCTTCCTGGAGCCCCCTTCAGATCCTGGAAGGCCACTCCAAGGTCTCCTGGAAGCCTTCTACTCTCCAGGCTGCAGAGCCCCAACTCTCTCAGCCTGTCCTCACAGCAGAGCTGNGGAAGGGAAAGCCAAAGAGGAGACCCCTCCCATGGGATAGATGTGGGGAAAGAGAGGATCATAGAATAATAGAATGGTAAGGTTGGAAGGGACCTCGTAGAATCATTTTGGCAAGAAAAGCTCTTTAAGGCCATCAAGCACCACATCTCCTGTCTTGGCATCTCTTACTCATCCCTAGAACTCCTCTGATGTCCTCTTTTTTTTTTTTTCCCCCACTTAGCTGTAAAACCTCNTAGTCAATCCTTCATGAGCAGAAAGGCAAATGAGTCAAAACAACCCCACATAGCCAGTGCAAGGTATAAAGATAAGCAGAGGGGGAAGGGAAAGCCAAAGAGAAGATCCCTCCCATGGGATAGATGTGGGGAAAGAGAGGATCATAGAATAATAGAATGGTAAGGTTGGAAGGGACCTCGTAGAATCATTTTGGCAAGAAAAGCTCTTTAAGGCCATCAAGCACCACATCTCCTGTCTTGGCATCTCTTACTCATCCCTAGAACTCCTCTGATGTCCTCTTTTTTTTTTTTTTCCCCCACTTAGCTGTAAAACCTCACTGCTGGGTAAAGCACAATAGAAAAAGGCCCTTCCCANCCTCGTAGAATCATTTTGGCAAGAAAAGCTCTTTAAGGCCATCAAGCACCACATCTCCTGTCTTGGCATCTCTTACTCATCCCTAGAACTCCTCTGATGTCCTCTTTTTTTTTTTTTCCCCCACTTAGCTGTAAAACCTCACTGCTGGGTAAAGCACAATAGAAAAAGGCCCTTCCCAGCTCTCCTGCAGCCCCTTCAGGTGCTGGCAGGCTGATCTAAGGTCTGAGTGGAGCCTTCTCTTCTCTAGGCTGAGCAGCCCCAGCTCTCCCAGCCTGTCCTCCTGAGAGAGGTGCTGCAGCTCTCTGATCACCTTTGTGGCTCTCCACTGGACCTGCTCTGGTCAGTGCACCAGGACTGAAAGATGGGGACCCTGTGAGGCTTTTACTGCTGGTGGCCAGCTGGGGTGTGAAGGAGCTGCCTAAGCACTGCCCCCACCTCCTGCCTCTTTATTCATTCATGAAGGCTCTTCCCACCAGTGTGAACTTGCTGTAAAGGGCACCACTGCAGGGACATTGCTCTGGGCTAGAAGTCATGTTCATACCTTATTTTAACAGGCAGTGATTTGAAGCTATTGGAATATTTATAGAACCATAGAGCTGTTCCAGTTGGGAAAGACCTCTAAGCTCACCCAGTCCAACCCTTCTCTAACTCTGCCCAGGCTGGGGCTAAACCATGGCCCTCAGCACCACAGCTCTTGCCTCTCTGAAACACCTCTGGAGATGGGGATTCAGCCACCTCCCTGGGGGCCCTGTTGCAGTGTTTGAGACCCCTTTCAGGCAACAAGTTTCTTCTAATATCCAACCTAAACCTTCCCTACTGCAGAATATTTCCTCTCCTATGGCTTGTTGCCTGGGAGAAGAAACCAAAGCCCACCTGGCTCAAACCTCAGGCAGTTGCAGAGAGCAATGTGGCTCATGGAAATACAATCATTGACTGGTTTGAGCTGGAAGGGACCTTTGAAGGTCTTCTAGTCCAACCCCCCTGCAGTCAGCAGGGACATCTGCACCTAGAGCAGGTTGAGCAGAGGCCTGGCATGGTTTCAGGTATGGGACTTCTACCACCAGTCTGGCCAACCTGGGACAGGGTCTCATCACCCACAGTGTAAAAAACATCTTCCTTCTCTCTACTCTGAATCCTCCTCTTCCACTTTCAAACCATCACCCCTTCTCCTGTCACAACAGGCCCTGCTCTTTGCCCCCCTTTAAGCACTGAAAGGCCACCAGAAGGTCTCCCTGCAGCCTTCTCTTCCCCAGGCTGCACAACCCCACCTCTCCCAGCCTGGTCTCACAGCAGAGGGCTTCCAGCCCTCCCAGCATTGCTGTGGCCTCTTCTGGCTCTGCTCCAACAGATCCCTATCTGTGCTGTGCTGGGGACTCCAGAGCTGGCCCCAGCAGTGCAGGGGGGGTCTTGGCAGAGCAAGACCAAGGGGGTCTTGGTCTCCCTGCCCCTGCTGCCAACACTGCTGGGCATCAGCTCAGGACACAGCTGGGGCTTGGCTGGGAATGCAAGGTGCTGGTTCATGTTGAGGTTCTTATAAACCATCATCTGTGTTCATGAGGTCCTTCTCCAGAGGGCTGCTCTCCAGCCCTCATCCCCCAGCCTGGATTGGTAGTGAGGGTTTCCCTGATCCAGGTGCAGGACAGTGTGAGCACCTTTACACATCAGTGCCTTCAACAGTCATAGATGCCTTGTAGTGGAAAGCACCAGGAGGATGCAGACACAGGGACAGTTGCTGCTTTCTCCACTCAGCCTCTAGACATGAAGCCAGTGTTTGCTCAGAGCAGCTGCCACACATCCAAAATGCTGCTCACTCCACACAGCACACACAGCTCTGCCCTGATCTCCCCTGGCCATGGCAGAGCAGGAAAGGAGCAGGGGAGCTGCAGCCCCACAGGATGAGCCATGGGGAAGCAGGGGAGATTCAGCATATCCCAGCACAGCAACAGCCTTCGACCAGGTTTGGAGAAGCAGCAAGTTTTGGGGTTCCCATGCAGTGTCAGAGGGCTCCAGGAAGAGCTGTCCCTCTGACCAGCAGCTTCACCCCACAGCAGCACCCAGGTCCCAGCACTGTCCTACCTGGCAAGCAGAGACACCCCCAGCCTGCTCAGCCACTGTCTGGTACTAATGAAATACATCTGCACTGCGTGGGGAGATTCTCAGCCTCTGCCCTTGACTGCCCTTTGCTTCTGTCAAAGATGTTCTGCCAAATCCCTTCTGAAATCTCATTTTTACCCAGCAGCTCCTTAACCCAGTGGGCAGCTCACCTCACTGATGATCATGGTGTTCCTCTCCCCCCACCCCCCAGCTTCCTCCATGTCCCACAGCCCCCATGTTCCACTTCTAGTGTAGTCACAGCCCAGCAAGCCCCTGGGGGGCTCAGCAGTTTCTGGCCCACACTGGGATGTTCAGGCTGGGCAAAAGCCATTCTTTGTCCAAGGGAAAGAGATTTGATTATTTTTTCCTGTACATTCCCATTTATAGAATCACAGAATCACAGAATGGCAAGGTTGGGAGGGACCTCAAAGCTCAGCCAGTTCCAACCCCCTGCCATAGGCAGGGACACCTCCCACTAGCACAGCTCACTCAAGGCCTCCTCCAACCTGGCCTTGAACACCTCCAGGGAGGGAGCAGCCACAACCTCCCTGGGCAACCTGTGCCAGTGTCTCACCACCCTCACTCCAAACAACTTCCTCCTAACATCCACTTTCAATCTCCCCTCTGACACTTCAAACCCATTGCCCCTTGTCCTGGTATTCCCAGCCCTTGTCAATAGTCCCTCCCCAGCCTTCCTGTAGGCCCCCTTCAGATCCTGGAAGGTTACTATCAGGTCCCCTTGAAGCCTTCTCTTCTCCAGGCTGCAGAGCCCCAACTCTCTCAGCCTGTACTCACAGTAGAGCTGCTGCAGGCCTCTGAGCATCTTTGTGGCCTCCACTGGACCCGTTCCAACACTTCCATGTCCTTCCTGTGCTGAGGGTTCCAGAACTGCACACAGTACTCCAAGCTGGTCATGTGGAAGCTGCTTTGAATCACAGAATCACACAGGATCACAGAATCACAGGATCACAGAATTAACCAGGCTGGAAAAGACCTTTGAGATCATCCAGTCCAACCTATCACCTATAACCTTCTAATTAACTAAAGCATGGTACCAAGTGCCTCATCCAGCCTCCTTTAAAACACCTTCAGGGATGTGGACTCCACCACCAATGATGCTGTTGAAGGGTTGGGATGGTGCTGGGACTTTTTTTGCCCATCAGGGTACAGCTGTTTTGCTCAAAACAGGAGCTCCAGATCCTGACACCTCATGGGTAGGCTGGAGCCAGGAGTGGAATCTGGCACACAGCAATTCCACCTTCACTCTCCAGCTGCCGTGGGAACTTCTGCACTGATCTAAACTCTCCCTGACTTGCTTGTACAACAGCAGCTCCTACCTAGCAGAAGCATTGGGAGGCTTAATTCAATCTAAGGATAATGTTGGGACATTCCAGCACAAGGGACACAGCAAAGATGGCAGCAGTTTGCACCTCTGTTTTCCTCACTCACTTCTGAGGTGATTCTCCTCCTCTACCCTGCTCTCCTGAGACCCCACCTACAGCACTGCATCCAGTGTGGGTGCCTCCAGCACAAGAAGGACATGGAACTGATGGAGAAGATCCAGAGGAGGCCACAAAGGTGATCAAAGATCTGGAGCACTTCCACTATGGGGACAGGTTGGGCGAGTTGGGGCTGTTCAGCCTGCAGGAAAAGCAGCTTTCCAATATCTAGGGGGGGG
>VWZE01023124.1:76816-96931 GCA_013396675.1 Eubucco bourcierii
AAAGAAAAAGAAAAAAGAAAAAAAAAAGAAGCTCTTTTTCACTTTGATAGTTTGTAATCTTCATGGTAATCAGATCAGTTAGCTCCTTCACACAGCAGCCAGGAAAAAAAAAAAACCAAACAATTTAATATGAGGCTCATACTCTTCACTCATGTTTTAATTAAAGTAATAAAAGCCAACTCCTAGTTTGCCCTTTACAGGGCACACAGATGTAGAGACCTGAGCTACACAGCAGTGGCTCAGAGCTTTCTGATGGTTGCTGATGGATGTCCTACTTGGAGAGAAATTTAATTTGGCCTCGCTCAGAGGTTGCAGATTGTGGAAGTGGTGCTGGTGCCAAGCAAGATCTGGCATGGTCCTTGGTAGGATCATGATATGGGTGATCACAGAATCCTAGAATGGGCTGGGTTGGAAGGTTATCCAGTCTAACCCTCCTTGCAGTCATCAGGGACATCTTCCACTAAAGCAGGTTGCCCACAGCCCTGTCCAGCCTCACCTTGAATATCTCCAGGGATGGGGCCACAACCACCTCCCTGGTTCCACTACCCTCATTGTGCAGAACTTGTTTCTAACATCCAATCTCAATCTGCTCTTCTCTGGTTAGAAGCCATTGCCCTCATCCTGTCCCTGCAGGCCTTTGCAAACAGCCTGCTTGTAGCTGCTTCAGGTGCTGGAAGGTTACTGTTAGGTCTCCCTAGAGCCTCTTCTTCTCCAGGCTGAACAACCCCAGCTCCCTCAGCCTGTACTCATAACAGAGATGCTCCAACCCCCTGATCATTTTCACGGCCCTCCCCCCACCCCAGATCTACTCCATCAGGTCCATGTCCTCCCTGTACTGAAGGCTCCAGACCCAGATGAGGTCTCACCAGAGCAGAGTAAGGTGGGAGGGTGATGGGTGCTCTGGATCAGCTCTGCCACCTTCCATGCCACTAGCAGGAGCTAAGACTGCTGTGCCAATGCCCTTCAGCTGGGTGCAATGCCACAGCATGTCTCCCTGGGAAGGCTTAGCATGTCTCTGATTTTTGGTTCCTATCACAGCCCTGACCAGCCTGGTCTGATGCATCACCAGCCTGGAGCAGGCTGCCCAGAGAGATTATGGATTCTGCATCTCTGGAGCCATTCCAAACCCACCTGGAGATGTTCCTGGGTGGTTTACTCTAGGTGATCCTGTTCTAGCAGGGAGGTTGGACTAGATGATCTTCAGAGGTCCCTTCCAACCCCTACTACTCAGTGATTCTATGAAATCTCTAAGCATCCTCCAAAGGAGCAGAACCACACAGGACTGGTGGCACTGAATGCTTCCCCTCCCTGGGTCACTGCAGTGCTTGCTCCCGCCCATGGTACCCTACCACATGCTCACCTTCTCCCCAGTTCCCTGGAGCAGCAAACTCCCCTCTCCCAGGCACCCATGGTGCAAGTTCCCCTCCTGGGTATGGAGAAGACCACTCCAGCCAGGCTACCCATGGCATCCATGCTCCCCTGCCCAGCTGTTCCCACTCTGAGTTGCTCAGGCTGCAAGAAGGGCAATGCCCAGGGTTCTACTGCACAAATCACAGCATCACAGTGTGGTTGGGGTTGGAAGTGACCTCTGGAGGTCATCCAGTTCAACCCCTCCTACTAAAGCAGGGTCACCCACAGATTGCTCAGGATCACAGTGTCCAGGTGGGTTTGGAATCTCTCCAGTGAAGGAGACTCCACAACCCCTCTGGGCAGCCTGCTCCAGGGCTCCAGCACCCTCACATCTAAAAAGTTTCTCTTCCAGTTCAGATGGAACCTCCTGGGTTCCAGTTTGTGCCTATTTGGCATTTGTCCTGTCACTGGGCACCACTGACAAGAGTCTGGGCTCATCCTCTTGCCCTCACTCTTTAGCTCTTGCTGAGCATTGATCAGATCCCTGCTGGGGCTGCTCTTCTCCAGACTCTCAGCCTTTGCTCCTCACAGAGCTGCTCCAGGCCCTTCAGCATCTTTGTAGTAGCCTCTCCAGGACTCTCTCCAATAGTTCCTTGTCTCCCTTGAACTGGGGAGCCTAGAACTGGCCCCTGTACTCCAAATGTGGCCTCACAAGGGCAGAGGGCAAGGAGAACACTCCTTAAGCTGTTTGCCACACTCTTCTGAATGCACCCCAGGACACCATTTGCCTTCTTGGCCACTCGCACATTGCTGGATCCCAGTTAACTTTCCCACCAGCACTCCTAGGTCCTTCTCCACAGAGCTGCTTTCCATCAGGTCAGCCTCTCTCTCCTGGTGCAGGGAGTTGTTCCTCCACAGACACAGGACCTCACACTTGTCCTTATTGAACTTCATGAGGTTTCCCTCCACCCAGCTGTGCAGCCCCTCCAGGTCTTGCTGAATGACAGCACAGCCTGGTGGGATTTCTGCCACCCATCCCAGTCTGGCATCATCAGCAAGCTTATTAAGGGTACACTTCTACCTGGAGCAGATGCAGAAGACCTAACACAACAGACCTGTTGCATGCAAGCACTCAGCCAGTCCATTCTTATGGGTTGGCTCCCCACAAGGTCACAGAGTCACAGACATGCAGCTTGGCAATGCCCCTCAGAAGCACCAAGTCCAATCTAGAACCCTACTCTGCAAGATTCACCTTCAACCATAGCCCCAAGCAACACATCCAAACCACCCTTAAATACAGCCAGGCTGCTCCCTGGGCAGCTCATTCCAGCCCTGACCACTCTCTCTGTGAAAAACTTTTTCCTAATGTCCAATCTAAACCTGCCCAGCCTCAGCTTGAGGCCATTCCCCCTTGTTCTGTCTCCAATTCCCTGTTGAGCAGAGCCCAGCAGCAGCCTCTCCACAATGTCCCTTCAGGTAGCTGTAGACAGCTCTGAGGTCCTACCACTTTGTCAGAGCAGTGAGGGCTTGGGTAACATTTCACACTTGCAGGGTGCCAGAGCACTGCTGGACACCAGTTTGGTTCCACTGCTCTGCCCAACCTCAGGAATGAGAGAGGTTAGTGTGAACATTTTGGGGCAGAGGAGCTGGATGGCCACACTCTGCATTCACAACCCTCATCATCCTCCAGTACCTCCAGAGCCCCAAGCTGCTGTGCTGAGCAGGTTAGGCCATCACAGGGCTGGAATAGAGCCCAACCCAGCACACACCCAGGGTAGGCTCAGAGCTGCCAGGGAGTGAAGGGCTCCTTCTGCAGCTGGCCAAGGTGATGGAGGGGTCTTCCTTTGTGCACAGGCCTTCATCCAAGCCCTGAAGTGGAAAACAATGTTTTCCTGCTGGAAGTAAGTGGTTCCCCACTTAATCACCCTGTTGTGACAAGAGACCCAAACACCAACTCAGGTTGGGGCTCTGGTGAGAAGAGAAGAAGTAATCCATCAGTTGGGAAAGGAAATCCCAAGAGCAACAGCCTGGGTTGGTTTTGTTCCTATTCCTGCAGCATTTCCACAAAGAAATAGCATTTCCCAAAGTCACTCCCCAGAGGTGCATTACAGCAGCAATCCAACCTCTGCAGGACTTGGAGCCAAACCCCACCAGGAGAAAAAGTTGCTCATCACAGCTCCTGGTCAGTGGTTCTCAGAGCTCAGCATCACCCCTCAGAAGCCAAGCCCTGGCTCCCCACCACGCTGCAGCCCAGCAGGCTGCTCAGGCAGCGAGGAGCCAGCACAGTGTGAGGAGGTGCAGGACCTGATGGCAGAAACAGAAGGTGCAGGAAGGCTCTGGGGGTGCCTTTGCCTGAAGTGACAACCACCACTGGAGGGAAAACCAGCACCCTGCCAGCAGCAGCAGGGGCTCCAGCAGAGTATTTCACCACTCTCACTGTGCAGAACTTCTTCCTGAGGTCCAACCTAAATCTACCCTGCTTCAATTTCAAACCATCACTCCTTGTCCCAAAGGATGATGATGATTATCATCATCATCATCATAGAATCATAGAATGGTAAGGTTGGAAGGGACCTCAAAGATCATCCTGACATAGGCAGGGACACCTCCCACTAGTACAGGTCACTCAAGGCCTCCTCCAACCTGGCCTTGAACACCTCCAGGCAGGTTGTGATGGATGATCTTTGAGGTCCCTTCCAACTTCACCATTCTATGATTCTATGATAAGATGCACCAAATGCCCAGCCAGGCCACTGTAGGGGGCACAGATAGGACCACCTCTCATCTCCTGGTCAGGAGGACAGCTAAGCACATGCTGAAGTCATAGAATCATAGAATGGTAAGGTTGGGAGGGATCTCATCTCCTAGAAGGACCTGAGCATGGGCTTAACTTTATGCATGTTTGGGGCTCCACATCAGGCACATGAGTATCTGAGCCCTGACATGTCTGGTTCATGTATATCATAGAATCATTGATTGGTAAGGTTGGAAGGGACCTCAAAGATCATCCAGTTCCAAACCCCTACCATAGGCAGGGACACTTCCTACTATTACAGCTCACTCAAGGCCTCATCCAACCTGGCCTTGGACACCTGCAGGGAGGTTGTGGAGCACAGAAAACCTCCAGGGAGGTTGTGGAGCACAGAATCACCCAACGTGATCTTTGATCACGTTGGGTGATTCTGTGCTCCACAACCTCCCTAGGTAACCTGTGCCAGTGTCTCACCACCCTCACTGCAAACAACTTACTCCTAACATCCACTTTCATTCATCCATTGCCCCTTGTCCTGTCATTTTAAGAATCATCATCACCACCACCATCATTATTATCATTATCATTTTCTTTAATTACTTCAGCCAGCCCTTCACCAGCAACAGGAGCTTCTCCTGCTACGACTAAGTCACCAGAACTGCGCCGTTCAAAGCTGTCACTGTCACCCAGGAGCTCATGCAAAATTCACAAGCCTGGATCATCAGTTTGTAGTTGTGCTCCCCTCCAAAACCAAGCCTGCAAGGGTTTCCATTAGTTGTTGATTAAAATAAATGAGATGCAACACTCCATTGTTCATTCTAAAAGAGTCCAGGAGACTCCTTCCTGACTCCTCTGCTGAGAAAGCCTTTTAATATCTCTCAATACCTCCCTTTATTTATTTATTTATTTATTTATTTTTGTTCTCCAGCACAACAGATGACATTAGATAGGTATTACTCAAAGAGTAGCAGGGAGAAAGCAGAATCTGTACCTCAGCCTGGGTGCCTGCTGTAACCTGTGCTCCTTTGCTTCCACAGCACTGCTGGCTGCTGCTCAGTCCTCTCTTGCACCTCAGATTCCTCATAAAAGCTCTCACTCCTCTTCAATCTTTCTATAGATGTCTGCTCTCCTCAGACCCCACCTGGAGTGCTGTGTGCAGTTCTGGAGCCCCCAACACAACCATTCTCTTGTGCAGCCTTTACTATGACAAGACTCAAAAGAAGGATTACCCTAAGGTATCACTCAACCACATGCATGAGCTTCTGGTTTCATAGAATCATAGAATGGGAAGGTTGGAAGGGACCTCCAGGATCATCCAGTTCCAACCCCCTGCCATAGGCAGGGACACCTCCCACCAGTACAGGTTACTCAAGGCCTCCTCCAACATGGCCTTGAACACCTCCAGGGAGGTTGTGGAGCACAGAAGACTTGCAGGGAGGTTGTGGAGCACAGAATCACCCAACGTGATCAAAGATCACGTTGGGTGATTCTGTGCTCCACAACCTCCCTGGGCAACCTGTGCCAGTGTCTCACCACCCTCACTGCAAACAACTTCCTCCTAACATCCACTTTCAATCTCTCTTCTGTCACTTCAAACCCATTCCCCTTGTCCTGCCTTCCAAGCCCTTGTCAATAGTCCCTCCCCAGCCTTCCTGTAGTTCCCTTTCAGACACTGGAAGGCTACTCTAAGGTCTTCTGGAAGCCTTCTCTTCTGCAGGCTGCAGAGCCCAAACTCTTTCAGCCTGTTCTCATAGGGGAGTTGCTCCAGCCCTCTGACCATCTTCCAACCCTTCTTCTTCCAACCCTTCTTCTGGAGAAAATCCAGGTGTGAGACAGCAGCTGTGGTGAGCACATTGCACCTCATGGGCTTCAGGGACAAACAAACTGCTGGAAACTCCTCCAAACTCATGCATCCTGGCAGGTCAAGGACCAACCAACATGAGAACATGTTACAGCTGAGGAAGTGCACATTGTCACTTCACTGCCAGTGACAGAGCATCTCCACCAAAGCCACTCCTAGAGGGAAAATCAAAGTTCACATCAGTCTTGTTTTAGAGCTTCCTAAAACAGGAGAAGGAAGAGGAGAACGAAGAAGGAATCTCAGAATCACAGAACCTTAGAGGTTGGAAGGCACTTTCAGAAATCATTGAGTCCAACCTCTCTGCCAAGCAGCATCACCCAGGGCAATGCACACAGGAATGCGTCCAGGTGGGGTTGGAAAGTCTGCAGAGAAGGAGACTCCACTCTGGGCAGCCTGCTCCAGGGCTCTGTCATCCTCACTGTCAAGAAATTTCTCCTCATGCTGAGGTGAAACCTTCTCTGTTCCAGTTTGTACCCATTGCTCCTTGCCTGCTGACCACCCAAAAGAGCTTGGCCCCATTCACTCAACCCCCACCCCTCAGATCCTTGTACACATTGCTCAGATCTCCTCTCAGCCTTCTCTTCTCCAGACCAAACAGCCCCAGGGCTCTCCAGGCTCTTTCCGTAGGGGAGATGCTCAACTCAACAAAGAGGATGGAGGAGAAGCAAGAGAAAAGGAAGGATGACTCATGTCTTCAGCAGCAGCACTCAGCTGCCCTCATGTCTCGTCAGACCCCACCTGGAGTACTGTGTGCAGTTCTGGAACCCTCAGCACAGGAAGGACATGGAAGTGTTGGAGCGGGTCCAGAGGAGGCCACAAAGATGATCAGAGGGCTGGAGCAGCTCTCCTATGAGGACAGGCTGAGAGAGTTGGGGCTCTTCAGCCTGGAGAAGAGAAGGCTTCGAGGGGACCTGATAGTAGCCCTCCAGTTTCTGAAGGGGGCCTACAGGAAGGCTGGGGAAGGATTATTTACAAGGTCCTGCAACGACAGGACAAGGGGCAATGGGTTTGAACTGGCAGAGGGGAGATTTAGACTGGATGTTAGGAGGAAGTTCTTTGCAGTGAGGGTGGTGAGACAGTGGAACAGGTTGCCCAGGGAGGTTGTGGCTGCTCCCTCCCTGGATGTGTTCAAGGCCAGATTGGATGAGGCCTTGAGTAACCTGTACTAGTGGGAGGTGTCCCTGCCTATGGCAGGGGGTTGGAACTAGATGATCCTTGAGGTCCCTTCCAACCTTACCATTCTATGATTCTATGTTGCCTGGGGCTCTGCAGCCCTGGATCCGTGGTCTCCAGTGAGGAAGAAGACTCCCCCCAGCCACACTGCATGGATCTGCCCCAGCCCCAGGTTTATTTTACCAACTGTTGACGTTCTGCTGCAATTCAGTCGAGACTGGTGGGAGGCCCAGGAGGTGGGAGGACAACAAGTCTGCCAGTATTATGACAAGGCTTGATGGCACATTTCATAGCAGAGGCTGCCAAGATGAGCTGTGTCTAGTCTGGAGCCTTAGCAGGATGAGAGGAAGGTATCGGAGCCTCCTGCGCCGTCATTAATTCCTAATTAGGCTCCGCTTTGCTTTCTGCATTGTTGCTTATTTACCAAACAGCCCTGGATTGTGCCATCCAGTTCCTTCTAAGCACCAAACCCCATTGTTATGCTAAAAAAAAAAAAAAAAAAAAAANATGTTATGAGAAAAAAAAAAAAAAAAAAAAAAAGGAATGTTCCAAACGTTATTTATGATTTGATAAACCTTGTGCTACCCTGAATGAGGACATTAAATGGCAAGAACACTACTTCAAAATCCCATTTTAAATAAGTCACCCGGACAGCTGTGCCTTTATAAAACACATTAGAGTGGCACTCAGAGCACATATGGCTCAGGGATATATACAAATTATACAATTTCTGTCATTCTATCAAATAAGAGGCACGTTTTGACCCCAGAAATGAGTCAAATGTAAGTTGTAATTCAAGCCCCACCGGAGGCCCTGCTGGTAATGGATCCTGACGGCTGATCAAAGAGCTCTGACCATTTGACCCACCAGATCAGCGACTTACTGTATCTATTATGGTTAATACAGAGCTGGGCTGGAAGATGGATGGAGATAAACAGATAAAGGGCAAGAGATGGAGCAGATAAAAGTTTTGATTTATGCACACCCGGGCACACGGATCCACGGGGAGAAGGATTTCATGCGCAGGGAGAGGGGCAGGCATATGCCAGCCCACAGGAAGCTTTGAAGGGGGGGATGCAGGGCATGTGTGTGTGTGCACGTGGGTCACAGAATCACAAAGGTTGGAGAAGGCCTCATCAAGTCCCAACACTCCCCATGACCATTAGATCATAGCTGAAAGTGCTGCACCTACTCGTTCGTTTAATACCTGCAGGGACGGTGACTCCACCACCTCCCCTGGCAGCCTGCTCCAATGCCTGAAAACCCTTTCAGTAAAGAAATCATAGAATCATGGAATGGGAAGGTTGGAAGGGACCTCAAGGATCAGCTAGTTCCAACCCCCTGCCATAGGCAGGGACACCTCCCACTAGCACAGGTTACTCAAGGCCTCATCCAACCTTGTCTTGAACACTTCTAGGGAGGTTTTTCCAAATATCCAACCTAAACCTCCCCTGGCACAATCTGAGGCCATCTCCTCTTGTCCTGTTGTTAGTTACTCAGGAGAAGAGGTCAACAGCAGCCTCACTGCAACCTCCCTTCAGCAAAATCAAACAGAATCTCCCCCAACTTCCCTCTGTGCATCAGGATTAACTCCCACACCCAGCTGAGCTCCTGACAACTTGCACAGAGCCAGAGAAAACTCCACCTTCTACTTTGCATACAGGTTGCCACATCCAAACATGTCTGTGCCCACAGATCTCCTTTCTCAGCAGGGTGAACATGAGCAGCTCCATCCACAGAACTGCTTTGTTTGGAGGAGACCTTTCAAATCATCAGTTATTAAGCCAGCACTGCCAGGTGACCACTGCCAGGTGTCCCTCAGCACCACATCTATCTACATGGCTTGGAAACCCCTCCAGGTATGGGGACTCCACCACCTCCCTGGGCAGCCTGTGCCAGTGCCTGACCTGATGCATCTCCCTGGCCTGACTGATCTGCCCTACTGGCAACCAGCGTTTGCAGGAGGAGCCACAGCACTTAGCTTCTTGGTGCAGCACCAGGTCTGTTGATCAGCTGGAATAAACTGTGCACTGCCAGCTCCTGGGATGAGGCTGAGCACAGAACTCAGCCCACCCAGCAGCAAGCACTGGGCTCTTCACCCCTTCAAAGCCAGAGGCATGTCATGGAGACAGGAGAGAGATGGCAAACACTCCCCTAAAGCTCTCCATACCATCCCTCCACAGCCCAGGCACAGAATCACAGAGTCACAGACACATGCAGCTTGGCAATGCCCCTCAGAAGCACCAAGTCCAACCTAGAACCCTACTCTGCAAGATTCACCTTCAACCATAGCCCCAAGCAACACATCCAAACCACCCTTAAACACAGCCATGGTTGGTGACTGCACCACCTCCCTGGGCAGCTCATTCCAGCCCTGACCACTCTCTCTGTGAAAAACTTTCTCCTAATGTCCAATCTAAACCTGCCCAGCCTCAGTTTGAGGCCATTCCCCCTTGTTCTGTCTCCAATTCCCTGTTGAGCAGAGCCCAGCAGCAGCCTCTCCACAATGTCCCTTCAGGTAGCTGTAGACAGCTCTGAGGTCCTACCACTTTGTCAGAGCAGTGAGGGCTTGGGTAACATTTCACACTTGCAGGGTGCCAGAGCACTGCTGGACACCAGTTTGGTTCCACTGCTCTGCCCAACCTCAGGAATGAGAGAGGTTAGTGTGAACATTTTGGGGTAGAGGAGCTGGATGGCCACACTCTGCATTCACAACCCTCATCATCCTCCAGTACCTCCAGAGCCCCAAGCTGCTGTGCTGAGCAGGTTAGGCCATCACAGGGCTGGAATAGAGCCCAACCCAGCACACACCCAGGGTCAGTCCCTGACCACTCTCTCTGTGAAAAACTTTCTCCTAATGTCCAATCTAAACCTGCCCAGCCTCAGTTTGAGGCCATTCCCCCTTGTTCTGCCTCCAATTCCCTGAGAGCAGAGCCCAGCAGCAGACTCTCCACAATGTCCCTTCAGGTAGCTGTAGACAGCTCTGAGGTCCTACCACTTTGTCAGAGCAGTGAGGGCTTGGGTAACATTTCACACTTGCAGGGTGCCAGAGCACTGCTGGACACCAGTTTGGTTCCACTGCTCTGCCCAACCTCAGGAATGAGAGAGGTTAGTGTGAACATTTTGGGGCAGAGGAGCTGGATGGCCACACTCTGCATTCACAACCCTCATCATCCTCCAGTACCTCCAGAGCCCCAAGCTGCTGTGCTGAGCAGGTTAGGCCATCACAGGGCTGGAATAGAGCCCAACCCAGCACACACCCAGGGTCAGTCCCTGACCACTCTCTCTGTGAAAAACTTTCTCCTAATGTCCAATCTAAACCTGCCCAGCCTCAGCTTGAGGCCATTCCCCCTTGTTCTGTCTCCAACTGCCTGTGAGCAGAGCCCAGCAGCAGCCTCTCCACAATGTCCCTTCAGGTAGCTGTAGACAGCAATGAGTTCTGCCCTCAGCCTCCTCTTCCTCACACTAACCATCCCCAGCTCCCTCAGTTGCTCCTCATCAGAATTATTCTCCAGGCCCTTCCCCAGTTTCCTTGCTCTCCTCTGGACCCACTCCAGCAGCTCCACATCTCTCTCGCATTGTAGTGCCCCAAACTGAACACAACCCATTCCTACTCCCAACCAGTCAAGGCAGAATTGTCCCCAAAGCCATGCCAGGGCCCAGTTGTTCCCACACCTTGCACTACATCCCAGCTCCCATAAGGTATTTCCTGCCTTTACCCACCCATAAGGTGGGATAACAACAGCTTTGTGCAGGGTGTTTCCAGGAGCAGCTTAGGAAGCACCTGAGGACTCTTCCCACAATTGCAGAAGTCTCAACACCAAACCAAGCTGCAGGAGGAATTTCCCAACCTCTGTTTTTCCTGGGGTTATTCTCCCTGACACAAAGACCAAGTTGGTTTCTCACTAGAAGGGCATCAAGGTGCTGGAGCAGGTCCAGAGAAGGTCAATGAGGCTGGTGGAGGTCTTGAGCACAAGTCCTGGGAGGAGCTCCTGAGGATGTTCAGCCAGCAGAGAAGGAGGCTGAGGAGGGATTCTCTACAACTCCCTGAAAGGAGGCTGCAGTGAAGTGGGGTTGGGTTTTTCTCTCAGGTACCAAGTGACAGGAGGAGAGGAAATGGCCTCAAGCTGCACCAGGGGAGATTTAGGTTGGCCACGAGGAACAATTTCTACCCTGTAAGGGTTGTTAATTCCTGGAACAGGCTGCCCAGGGAGGTGGTGGAACCACTGTCTCTGGAGGTGTTTAAAAGCTGTTTGGATAAGGAGCTCAGGGCCATGGTCTAACAGTTGTGTGCAGGCAGATGTTAGGTTATGGTTGGACTTGATGATCTCCAGGTCTTTTCCACCCAGGCAATTCTGTAAGACCACAACCAATGCCTCTCCTTACTGATGTTGGAGGTGGGGGTGGGGGCTTACTTTCTTTTTAGCACATTGTACCACAGAGTACATTGTGTGGTTGGCCATTCCCTGGGATTTCTGCATCACTTAATTCCTTGCCTTTGTTTAGGGAGGTGGGGAAGAAAGAAAGAAAGAAAATTGCCAGGAGTGAGGAATGATGCTCTGCTGCCTTCATCAGACACAACAGAGCCCTCACTCATCTTGGGGGGTCAGATATCCACAGTGGTTTGATCAGATGTCAAGTTGCATTTATACTCTGGCCTCTGCTGGGGCTTGAATTACATTTTACATTTGACTCACTCCTGGGGTCAAATGTCCCTCCTGTGTGACAGAACAAGAGGAATTCTTTTCCCCAAGGAGGCTGTGCCGGCGTGAGTCTGGATCTGTCAGCACTTGCATTGTGTCTGAGGCTCCTGTGCTTCTGCATGTCCTTCTGGGCTGAAACCAAACCCCTCTGGGATGACAAGAAGGGAGGCAGCCAGCAGCACGTAAAGAGACCCCATTGAGGGAGGTGAGGGAAGGAGCAGATCAGCTGCTGTCAGATATGTTGGGTGGGGTTTTGTTTGGGTTTTTGGAGGGGGTTTGGGATGGAGTTTCTGCAGGTTAGCAGCTCTGTAGGGTAAGGGATGATGAGAAAGAGGAAAGCAGAGCTCAGTCCTGGCTCTCCCATGCTCTTGCATGGCAAATGTTAGCCCGTTTTTCAGAGGAGGTTGTGGCTGCTCCCTCCCTGGAGATGTTCAAGGCCAGGTTGGAGGAGGCCTTGAGTGAGCTGTACTAGTGGGAGGTGTCCCTGCCTATGGCAGGGGGTTGGAACTAGATGATCCTTGAAGTCCCTTCCAACCTTCCCATTCTATGATTCTATGACACCTGAAGAGTGTGGCTAGCAGGAGCAGGGCAGTGCTTGTCACCCTGTACCCAGCACTGGTGAGGCCACATCTTGAGTACTGGGGTCAGTTTTGGGACCTCACTACAAGAAGAACATTAAGGTTCTGGAGAGGGTCCAGGGTCTGGAAAAGGGGTCTGGTGAGGTGCAGCTGAGGGTACTGGAGAAAAGGAGGTTGAGGAGAGACCTTCTTGACCTCTACAACTCCCTGCAAGAGGTTATTGTGAGGCTGGGGTTAATCTCCCAGGTAACAAGAGATAGGACAAGAGGAAATGGCCTCAGGCTGAGCCAGGGGAGGTTTAGGTGTGATGCTAGAAGAAACTCACTGAAAGGGTTCTCAAACACTGGCACAGGCTGCCCAGGGAGGTAGATGAATTCCCATCCCTGGGGGGTGTTTAGAAGAAGCAGAGAAGTGGTGCTGAGGGCCATGGTTTAGTACCAGCCTTGAGCAGAGCAGGAGAATGATTTGATTTGATGATCTTAAAGGGCTTTCCCAACAGAAATGGTCCCATGATTCTGTGAGATACTGCCCAAGTTCTTTAGGACCCCAAACCATACAAGGGGCTGAGATAAGCTCAGATCAAGGTGCTGTAGGACCATGATGCTACCCAGGGACTGCTCAGCACAGGAGCAACCTGAACTGAGCCCCCAGCACAGGAAGGACATGGAAGTGTTGGAGCCAGTGCAGAGGTGGCCACCAAGATGTTGAGAGGGTTGCAGCAGCTCTGCTGTGAGGACAGACTGAGAGAGTTGGGGCTCTGCAGCCTGGAGAGGAGAAGGCTTCCAGGAGAGCTTGGAGTGGCCTTGCAGGATCTGAAGGGGGCTGCAGGAAGGATGGGGAGGGAATATTGACAAGGGCTTGGAATGGCAGGACAAGGGGAATGGGTTTGAAGTGGCAGAGGGAAGGTTTAGACTGGGTGTGAGGAGGAAGTAGTCTGCAGTGAGGGTGGTGAGACACTGGCACAGGCTGCCCAGGGAGGTTGTGGAGCACAGAATCACAGTCAGGTGAAAAGCACAATTCTTTTCATCACCTCTGCCCCACCCTGGTTTAAAGCCCAGGGTTTTAAGTGGCTTCCGTTTTTCAGTGCAATGCTTCACACAGGTCACTCAAGGCCTCCTCCAACCTGAACACCTCCAGGGAGGGAGCAGCCACAACCTCCCTGGGCAACCTGTGCCAGTGTCTCACCACCCTCACTGCAAACAACTTCCTCCTAACATCCACTTTCAATCTCCCCTCTGCCACTTCAAACCCATTCCCCTTGTCCTGGCATTCCCAGACCTTGTCAATAGTCCCTCCCCAGCCTTCCTGGAGCCCCCTTCAGATCCTGCAAGGCTACTCTAAGCTCTCCTGGAAGCCTTCTCTTCTCCAGGCTGCAGAGCCCCAACTCTCTCAGCCTGTCCTCACAGCACAGCTGCTGCAGCCCTCTCAGCATCTTGGTGGCCTCCTCTGCACTGGCTCCAACACTTCCATGTCCTTCCTGTGCTGAGGGCTCCAGAACTGCACCCAGGACCGCAGGTGGGGTCTGAGGAGAGCAGAGCCAAGGGGCACAATCCTCTCCCTTGCCCTGCTGCCCACACTGCTCTTGCTGCAGCCCAGCACACAGTTGCTGTCTGGGCTACACTCACACTGCAGCCTCAGGTTGAGCTTTTCATCAGCCCAGACCCCCAGGGCCTGTTCCTCAGGGCTGCTCTCAACCATTCCCCACCCAGCCTGGAGCTGTGCTTGTGAAAACAGGGAAAAGCCCCATCCCAGCAGGCCCATCCATTGCAGTGTGCCAAGGGCTGAGTGCTGCTCCTCACATGCTGCCCAGGCATCTCTTGGGTAGTGGTTTAGCAGCCTCTCACAGGAGGTTTGTGAAGCCACACTCCTGCTGCTCAATGGATTTGTTCAGGTCACAACAGGTTTAGCAAACAATAAAGAACATCTGGAAGTCCCTTTTAAACACAAGAGTTATCAGTAATAAACCTCTGACTGCTGCTATAAAGTGCTCTCTGATAACCAAGGGCTGATGTGCAGGTAAATAAAGGCAAATGATAACTCAAAGGCTCTGTGGGGAGTGGGAATGGAGGCAGGAAATAGATAGGGAAGAGTTTGTCCTGTTTTGTCTCTCCAGTTCACCTCCTTGTGTTTGGGACAGTCAGAGAAGTGCTGGGAGTGGGACCAAGGGGTGCAAGGGCACAGGGTGGCACGTGGGGTGCCATGGGATGCTGCAGTGACCACCTCATCACCTTACCTGGGGTGGATCAAGAAGGGAGAGAAGGTGAGGGAAGAAGGTTGCTCCCTGTTCCCCTCCTGCCACCCCAGGTAAGGCTATGGGGGAGTCACTGCAGCCTATATTTTTATTTGGAAGTCAGCCCTCTTCCCCATCCTCCTCCTCCTCAGCACTGGTGCAGCAAACCATTCATAGAACCACAGAATTATTAAGGCTGGAAAAGACCTTTAGGATCATCCAGTCCAACCATAACCCAACTACCATAGCCACTAAACTGTAGCCTGAAGCACCACATCTACAGCTTCTCAAACACCTCCAGGGATGAGGACTCCACCACCTCTCTGGGCAGCCTATGCCAATGTCTGACCACTCTTGAAGGAAGGAAATTTTTACTGTTACCCAACCTAAACCTCCCCTGGCTGCAGCATCACTTCTGATGTCCACCCAGCTGCCCACCTGGATGTGATAGGAGATGTGAGGAGATGTCTGATGATATCAAGGAGGAAACACAAGTGGGCCATGGTTCAGCCCCAGTCCAGCCCAAGCCTGCAGGCACATGATGGCCAACTGAATCCAGTAATGGGACAGGGAATAATGAATATAAGCTAGAACATAGGAATTTCCACCTCCATGTGGGTGATGGAGCTCTGGAGCAGGCTGCCCAGAGAGGTCTGGAGTCTCCTTCCCTGAGGACTTTCAAAGCCAACCTGGATGTGTTCCTGTGTGGCCTGCCCTAGGTGATCCTCCTTTGGCAGGGGGGGGTTGGACTTGATGATCTCTGGAGGTGCCTTCCAAACCCTAACACCCTGTGATTCTGTGAATGTGCCTGGCTGCTGAGCTGGCATTGCCAGCCCTTCCTGATGAGCCTGTGGAATAGTTTCCCTTGGCCCTCTGTTAGCATCCACCACTTTCTGGTAGGCTTTGCAATGCCCTTTTGAGCATGAGAAGGGGGACAAAGCTGACCCCCAGCCAGGAGAGCTTGTGGCCACCCAGGTTCTCTCTGTGTTTACTCAGCCTCTGGCAATTCCTGGCTCTAATGATCAGGCACACATATTTGTTTCTGGTGAATCACTGATAGCACAGAGCTCCTGCTTCCTTCCCCACCCTCTGGAAATGCAGCTCTGAGGAATCAGCCTTCTCGTGAGGTCTCAGTGGCTTTCCATGCTGTCACAGCATCACAGAATCACAGAACACACTGGGTTGGATGAGATCCTCATAGGTCATCTTGCCCAGCACTCCTGCAGTGAGCAGGATAACTCCTGCTAGATCAGGATGCTCAGAAGTCAATGAGTTTGACCTTGAATGTCACCAGGGATGGGGCCTCAACCACATCCCTGGGCAACCTGTTCCAGTATTTCACCACCCTCATTGTGCAGAACTTGCTCCCGATGGCCAATCTAAATCTCCCTGCTCCAGCTTTCAAACCACTGCACCTCCTCCTATCACTCCAAGCCCTTCTAAACAGTCCCTCTCCAACCTTCCTGTAGGTCCCCTTCAGATACTGAACTGCAGCTCTAATGTCTACCCAGAGCCTTCTCTTCTCCAGGCTGAAGAGCCCCAACTCTGCCAGCCTGTGTTCTCAGGAGCAGTGCCCCAGCCCTTTGAACATCTTTGTGACCCTGCTCTGGACCTGTTCCATCAGGTTCATGTCCTCCCTGTGTTGAGGACCACAGAGCTGGACACAGCACTTCAGGTGAGGTCTCACCAGAGTAGAGCAGAGGGGCAGAATCAGCTCTCTTGACCTGCTGGCCATGCTGCTTTTGATGTAGCCCAGGATNAGTCAATGAGTTTGACCTTGAATGTCACCAGGGATGGGGCCTCAACCACATCCCTGGGCAACCTGTTCCAGTATTTCACCACCCTCATTGTGCAGAACTTGCTCCCGATGGCCAATCTAAATCTCCCTGCTCCAGCTTTCAAACCACTGCACCTCCTCCTATCACTCCAAGCCCTTCTAAACAGTCCCTCTCCAACCTTCCTGTAGGTCCCCTTCAGATACTGAACTGCAGCTCTAATGTCTACCCAGAGCCTTCTCTTCTCCAGGCTGAAGAGCCCCAACTCTGCCAGCCTGTGTTCTCAGGAGCAGTGCCCCAGCCCTTTGAACATCTTTGTGACCCTGCTCTGGACCTGTTCCATCAGGTTCATGTCCTCCCTGTGTTGAGGACCACAGAGCTGGACACAGCACTTCAGGTGAGGTCTCACCAGAGTAGAGCAGAGGGGCAGAATCAGCTCTCTTGACCTGCTGGCCATGCTGCTTTTGATGTAGCCCAGGATAAGATTGGCCACCTGGGCTCCAAATGCCCATTGCTGGCTCAGATCCAGCTTCTCATCTGCCAGTAACCCCTGTCCTCAAAAGCCAGAGCAGGAACAGCTCTCCTGAGCAATGAGCCACCACCCTACCACACTTTAAGGCAACAAACAACAGGTTTTCATCCCCTTTCCAGTTTAATATGCATAACTTGAATTGCTGCTGGTATCTGAGTTAGGTACACCATGGATGATCAGTGGGTTGCAGCAAGTCCCAAACCCTGCAGCATTAGCACACCATAACCTCACCCCAGGCCACACACACCACAGTGCACAGCTACAGGAAGCTGGCAGCACCTTGGGCTTTTCAAGGTTTGCAACTCCTCACCTTCACGCAGTGTAACCCTGCAAAGCCCATGAGGTTCATGTCTGTGGTCAGCAGAGTCCACACTGTAACTGTCCAGAGCAGGCCAGAAGTGGCTGTTTGAAAACATCAGCAGTGAACTTGGACTGGCAGCTATAGCAGGGAGATCCTTCCCCCCAAGAGTGGAGCTTCATGTACCTCCAAGATGTGTAAGTTCTGGAGCTCGCGGCATGGGAAGGACATGGAAATGTTGGAGCAGGTCCAGAGGAGGCCACCAAGATGCTGAGAGAGCTGCAGCAGCTCTGCTGTGAGGACAGGCTGAGAGAGTTGGGGCTCTGCAGCCTGGAGAAGAGAAGGCTTCCAGGAGACCTTGGAGTAGCCTTCCAGGATCTGAAGGGGCCTGCAGGAAGGCTGGGGAGGGACTGTTGACAAGGGCTTGGAATGGCAGGACAAGGGGAATGGGTTTGAAGTGTCAGAGGGGAGATTGAAAGTGGATGTTAGGAGGAAGTTGTTTGGAGTGAGGGTGGTGAGACACTGGCACAGGTTGCCCAGGGAGGTTGTGGCTGCTCCCTCCCTGGAGGTGTTCAAGGCCAGGTTGGATGAGGCCTTGAGTGACCTGTGCTAGTGGGAGGTGTCCCTGCCTATGGCAGGGGGTTGGAACTGGCTGATCCTTGAGGTCCCTTCCAACCTTCCCATTCTATGATTCTGGAAAGATGCACCAAATCCCCAGCCAGGGCACTGTAGGGGACACAGATAGGACCACCTCTCATCTCCTGGTCAGGAGGACAGCTAAGCACATGCTGAAGTCATAGAATCATAGAATCATAGAATGCTAAGTTTGGAAGGGACCTCACCTCCTAGCAGGACCTGAGCATGGGCTTAACTTTAAGTATGTTTGGGGCTCCGCAGCTGGTACATGAGTATCTGAGCCCTGACATGTCTGGTTCATGTATATCATAGAATCATTGATTGGTAAGGTAGGAAGGGACCTCAAAGCTCATCCAGTTCCAACCCCCTGCCATAGGCAGGGACACCTCCCACTAGCACAGCTCACTCAAGGCCTCATCCAACATGGCCTTGAACACCTCCAGGGAGGGAGCAGCCACAACCTCCCTGGGCAACTTGTGCCAGTGTCTCACCACCCTCACTCCAAACAACTTCCTCCTAATATCCACTTTCAATCTCCCCTCTGTCACTTCAAACCCATTCCCCTTGTCCTGGCATTCCAAGCTCTTCTCAATAGTCCCTCCCCAGCATTCCTCAGGCCCCTTCAGATCCTGGAAGGCTACTCCAAGCTATCCTGGAAGACTTCTCCAGGTTGCAGAGCCCCAACTCTCTCAGCCTGTCCTCACAGCACAGCTGCTGCAGCCCTCTCAGCATCTTGGTGGCCTCCTCTGCACTGGCTCCAACACTTCCATGTCCTTCCTGTGCTGGGGGCTCCAGAACTGCACCCAGGACTCCAGGTGGGGTCTGAGGAGAGCAGAGCAAAGGGGCAGAATCTCCTCCCTTGCCCTGCTGCCCACACTGCTCTTGCTGCAGCCCAGCACACAGTTGCTGTCTGGGCTGCACTCGCACTGCAGCCTCATCTTGAGCTTTTCATCATATCTGAGCCAAGAGAGGACCCTGAAGCCTCAGGCACCTGTCAGATGTAAGCACTTCTATTCTGGTCCTCCACATGTGGGTTTGCAGCTCCAAAACAGGAAACCTTTGACTCCTTTTTCTCCCCAAACCAGCTAACTGTTACTCTGTTCAGCTACAGGAAATACTCTGTGTGAGGGAAGCAGGCTCTTGAACTACACACAATACTTGGAATCCTTACCACAACCAGAAACACCAACTGCATCTTCATTTTGAGTGAAGGATGCTGTGGCCAAGCCTCTCAGAGAGCTAAGCTAGGCTTTGGTGGTACACAGAATCACAGAAACATTCAGGTTGGACCAGCCCCTCAGGATCACCAAGTCCAGGCCATATCTCTACTCTACCACACCCCCAAGCATCACATCCAAACAACTCTTAAACACATCCAGGGTAGGTGGCTCCACCACCTTCCTGGGCAGCTCATTCCAGTGCCTGACCACTCTTGCTGGGAAAAAATACTTCCTAATGTCCAGTTTAAACCTACCCAGTCACAGTTAGAGGCCATTCCCTCTTGTCCTATCACAATTTAACTGTGAAAAGAGACCAGCACCAACTTCTCCACAACCTCCTTTCAGGTAGCTGTAGACAGTAATGAGGTCTCCCCTCAGCCTCCTCTTCTTCAAACCAAGTAGCCCCAGCTCCTTCAGTCGCTCTTCATAAGATTTATTCTCCAGGCCCTTCACAGCTTCCTTCCCCTCTTCTGCACTGGCTCCAGCACCTCCACACCCCTCTTTTATTGAGGTGCCCCAAACTGAACCCAACACTCCAGGTGTGGCCTCAGCAGAGCTGAGTACAAGCAGACAATCACCTCACTGCTCCTGTGCATCCCTCTTCCTTGTACCGAGTGGATCTGCTGCTGCTCCTCAGCAGCAGCCAAGCTGACAGCTCTGACCTCCTCCATTCACCTTCTTGATGTCCCACGAGTGTAGATTTATGGAGACCTCCTAGAAGTTGTGGTTGGGGATAACCAAAGTGCCCTAGAAGGCCTCATCCCTCTGCCCATCTGAGCAGGTCAACACTCACCTGATTTGCCGCTAGGAAGTCCTGGGCGTTGTCGTTCATTCCCATGTACATGTTCTCCCCATCAAACTAGAAAGACAAGAGACACTTAGAGTCAGCAAGATGCCCTCTGCACACCAGGGCCATGTGCATCCCAAAGGCTTCCCTGGCTTTCCAGCCACAAATCACAGAATCACAGAAACAGGAATATTCCAGTTAGGAAAGACAACCCCCCCAC
>VWZE01023125.1:7781-25352 GCA_013396675.1 Eubucco bourcierii
ATGGAGACAGAACAAGGGGGAATGGCCTCAAGCTGAGGCTGGGGAGGTTTAGATTGGACATCAAGAAAAGGTTTTTCAGGGAGAGAGTGATCAGGGACTGGAATGAGCTGCCCAGGGAGGTGGTGGAGTCACCAAGCCTGGATGTGTTTAAGGGTGGTTTGGATGTGGTGCTTGGGGCTATGGTTTAAGGTGAATCTTGTAGAGTAGGGTTCTAGGTTGGACTTGGTGCTCCTGAGGGGCTTTGCCAACCTGGAATGTTTCTCTGATTCTGTGAAATGAAAAGAGAAAGATGGGGGGAAATAGGAGATGGAGAGGAAAGGAGGGGGATGGAGGAGAAGGGAGATTTAAACATTAAACAACAACAACAAAACCAACCAAGAAATGAAAACTGGACTGTAAGAAGAAAAAAAAAAAAAAAGTGATCCTGCCCTGGCAGGGAGTTGGACTGGATGAGCTTTTGAGGTCTCTTCCAGCCCCTAACATTCTCTGATTCTCTGGTTCTCTTCACACATGAATCTTCCTGGGAGTAGCTTGGAGACTTAATAAGAGCATCAGTTAGATGGGGAGGCAGAAGGATGGGTGGAAGCTGAGGCACAGCAAGTTCCATGGAAACCTGAGGAGAATTTTTTCCCTGTGAGGGTGACAGAGCACTGGCACAGGCTGCCCAGGGGGGTTGCGGAGTCTCCCTTTCTAGAGATATTCAAGAGCTGCCTGGATGTGTTTCTGTGTGATCTACTCTGGGTGATCCTACTCTGGCAGGAGGGTTGGACTGAATGAGCTTTGGAGGTCCCTTCCAGCCCCTGACACTGTGTGGTTCTATGACCCCAAGGTGAGGATCAGCTCCACATCAGCACCCAGAAAGCAAAATCACCTCCCCAGATCTCTAGAGCAATCAGATCCCCGAAGAAGGTGACTTGTTAACACCACAGGGGTATCTCTTTTCTACAGTGCTTGGACATCTGGCAGAAGCATGAGGGGCTGGTAGTGGCCAGCTCTGGCCCTGTTGCTGGCCAGGGAACTGTGCTGAGCAAAACACTGACCACCATTCTCATGCAAATGGCTGGAGTGCAAGAACAGATGTGAAACATTTGGTTCTGTTCTTGTTGGCTTGTAAAGAAATAATGCTGCTGGGAGTTGGNTGGTTCTCCCTTGGTGGCCTGAAGCGATGGAGTTTATGTCAGGCTGTGCCAAATTCGTATCTCTAAGTGAATGGGTCCAGCCCTGTCAGGCTTTGAGGTAGGGGCAGCAGACAAATATTATAAATAGAGGGAAATGTAGAAGCTGTGTCACGTCCAGTGTGCAGCCATCAATCATCTCCTTCCCATCCTGAGTTTATAAAGTGGTTTCTGATGGTGCTTAGACAGTTTACGCCGGCGGTGTGGACCGGCTGGAAAAGCTGACTGCATGCTCCAAGTATGTCGCCTTTGCTCTCAGGGAGCTGCAGTGATGAGGTGCCCGGGCAGGTTTTGTTGATATTAGCAGATGGAAAGAAAAAAAAAATTAAAAAAAAAAAAAAGAAGACTCCACCAGCTCAAAGAAACAGGCAAGCTGCAAACACAGCCCGTGGGCTGATCGATCCTGAGCAGCGTGGGGTGTTCGTCACCTCCCTCCCCATACCCTTGTGCAGCACAAGGGATTGAGAAATGGTTAGGTGGAACCACTTGTCCAACCTCAGCTGGCTATGTCCAGGGAGGCACAGCCTTATCCTCTGCACACAGAAGAGGGTTGTGAAGAAGTTAGCTTGGTCTGAATATACTGATAACCAAAAATGGTTCTTTTGGTCCTTCACATTTGCCTTTCACTAACCAGATCTTAGCACCTGCAGTCCTCAGGCTCCCTCATCTCTCTCTTGACTCCTTCCATGCTCACCCATAAGCTTTTCCCTCCCTTCAGGTAGTGATAGGAAGGGGTTGCCCAGGCTGGGGGTGGAAGCCTCATCCCTAGAGGTGTTTAAGGCCAGGTTGGTTGAGGCTGTGGCCAGCCTGATCTAGTGTGAGGTGTCCCTGAGCATGGCAAGGGGTTGGAACTGGATGATCCTTGTGGTCCCTTCCAACCTGGGAGGTGCCAGAGGCATCTGCAGCAATATGCTGGGAGGTTTCAGTCACTACTGAAAATGAGAAAAGCTCATTTGAGCATTTGAGGTAAATTCCCAGGTTTAGACTGGGAAGAAGTTCTTTGTTATGAAGGGTGGTGGAACACTGAAATAGGTGTCTGGGGTGGTGCTGGGTGCCTCATCCCTGGAGATATTCAAAGTCAGGCTTGATGGGGCTCTGAACAACCTGCTCTAGTTTGGGATGTCCCTGCTGACTGCAGGGAGGACTAGATGAGATTTAAAAGACCTCCTCCAACCCAAACCAGTCTGGAATTCTCTGCCAGTTTTCATCCTGGCTTTGTAACTACAGAGTCGCTGCTGTCTGTCACAGAATCACAGCATTAACCAGGTTGGAAAAGACCTTCAAGATCATCGAGTCCAAGCTGTCACCTAACACCTTCTAATTAACTAAACCATTGCATTAAGTGCTTCATTCAGCCTCCTCTTAAACACCTCCAGGGATGATGACTCCAGCACCTTCCCAGGCAGCCCATTCCAATGCCAATCACTCTTGCTGTGAAGAACTTTCTAACATCCAGCCTGAACCTGCCCTGGCACAGCTTGAGGCTGTGTCCTCTTGTTCTGTCCCTGGGTGCCTGGGAGAAGAGACCAAGCCCAGCTGGCCTGTCAGCATGGGATGCCCATGCAGTTGTAGAAATGTCTTCACAAGCATGCATGAGGCCCTTGTTCTGTGCAGAGAAACCCATGGGGCCTACAGGAAGGCTGGGGAGGGACTATTGACAAGGGCTTGCAATGACAGGACAAGGGGCAATGGGTTTGAAGCGGCAGAGGGGAGATTGAAAGTGGATGTTAGGAGGAATTTCTTTACAGTGAGGGTGGTGAGACACTGGCACAGGTTGCCCAGGGAGGTTGTGGTNCAATTCCCCACAGCGGCGACCCCCCCCCCCCCCCCCCCCAGCCATATACATGTCCATACATTTGTCTGCTGTGCCTGTGTGCCATGCAGATGCTGGTGCTCAGACAAGAGCATCTCTTTACATACACATGCACAGGATGCTGAGCTTGACCTTCCCCTTCTTTATCTGTCTGGATACCTCTGAACTGGGGGCACAAGCCCACAAATAGAATCATGAAATGCACTGAATTGGAAGGAACTTTTGTAGGCCATCTAGTCCAAGGTCAGGCCATCCCCAACTAGATCAGGTTGCTCAGAGCCCCATCAAGCCTGACTTTGAGTATCTCCAGGGATGAGGCACCCACCACCTACCTGGGCAACCTGTTCCAGTGCTACACCACCCTTATCATAAAGAACTTCTTCCTAATGCCCAGTCTAAATCTGGGAAGGAGGAACCACAAGGTTGAGCTTTTCTCATTTTCAGTAGTGACTGAGCTCTCCCAGCATATTGCTTCAGATGCCTCTGACACCTCCCAGAATCATTGAATCAGTTAGGGTTGCAAGGGACCACAAGGATCATCCAGTTCCAACCCCCTTGCCATGCCCAGGGACACCTCACACTAGATCAGGCTGGCCACAGGCTCATCCAACCTGGCCTTAAACACCTCTAGGGATGAGGCTTCCACTCCCTGCCTGGGTAACCCCATCCAGGCTCTCACCACCCTCATGCTGAACAACTTCTTCCTAACATCCAGTTTGAATCTCCCCATTTCCAGCTTTGTTCTGTTCCCCACAGTCCTATCACTACCTGAAAGGAGGGAAGAGCTTATAGGTGAGCATGGAAGGAGTCAAGAGAGAGAGGTGAGGGAGCCTGAGGACTGCAGGTGCTAAGATCTGGTTAGTGAAAGGCAAATGTGAAGGACCAAAAGAACCATTTTTGGTTATCAGTATATTCAGACCAAGCTAACTTCTTCACAACCCTCTTCTGTGTGCAGAGGATAAGGCTGTGCCTCCCTGGACATAGCCAGCTGAGGCTGGACAAGTGGATCCACCTAACCTCCACAGCTTGTCTTAGCCAAACCTCACAGGCAGCTGCAGGGATCTGCCTGCTTATGTTCCACTGAGCACTAGAGCCCATGGTTTGAAACAGCCAAGCTGATGAGTGCCTGCACAGCTCCCTAGTTGCAGACCCAGCACCCTGCTCCACATGCAAGTTAGGCCTAAAATGATACTGGGATATTGTACTCCCAAGCTGTTGAAATCCCTTTCCAGGGACTGCCTCCAAATCCCTCCTCCAGTGCCTGTGGCGCTCGCTGGGTGCTCACCACGGTGGCAGGGAGCTGGGTTTTGGGGGTCATGAGGTTGCTCTGACCATACAGAATCACAGAATCACAAAATGCTAGAGACTGGAAGGGACCTCAAAGGCTCATCCAGTCCAATCCCCCTGCCAGAGCAGGATCAACCAGAGCAGATCACAGAGGAACACATCCAGGCAGCTCATGAGTATCTCCAGAGAGGAAGGTCACCCTCTGTCACCATCATAGGGAAAAAATTCCTCGTTGTGTTTACATCAAACATCCTATGCCTCAGCTTCCACCTTTTTACAGTCCAGTTTTCACTTTTTTACTTTTAAAAAAATACTTCTTCTTCCCCATCTCCCTCCTTTTATTTTCCATCTCTTTCCCCCATCTTCCTCTTTTTGTCTCCATCGTTTTCCTCCCCATGTCCCTCCTTTCAGCACCACCTCTGTTTTCCCATCATATCTGTCCCTTTCTCACCCCACATTTTCCCCACACCCAGAGCCCCTGGGCTCAGTTGCAGCCTCCCCACACCCAGAGCCCCTGGGCTCAGTTGCAGCCTCCCCACACCCAGAGCCCCTGGGCTCAGTTGCAGCCTCCCCCCCCCCAGAGCACCTGGGCTCAGTTGCAGCCTCCCCACACCCAGAGCCCCTGGGCTCAGTTGCAGCCTCCCCACACCCAGAGCACCTGGGCTCAGTTGGAGTCTCCTCCCACCCCAGCTGTGACCACTTTGCACTCCCTGCCCACTCCCCTATTTAATGGGCCCCAGGGAAGGTAGAAGCCCCAAGGTTGCCCAACTGGGCAGAGGGATCCTCCTCCCATCAGCACTGGTGAGTCCCCATGGTGCACACTGGGTGTATGGTGGAGGTGATCTAAAGGCCGGGGGGCCTGGTGGCCCCCCGGCTCGGTAGGGCTTAGGCTTGATGATTACTGCAACCTGCAACATCACCCAATGGTGCTGGCTGAGCTCCTCACTTAGTCTGAGCTCCTCTCTGTTTAGCTGCTTTTTTCTGCTCGCTTCTGATGAATCTCAAAGCTAGATGCAAAGACTTTATTGAGTGTGGGGAAGTAAACCGAAGCGAGGAGGCTGAAGAAGACCTCAGAGCAAGTTGTGAAGCAGTGCAAAGGTTTGAGAAGAGGTTGGAGTGCTGTTGTGAGTACCCAGGCTGAGGCTTTGGGGAGGATTGGAGGTGCTGCAGGGAACTCTTGAGAATTGCCTGTGTAGGCAAATGGCAAAGCACAGGAGCTCTGTGAAAGGCTGAGCAGAGCCAGGAGGTAACTCCTTGTATCTGAGGTGCCAGCTGCAAAAGCTGCACCATCAGCTGGCACAAACACTACAGCCAACAGCTTTCTCCTCTACCTGTCTCTCACTGCTCAACCTTTCCTACCTTCCTTTCCCAGCTACTGTGTTTCCAGGTTAACTTCCTGAGAAGTTTTAAGGCTTCATAGTTTGCAGAGCTTCTTGGGTTAAGAGTTGTGGTTCTGACCTCCAAGCACCTCCTGGAAAGGGCTGCTCAGCCTTGGCATGGGGCATGTTGGGTGCTTTGGTGCTTTCAGCTCTGCTGGGACACCTGAGCACCAGCAAGGTTTCTAGGTTGGAATCCTGCTCCAAAATGAAGGCTATTGCAGGTGGCATTTCCTGGGTGTCTCTCACTGCTCAACCTTTTATGTCTTCCTTTTGCAGCTACTGTGCCTTGTGCTGACATCTGAGCCCTCCCTGTGCAGCTCCCAGTCATTGCCATCAGCTGGGAATCACCCCATGAGGAGATTTGGGAAAGGCAGAGTGACTCCAGAGGGGCAAGCATCTTCTGGGGTCCTGATTGGCAGCTGCAACATTCTCCTTTGGGCCTGGCAGAGGATTTTACTGTGTTCTGGAGGATTCCCAGCCACTGAGGCAACACAGATTGTGTATTGATCCAGCTCCATCCTCCTGGCACCCAACTTTTACTGGTTTACATGCCCAGGGCTGATCCCAGCAGAGTACTGGATTTCACAGCAGCTAGAAGGCTAAGCAGACAACTTGTAGCTTGCCACCTTCTCATCTCTTAGGATCAGCTCTCTCTAAAGCCTCCTTTGTTCTTGCACTGCCACAGAGACTCCATTGCTTCTCACAAATTGATTGTTACTACTGGTGCTATTGGAGAGAAGGCCGTTAAGGTCCCATTGATTGCTTTATGAGGTGTTGTGTGGGTGTGAATGTTTTGGGCTGGAAGGAACATTTAAGTTATCTAGTTCCAATGCCTTGGGCAGGGACATCTCCCACTACACCAGATTGCTCAAAGCCTCTTCCAGCCTGGTCTTACACACTTTTGCACCCACAATTTCTCCAGGCAATCCATTCCAACTTTGCACTGCCCTTACAGTAAAGAAGCTCTTCTTAATGTCCAATCTATATCTACCTTGCTCTAGTTTCAGATTACTGCTGCTTGTCCTGTCACATGCCCTTATGAAAAGCCCCTCTCAAACTTTCCTATAGGTCCCATTTCCTGCAGGTCCCTTCAGGAGGTCTGCATCTCACTGCATGCCAGCAGGTGGGTGCAGACACTCTGCCAAACACACCCCAGGGCACTAAACCCTTCTGTAGACCTTTTGTGGTGGGCTTAACAGGGCTGCTGCTGCTCAGCCACAACCCAGCTCCATCTCAAAGCTTCAGCCACTTACCCAGGCATGACCTCACCCTGTGCTGAAGAGCAACCACCCCGGAGCTGGCAGCTGCTTCGGTGTTGCCTCGTCTGAGCGCAGGCTGCCTGAGGACGGGATGCTAAGAATACAGCATTCAGCCCAAACTCCTGGGGTGATGCAAGCAGGCCAAATTTGCCATACAAGGCAGGAATCTGTCTCTCTCATTCCCCCTTGCAGCAGGAACTAATGCTCTGTGGCTGCTTTGCTTCCTTTTAAAGTGCTCTCCTCAGCCCAGCAGAGCTGTCAGCAGCTCCGCTCAGCCGGGATGGAGCAGGAGCAGCAGCACAGGGTGTTGTGGGGAGGGGGAAGAAACCCTTCCCCTTGCCAGTCCCCAGAGATATGCCAGCTTTGAGCCTGGGTTTGCTGTTAGGCATCGTTGCCCCTTTCTGCCTGCTGGTTGCACCTTAGGGCTCAGTGTTTTCTGGGTGCTACAAACGCCCTGAGAACATCACAGGGCTCTGGGTTTAGGACCTGTTGCTGAACCAGTGGTCTCCAGACATGGTTTCGTCTATCCTGAGTAGGAATAGAGTATTTCAAAGGAAATATGTGTTTAAAAGTCGTTTGGATGTATCACAGTATCACCAGGGTTGGAAGAGACCTCAAAGATCTTCAAGTCCAAGCCATCACCACAGACCTCAAATCCAGACCATGGCACCAAGTGCCACATCCAAACCTGCCTTGAACACCTCCAGGGACGCTGACTCCACCACCTCCCTGGGCAGCCCATTCCAGCAGTCAATGACTCTCTCAGGCAACAACTTTCTCCTCACCTCCAGCCTAAACTTCCCCTGCCACAGCTTGAGACTCTGTCCTCTTGTTCTGCTGCTGCTTGCCTGAGAGAAGAAAGCAACCTCCTCCTGGCTACAACCACCCTTCAGGTAGCTGGAGACAGCAAGAAGGTCTCCCCTGAGCCTCCTCTTCTCCAGGCTAACCAATCCCAGCTCCCTCAGCCTCTCTCCATAGGGCTGTGCTCCAGGCCTCTCCCCAGCCTCATTGCCCTTCTCTGGACACACTCAAGCACCTCAATGTCCTTCTTCAATGGAGGGGCCCAGAACTGGAAACAGGACTCAAGGTGTGACCTAAGCAGTGCAGAGTCCAAGGGGAGAATGAGCTCCCTGCTCCTGCTGGCCACACTCTTGCTGATGCAGGCCAGGATGCCATTGGCCTTCTTGGCCACCTGGGCACACTGCTGGCTCATGTTCAGGCAGGTGTCAATCAGCACCCCCAGATCCCTTTCTGTTTGGCTGCTCTCCAGCCACTCCCAGCCCAGCCTGTAGCTCTGCATGGGGTTGTTGTGGCCAAAGTGCAGCACCTGGCACTTGGATTTGTTGAATGACACCCCCTTGGACTCTGCCCATCTGTCCAGGTGGTCAAGGTCCTGCTACAGAGCCCTTCTGCCCTCCAACCCAGCAACATCAGCCCCCAGCTTGGTGTCAACTGCAAATTTGCTGGTGACTGACTCGATGCCCTCGTCCAGATCATCACTGAAGATGTTAAAGAGGATGGGGCCCAGCACTGATCCCTGGGGGACGTGGTGCTTGGGCATATGGTTTAGGGTGAATCTTGTAGAGTAGGGGTATTGGGTGGACTTGATGATCCTGAGGGGCTTTTTCAAGCAGAATGTATCTGTGGTTCTGTGAAAAGAAGTCATGAGACCTAGATTGGTGCCTCAGCTTTCAACCTCAAGTTTACCATCACTGTTCAAAGACAAGTTACCCCTTAAAACCTGCTGTGAATGGAAAACCTCAGAGGCTTTACACCCAGCCCCTCATCAGTGAGCATCTGGCTCTTCTACCCAGCACAACTGCTCTGTTCCAGCCCACTGGGAGTTTAATTCAGCCTTTAATGCTCTCAAAGTCAATCAAAAGACTTCCCTCAACTTCAGAGCTGCTCAGCTAGATTTTTATAGAGAGCCAAGGCTTTGTGTGCTCTCTCATGAGGAATGAATTGAACCAAGGCACAATCCTAGGACTGTGGAGGTTGGAAGAGACCTTTGCCATCATCAAGTCCAACCTCTCACCTGGAGTTCACAATCCCACCACTGCTGCTAAGCCACTACCACTAAACTATGTCCCTCAGCACCACATCCACACATTTTAGATCCTCCCAGGTATGGTGACTCCTCCACCTCCTTGGGCAGCCTGTTCTAGTGCCTGAGATCCCTTGCTGGGAGGAAAATTTTCCTGATGTCCAACCTGAACCTCCTCTGGCACAACTTGAGGCTGTTCCCTCTTATCTTGTCACTTGCTGCATGTGAGAAGAGACCAATCCCCACCTTATTCCAACCTCCTTTCAAGGAGTTGTAGGGGGTGATGAGGTCTCACTTCAGTCTCCATTCAGAAGACTAAACAACCCCAGTTCCCTTAGCTGCTCCTCGTTAACCTTGTGTCCAAAGGCCTGCACCAGTTCAGTTGCTCTTCTCTGGACACATTTCAGACACATCACAGAGTCATAGAAACCTGTAGGTTGGCAAAGCCTCTCAGCATCACCAAGTCCAACCTAGAATCCTACTCTACAAGATTCGACTTAAACCATAGCCTTAAGCACCAGTCCAGAGAGGAAGATCCACAACCCCCCTGGGCAGCCTGTTCCAGTGCTCTGTCACCCTCACAGGGTAAAAAATTCCTCCTTGTGTTTCCAAGGAACTTCCTGTGCCTCAGCTTCCACCCATCCTTCTGCCTCCCCATCTAACTGATGTTCTTATTAAGTCTCCAAGCCATGAGCTACTCCCAGGAAGATTCATATGTTAGGGGCTGGAAGAGACCTCAAAAACTCATCCAATCCAACTCACTGTCAGGGCAGGATCACTTCTTTTTTTTTTTTTTTTTTTTTTTTTTTCTTTTTTATTTCCAAATTTNTTTTTTTTTGTTCTTCTTCTTACATTCCTGTTTTCATTTCTTGGTTGGTTTTGTTGTTGCTGTTTAATGTTTAAATCTCCCTTCTCCCCCATCTCCCTCCTTTCCTCTCCATTTCCCGTTTCCCCCCATCTTCCTCTTTTCATCTCACAGAATCACAGCAACACCCAGGTTGGCAAAGCCCCTCAGGAGCACCAAGTCCAACCTAGAACCCTGCTCTACAAGATTCACCTTAAACCATAGCCCCAAGCACCACATCCAAATCACTCTTTAAACAAATCCAGGTTGGGTGACTCCACCACCTCCCTGGGTAGCTCATTCCAGTCACTGATCACTCTCTCTGTGAAAAAAACCCCAACTTTTTCCTAACACCATGAGCATGATACCATGCACATGAGCATGTGTGCAGTTCTGGAGCCCTCAGCACAGGAAGGACATGGAANGCCCAGGGAGGTTGTGGCTGCTCCCTGCCTGGAGGTGTTCAAGGCCAGACTGGATGAGGCCTTGAGTGAGCTGTGCTAGTGGGAGGTGTCCCTGCCTATGGCAGGGGGTTGGAACTGGATGATCCTTGAGGTCCCTTCCAACCTTACCATTCTATGATTCTATGTGCAGCTCCCATCTACATACAGGATGCACCTTGTCTCCAGCCCAGACCTTGGAGTCATTCTCTCCAGCTGACCTGCCCCATGGTTCCAGAGGGTCTGTAGCCCATACCAGCCTGTAGGAAACAGTGATGCAGCTGCTTTCATGGGAGGCTGAGCCGTTAATGAGCTGTGGAGACCCTCCAGATAAATCATCATCTTGTATATCTCCGGGAAGGACAAGCAGGAATCCTTTAACCCTCAGCCCTTTTCCCCCCTAGATTATATTGCACATGACAAAGCATCTTGTCCAGGCCATGCTCTCCCCTCCTCCATGGCAGAGGCATCACCCTGAGCATGGTGATGGCCATAGCGGGAAGGGCAGGTCCAGAAATGAGGACCCTGCCTGGAGTAGCCAGACAGGCGCTGCTGGCAGCGCTGAGCTGCCGTCATGGCTCTGAATCCCATTCAGTCTCCTCTTACTGGTTCTTATTAATTCATGCTCCTGATCTGAGGCCTCCCAGATGTCCTCGCATCTTGTGCCAGCTCTCTAATCAAGTTGGCCTGTTCTCCATCCTCGCTGGGCCAGAGGTATCAGATACAAAGTGGACAGAGTGCCACGGCCAGACAGTGGGTGCACAGACACGGAGCCTCCTGCCTCAGCCAAAGCTTTCTGCTCAAAGGTCTGATTGCTTTTTGGGTGCAGGCATCACATGTTCTGCAAGGGGACAGGTCATTTGGTCAGGATAAGTAAGTGCTGGCTGAAAAGAACCCCTCAGATTTATTCATTTTTTTAAAAGTTTAATAATAATCATCATCATCATCATCACCATCGTTATCATCATTATTATTGTTGCTATTGTTGTTATTCTTATGGTTATTGTTATTATATTGTTGCTATTATTACATTGTTATTACTTTTATTATTATAGTATATTGTTGCTATTATTAGATTGTTCTTATTGTTATCACTGTTATTATCATTATTATTATTATAATATTATATGGTTGCTATTATATTGTTCTTATTATTACTGTTATTATTGTTATTATTATTATATTGTTGCTATTACTGTTATATTCTTATTATTGTTATATTGTCATTGCTATTATTATTGTTTTATTATTGTTGTTGTTTTTATTATTATTATTATTATTATTATTATTATTNAGTTCCACCCCCCCTGCCACAGGCAGGGACACCTCCCACTAGCACAGCTCACTCAAGGCCTCCTCCAACCTGTCCTTGAACACCTCAAGGGAGTTTGTGGAGCACAGAAGCACAGAATGGGATCAAAGATCCCATTCTGTGCTTCTGTGCTCCACAACCTCCCTGGGCAACCTGTGCCAGTCTCTCACCACCCTCACTGCAAACAACTTCCTCCTAACATCCAGTTTCAGTCTCCCCTCTACCATTTCAAATCCATTGCCCTGTTCAAATCCATTGCACCTGTCATTGCCAGACCTTGTCAATAGTCCCTCCCCAGCCTTCCTGTAGCCCCCTTCAGATCCTGGAAGGCCACTCCAAGGTCTCCATGAAGCCTTCTCTTCTCCAGGCTGGATCCTGCCTCTGCATTTTTAGTGTCCATGGCTCAGTGTTTCAGGACACCTTTTCAACACAACTCCCATTACTACAGACACTACCTGGCTCTCCCACATGCATTTAATGGCCGTGGTGCTCTTAGGCTAAAGGCTGCACTCAGTGATTTTAGAGGAGTTCTCCAACTGAAACAATTCTATAATTCTATGTCTCCACCACCTGCCCCTAGCTGTTCAGCCCTGGGGTGATGCTCCATGGGATTGCAGTTCCCATTCCCAGTGCCCATCGGGCCACCACCACTACCCTGTGCAACCTCTCCATACACTGCACCTAATGAGGGCTTGGCAGACCCAATAAAAGAAGGACCACAATTCCTTTTTTAATAATACAGGAGCCTTCTGGTGGAACCTGACTGTGCATTCAAGCATATTCTGCCTCAAAAAGCTCACTGGAGCCAGAATGCACCCAGGAGCCAGAGCACAGCAGGGATGAGGCCAGCAGCTGTGGCCCTCCTACCACCACTGCCAGCCTGGGGTTGTGGACAGCAGCAGCTCATCCTTAGCACCTCCATCTCACTCCAGGGCACTTCCCACCAGCCTTTCCTTCTCCACACCTCCCTGACTCCCAGTCCTGCCAGCTCTCAAGGACAATGCATGTCCCTACAACCCGAAGGCAAAAAGTCCTTGAACTTTCTGTGTGATTTCAAGGGTGGGGGGAAAGCCCAGGAGATTAGGGAGATCAATAGAGGATTTGGGTAAAACAGGACCTGCCATTGACTCCTCAGGGCACTCAGCCCCTGTGCTGCTGCTGGCCTGTCCCCAGCAGCTATTGTTCCCATTCACTTTAGATGAAGGGGCTTTTGTTGTAGGAGCCCATACAGGGTCACATTGCCCCTTGGTTATCAATCTGTTCCTCTCTCCTCTGTCCCATACTCCATCTCCCTGTTACAATGGGATGTTTTCTTCTGCAGCAGCTTCCTGACAGGCAGCAGCTCCCTTTGCCTTCAGGCCTTATAATCACTTGTTAAGCTGTGCCAGCCTCAGGCTCCCACGTCCCTTTTCCACCACACTCCCAGTTTAACCTCTGATCCCATTTATGTTATGGGTCACTGAGAAAGGGGAAAAAAAATCCAGCTGGGCTGGTGTGAGCTGTGTGTGCATGAGGCATCTGAGCTGGAAGCCTTCCACATTCCTGGTTGTATGGGAGCACCTGGAAACATCAGATGGTGGAACCAAAGTCACCAACTCCTGCTTGCCAAAGCAGCAGCAGATTTGGGCTGCTGAGGTCAAGCCTTTGCAGTCTAACTTGCCAAAGGGCTCTCCTGGTAAGCAGATCTGTTCCTTTGGTGTCCCGTGAAGGGATCCCCAAAGAAAGGTATCCTAAACCAGTCCATTTGGAATAGGAAACCTTGCTAATGGGTTGCTGCTGGTAGTGGATGGGAGACTTTGGCACCAGCCATGCTGAGAGAAGACCCCTGCTTGCTCCCATAACAGCAGCAAAACACTCCAAGGGGAGGGGAGGCAAGAGGGGGACAAACAATGAAATAATAAATACATAAAAAGAGAAAGGAAAATTGGTAAGGAACAAGTGCAAACAGGATCATGGAGCAGAGCCTGCCAGGACCATCCCCAGGCTGAGCAAATGCCAGCAGCAGGGCTGGTGCCAGGGAGCCGTGAGTCATGGGCACAATTTGCAGCCCTGTGAGCTGGGATGGCTAAGCTTGCTTCTGTCCTGCCAGCCTGCTAGGGAGGGTGATGGCACATTTCCATGCCCACCATGGCACCCAGAGCTCCCCTGGGCCTCTGAGGATCCCAGCACACTGAGGCACCACAATGGGTTGTGGGAAAGGCACACCACTGTCCACAGTGGGCTGTAGTGCAAGGCTTTGGAATAGATAGATCCATCTACACGGAGGAAATTTGAGGGGAGAAGAGAGAAGCTGCACTGAAGATGTTAACTCAGTTGTGTAAGAGGCTGAGTAAATGGAAAGCACCTTTTGCTCCAAGCCTCTAAGTCATTAAAACCCCACCACATTATCCCTCAGAAGGGTTATTTTTGCATTAGGACTGAACAAGATAAGAGGTGTGCAGTCTCAGGACTTGATGACATGATATCAGCCACCCAATTTTTCTGACTTTGTAGTGCATGGCTCACCAAAGGGACTTGGTACCGAAAGAAACTCATCTGAAAATAAAGACAAACCCAGTCTGCTAATGGAACCTCATATTACAGAATTACACAGTGTCAGGGGCTAGAAAGGACCTCAAAAGCTCATCCAGTCCAACCCCACTGCCAGAGCAGGATCTCCTATACCAGGTCACACAGAAATGCATCCAGGTGGGTTTTGAACATCTCCAGAGAGGGAGATGTTTACAGCTGTATAGGCAGAGTTCACAGCAATGTGAAGTACAGAGAGGTGAAGCTACCCCCTGGTTTATTTCCCTGTATTGCCCTTTCTGACAGGTAAAATATCTGCCTTCTTGTGGAGTTGTTGCTGGCTGTTGGAGCCACCAGAACCTTGAGCCCCAGTAAGCAGAACCATGAGTCAGGTTCTGAAAAACAAAAATCAGAAGAAGCGTTCAACAAATCCAAGTGCCAGGTGCTGCACTTTGGCCACAACAACCCCATGCAGAGCTACAGGTTGGGGTGGGAGTGGCTGGAGAGCAACCAAACAGAAAGGGATCTGGGGGTGCTGATTGACACCTGCCTGAACATGAGCCAGCAGTGTGCCCAGGTGGCCAAGAAGGCCAATGGCATCCGGGCCTGCATCAGCAAGAGTGTGGCCAGCAGGAGCAGGGAGCTCATTCTTCCCCCGGACTCTGCACTGCTTAGGCCACACCTTGAGTCCTGTGTCCAGTTCTGGGCCCCTCAATTGAAGAAGGACATTGAGGTGCTTGAGTGTGTCCAGAGAAGGGCAACGAGGCTGGGGAGAGGCCTGGAGCACAGCCCTATGGAGAGAGGCTGAGGGAGCTGGGATTGGTTAGCCTGGAGAAGANCCTGAGAGAGTCCTTGACTGCTGGAATGGGCTGCCCAGGGAGGTGGTGGAGTCAGCGTCCCTGGAGGAGTTCAAGGCAGGTTTGGATGTGGCACTTGGTGCCGTGGTCTGGATTTGAGGTCTGTGGTGATGGCTTGGACTTGATGATCTTTGAGGTCTCTTCCAACCTTGGTGATACTGTGATACTGTAAATATGGTAAGGTTGGTTTAGACACAGATAGATTTGGCTTACTTCTTTCCAAATAGACTCTGGTCATATTTCCTCTTCCAAGCTGAGATTCTCACCAATATTTCCAGGTTAAAAAAAAAAAAAAAAAAATTTAAAAAAAAAAAAAAAAAATTTAAAAAAGAAAGAAAGAAAGAAAGAAAGAAGAAACAAAACAAAAACAAAACAAAAGCAGCAAACATAAGTCCTGTGATACAACCACAGATGAGTAGCACACACCGTGGGTCCCACCACGCTCCTGCACTTCACTCCTCTTGTTTTCTCTGCTTGAAGTGACCATTTATTCAGAGAGAAAAAGCAGCTTTGTTCTGAGGGCCTAGGAGAAAAGTGCCATAATAACCAGCATAAAGGAGTCAAAGCACTTTGCATTGATCCAGCTCCTTCTGCAGGGCCCACTCCAAAGCCCATTGATGTCAGCAAAGTCTTTTCTCTGACTTCAATGAGCTGCGGATCACAGCTCAGATTTATAAAGGCATTTAGGTTCCTAATGATGTAAGTAGTTGCCTAGAGGTGTTAGGGGCCTAACCTGCTTACAGCCTTTTGTAAATCACACCAGGCATCTACTTACACATCCAAGCACTGAAATACCTGCAACGCTACAGTATCCTGAAGTCACCAAACAGAGTCGGTTGGAACTAGGCTCCCTGATGCCTGATGAAGTGATCTGGCTGTTCTGCAGCTGGGTTGGGTATGGGCTGAGGAAATCCATACATTCAAGAGAAGTTTTGTTGCTTAGAGAGGGAAAAAAGTCACTAAGTCGGGAGAAGATCTAATAGAATAATTCATTACAAATAACATTTGTTATTAATTTGGGCCTGTTTACTATTTGGAAACACATTTTTATTAGGCAGCCAGCTCTGCAGATGGCTGATTATTATTCATTGCAATTTCCTTTCCCCCCCCCTCCCCTTTTCATTGAATAATTTGTGGATACACCAGCTTTATTTCCAGAAAGTTGAAGCTTAATTTTCCTCAGCTAGGTCCACACCAAACAGAAAGAAAGGGGAAAAAAACCAAACCAAAACAAAACAAAACCACAAAACAGATCTAAGTCAAATGTTTTCATGTGCAAGTTTGTTTAAAAATTCTATAATCTATGACAAACATTTCAAATTAAAAGGGCATTCCCACAGGCAATGAAATAATGAAGCCCTTAGGATCAGGCAGCCGAGGCATGAAGCTGATAGCTATTTCCACATTTTATGTACTCTCCAAGGAGGAGAGCAAATTCGGAGAGCAACAGTGTGTTGTGTTTGTAGATATTTCCTACCAACCGAGGGCTGGATTCTGCAGTCAGCCTCCGGGTGGCTTCTTCGAGTGAGCAGGGAAAAGGCTAATTTCAGGTCTTTCTGTGCTGTGATCAGTCCGGTGCTCAGTGCAACTGCTGGCTGGAATCCTGCAAGTGTTGCCTTACACCCTTGTCAGTGCTTTTCACAGGTTGTAAGAGGAGGAGTGCTCTGCCGTATAAAGGTATTTTGTGCGTGTAGGGGTGGGTATGGTCGCTGGGCAAAGCAGGAGTTTGGTCAGGCATCAGAGGGGTAGGGGAAAAGGGTAGGTGCAACAATCCGAGTGAGTGGACAGAGAGATGGGCAGATTGTGGTCAGACACTGTGGTCTCGTCACACTGCACACTCCTAATGGAGGTGAGGAGAAAGTTCTTGACTGAGAGAGTCATTGACTGCTGGAATGGGCTGCCCAGGGAGGTGGTGGAGTCACCATCTCTGGAGGAGTTCAAGGCAGGTTTGGACGTGGCACTTGGTGCCATGGTCTGGTCTTGAGGGCTGTGGTAATGGGTTGGACTCGATGAGCTTTGAGGTCTCTTCCAACCTTGCTGATACTGTGAAAAGTCCTGTGGAGCTGCTTGCCAAATGAGCCTGTCTGCTGACAGTGGGGTAGATTTCCCACTGCAGCTTCAGTGGGCAGTTGGAAAGTAAGTCAGTGTCTGCAGATAAAGCCATGGAGGATCGAGATCTCTCTGCCCCACGGGGCGTCCCCTCACGCATCGGGACAGCTTCTGTGGCATCCCTACATCCCTCTACCTTCCGGGTACTCCACTAGCCCCCTGAATATTCCCCTTTCACAGCCTCATGGGCATCTTTGCATCCCTCTGACCCTTGGACACTCTTCTGGACATCCCTTTACCCCCAGGCACAGCCTCCAGGACACCTCCGCATCCCCCGGGACAATCTCTGGGGCATCCCAGCATCCTTCAACCCCCCTGGTACAAGCCCTGGAGCTTCGTCGCATCTCCGCGCCCCGCAGGACATCCGCCAGAGCACATCTCTATCCTTCATTACAACCGCCCGGGGTATTCCCGCATCCTTCTGTCCTCCCGGGATACCCTCCCGGGGCACTCTCGCACTCCGCTCCCCGCGAAGGCTCTCGGAAGAAGCTTTTCCAATTCCTCCCTCCCCTGCCCGCACCCCAGGGCTCCGCCGGGACCGGTC
>VWZE01023125.1:35166-57915 GCA_013396675.1 Eubucco bourcierii
CAGCCAGAATATAAATGGAGTTGCTGGAGGAAGTGAATTATTCTTGATGTTTCTTTCGTTGGATGATGTGATTCTGCAGGAGGAAATCTTTCAGCAAAAGAAATAGCTGGTTCCTTTAATGCATGGCAAGACCCATCCTTCTTGCTTCCTGGAAGTGAGGAGATTCATAACGTGCTCTTTCTGTTGCAACACCATCTGTTGCAGAGATAGAAAAGATCCCTGCTCAAACTCCCTCAAGCTTGAGGCTGCTGCTGAGTATGTCTCTGATGGGAGCTAGAGGGGAAACTTCCCATCTTTGTCCCAGGGGAGCTTTGGAAATCTCTTTTGGTTGTTTTCTCTGCTGTCAAGCAGCCATGCCCAAGCATAGCATCAGAAGATCTCACCTGGGCAGCTCCAGGCATCTGGACATCTTCTGTGCACAAACAGATGCAGATTCTGGATGTCACAGGAACTTCATCAGCATCCTGCCTAACTCCTGGCTGTGAACAGGAGATGGAGCAGCAACCCTTGCTGTGATGGTTTGGGAGTTCCCTGCCCCCCACTCCCCTTTATAAAAACCCCCAGGCTAGACTTAGCCAGCTGAAAGTTAAGCACTGAAGCTCTGTTTACAGCTCAGCACAATGTACAGCAGAGATAGACACAATAGACAGGAATAGTTACAGACATAGACAAGTTAAAGGTAATACAGAAACACAACTCCCCTCCCAGAAATCAGAGTCCCCAGGAGGGGCTCCCAACCACCCTTCCACCTTCTTTCCACCCCTCTGCCTTACCCCTATGTCTGCCTTATGTGCAAGGTGAGTTTGGAGGATCAACCAGGGGGGTTAGAAGCAGAGTGATGAGTTGGGTTACACAGCAGAAGCCCAGAAGACAAACCAGCTCCCAGAGAGAGAGGTTCTGTCTTATCTATGTTTGTGTCCTTGTTATTGTACATCTCAGCAAGCCTATGAGTGAAGCAGACATCCCCAATGTTTGCTTTTCACAGCCTATCACTAATTTTTTTTTCATTAAAATATCCCAATTAACCTCAAACCAGCACACTTGCCCCAGCCAGTGACTGGAAACTGGGATCATAGAATCATAGAACTGTTGGGGTGAGAAGGGATCTTTGAGGCCATCAAGCCCAACTGCTCACCTAGAGCTCACCACCCCACCACTACTGATAAGCTAAACCACATCCCTCAGCACCACATCCAGGAGGCTTTTAGATGCCTCCAGGAATGGTGACTCCACCACCTCTCCAGGCAGCCTGTCCCAGTGCCTGAGAACCCTTTCTCTGAAGAAATTTTTCCTAATCTCCAACCTGACCTCCCCTGGCACAACCTGAGGCTGTTTCTTCTTGCCCTGTCACTTGTTGCATGTGAGAAGAGACCAATCCCCATCTTACTCCAACCTCTTTTCAAGGAGTTGTAGTGTAATGAGGCCTCCCTTCAGCCTCCTCTTCTGAAGACTAAGCTACCCCAGTTCCCTCAGTTGCTCCTCACAAGACTTGTGTTCAAGGCCCTTCATAGCTTAATTGTTCTTCTCTGGACCTGCTCCAGAGTCCTTTTTGTAGCAAGGGCCTCAAAACTGAACCCATCACTCAAGGTGTGGATGTGAGGAGCTGGATCAGCTCTGACCACAAATGTCCTTCCCACACTTTCCCATGGTGAGAAGTGTCCAGGTTAAAGAACATAGAATCATAGAATGGGAAGGTTGGAAGGGACCTCAAGGATCAGCCAGTTCCAACCCCCTGCCATAGGCAGGGACACCTCCCACTAGCACAGCTCACTCAAGGCCTCCTCCAATCTGACCTTGAACACCTCCAGGGAGGGAGCAGCCACAACCTCCCTGGGCAACCTGTGCCAGTGTCTCACCACCCTCACTGCAAACAGCTTCCTCCTAACATCCACTTGCAATCTGCCCTCTGCCACTTCAAACCCATTGCCCCTTATCCTGGCATTACAAGCCCTTGTCAATAGTCCCTCCCCAGCCTGCCTGGAGCCCCCTTCAGATCCTGGAAAGCTACTCTAAGGTCTTCTGGAAGCCTTCTCTTCTCCAGGCTGCAGAACCCCAACTCTCTCAGTCTGTCCTCACAGCAGAGCTGCTGCAGCCCTCTGAGCATCTTGGTGACCTCCTCTGGACCGGCTCCAACACTTCCATGTCCTTCCTGTGCTGGGGGCTCCAGAACTGCACACAGGGCTGCAGGTGGGGTCTGAGGAGAACATCCAGATGGGAAGCTGAGTAGTTATTTATCTCTTTCTTTATTTCTTTCTCTCTCTAACAGGATCTTTTTTCTGCTGAAAATTTCAGCCAGGCTGATTTGTTCTGACATCTCCTGGTGGTACACGGCTGCCTCCCGCAGCCTCTGCTCTCTGGGGAAGCCTTTTATGGGGAAAATATCAAATCCAATTGTTTTGACTTCTGTGTTTATCTACTGCTTTGGGTCTGTTGGAGTTCCTGTGTGCATCTTGGGGCTCTCTCAACTCTTGCCTTTTGCCACCATTGATGTTTCATTGCTGCGCTCCCAGCGTCACATTCTAATGTTGAGCAGCCAACAGCAAACTCTTTCGGTGTTATTTAAACACTTCTGGACTGTTTTGGAAAACCTTTTTTTGGGGGGAGGAATTCTCAAGCATTGACATCTTCCAGCTCAGAGTAAAACAAGTGAGGGAATGTGTGGAGAAAGCTCTGTGCCCTAACCCCTCCAGCTTAGGGTTAGCAAGTGAAAGGAGGGAGAGGCAATGTGGTGGGCAGGGAGCATGAGGAGGTATCCTGACTCTACAGAGATGCCCAAAACCATGCTCCAGGATCAACAATTCCACAGCACTGCTGTGGTGTGCTCTGAGTTTCTATAAATCTGGAGATACCATCTTCTGCAGTTTGCATCTGGACTTTATTTGCTCCAGCATCTATCCCCAGCTGGAAATTTGCTGCTTAAATCCCGTTGGTCTCAAACATTGCAGGACTCTGGGTTATTGTGCTAGTTTGAGGCTAATTGGAATATTTTAATGGAGAAAATTAGATTATAGGCTGTGAAAAGAAAACAATGATGATGTCTGCTTCACTCATAGGCTTGCTGAGATGGTTAACAACACAAAACATAGATAAGACACTCAGGCTTGCAGACACTCTGGGGCTGTCTAGCTTCTGGCCTTCTCTCTGCTGAATAACTTCACTAACCACTTTCCTTCTAACCCCCCTGGCTGATCCTCCAAACTCACATTGCATGTAAACCAAACCCTGGGGTAAGGTATAGGGGTGGGGAGAAGGTGGAAGGGTGGTTGGGAGCCCCTCCTGGGGACTCTGATTTCTGGGAGGGGAGTTGTGTTTCTGTATTCCCTTTAACTTGTCTATGTCTGTAACTGTTCCTGTCTATTGTGTCTATCTCTGTTTGTTCATTGTGCTGAGCTGTAAATAGAGCTTCAGTCCTTAACTTCCAGCTGGCTGAGTCTAGCCTGGGGGATTACAAAGTGTGAGGGGTGGGTAACTCCCAAACCACCACAGTTGTGCCTTGCCAAGTTTTGTTTTAAACCTAAAAAAAAAAAAAGGAAAGGGCTGTTTGAGAGGACCTTGGGTGATGCAGTGCAACAAGACACAGCTTTCCATCGCTCCTGCTGGGCCTGTGCCCATGGGTGGGGGCTGCAGTCAGTTGCCCTGGGTGCAGTTACAATTGTGCCCTTAAGATACTGGGATTTGCATAGGCAAAATCCTGGTGACAGCAGGAGGAGGGTGCATGATGTGCCAAAGCCAGAAGTAGGGGAGATCATCCTCCTCTGGGACACACACGCCGGAGTAGTGGCCTCAGCCGTGGTGTTTCTTGCTTTTCAAAACCCTGCTGTTAGGAGGTGTTGGCAGAGCTGTGGCACAGCTGTGCCCCCCAGGTTTGGCAGCTGGTCCATGGATTAGTGCAGTGCTATGGCCAGCAGTGGCACTAAGAGGATGCTCTGCTCTGCTGGGGGGGAAACAGGCAGAAAGGCAGTCAGAGTTTCTGGTAGAGCAAGGATTTAGCACATGAGACCTCTCCAGTTTAAGAGGGACAGGGATCTGCTGGAGAAGGTCCAGCAGAGAGCTACGAGGATGATGAGGAGACTGAAGAACTGCCTGGTGAGGAGAGGCTGAGGGATCTGGGGCTGCTTAGTCTGGATAAGACGAGGCTGAGGGATCTGGGGCTGCTTAGTCTGGATAAGACAAGGCTGAGAGGGGATTTAACCAATATTTATCAATATCTGAGGGCTGGGGGTTGGGGGGGGATGTGGGGGGTGTGGACAGGACAAGTTCCCTGGGATAGGCCAAGGAGCAATGGATGGAAGCTGCAGAACAGGAGGTTCCAGCTCAACACAAAGGGCAACTTCTTGACTGCAAGGGTCCCAGAGCCCTGGCACAGGCTGCCCAGAGAGGTTGTGGAGTCTCTTCTCTGGAGACTTTCCAGGCCTGTCTGGATGTGTTCCTGTGTGCCCTGAGCTGGGCTGTCTGATCGTGGTCTGGCCAGGGGGGTGGACTGGATGATGTCTTTGGGTCCCTTCCAACCCCTGGCATCCTGTGGTCCTGTGATCTAGGTTCATGCTGCTGTTCTCTGACTGTGGCATGAATGGAGGTTAGGTGGGACAAGCACCAGTGATGGGTGTTTAGCTTCCCTCTGCTTCAACTGCATCCATCCCCTGGTGCTGCTCTGCTCCTCAACCTGCTCCTTGTGCTGAAGGTCATGGAAAGTTCCCCTGACTCCTCTTACAAGGGCTGAGGGTGCTAATCCCCGTGTCCGGGCTAACTTCCAGCTCAGGTAATTCTAGTCTCTGCCCCTAAAAATTAATTCTGCAGTTTCAACTGGCTCCAGGCCTCTTTGTTCCCCATCCACAGACCTGCTGGGCACTGTGCTGCTGGCACGGACCCACCATGGGGTTCAGTCTGCTGGTGGCTTGGAAGTGGTTTTCATTTTGGTCTGCCAGATGATTGTGCAAAAGCTGTGTGTCACAGCAAGGGCTAAAGCTGGTGGTGTGCAATGTCCCTTCCCTCCTGCATTACTGAATTGGTTTACAAGGGTTTGTATATGTGCATCATCCACAGAATCCCAGCTTAGTGGAGATTTGAATGGACCCCTGGGGATCATCCAGTCCAACCTCTCTGCTAAAGCAAGGGCACCCACAGCAGCTTCCACAGGATCACAATGTCCAGGTGGGTTTGAAATCTCTCCAGAGGAGACTCCACAACCTCTCTGGGCAGCCTGTTCCAGGGCTCCAGCATCTTCACACCCAAGTATCTCCTCATGTTCACATGGAACCTCCTCCGTTGCAGTTTGTGCCTGTTGCCCCTTGTCCTGTTGCTGGGCACCACTGCCAAGAGTCTGACCCCATCCTCTTGCCCCCCACCCTTTAAGCTGCTGCTGAGCATTGATCAGATCCCTCTGGGGCTGCTCTTCTGCAGGCTCAGCAGCCCCAGGGGTCACAACCTTTCATCCTCACAGAGATACCCTTCAGTATTTTTTGTAGCCTCCCTTGGGCTCTCTCCAGTAGTTCCCTGTCTCTCTTGGACTGGGGAGCCCAGAACTGGACTCGCGACTCCAGCTGTGGCCTCACTTGGGCAGAGCAGAGGAGCAGGAGAACCTCCCTCTACCTGCTGGCCACACTCTTTTCAATGCACCCAGCAGAGGAGCTGGGCTTAGGACTCCAGAGCTGCCTTCACAAGGAGTCATGATGCTGCTCTTCCTGCTTGGTGCTGGCTCTGCACCCTCCCTTCCAGCAGCAGCAAATCACTGGAAGAGCCTGAGAAAGAAGGAATTTAGTAGGACACACAAGCAGTTAGCCTGGGAGGCTTGGAAGGGGCCAGGACAGGGGAAGTGCCTCCCAGCCTGACCCAGATGCAGCCACAGCATTTAATTGAGTTTGACCAGCACCAGTGCCAGGGGTCAGGGTCAGCCCCAGCAGCAAAGCTCACTGAGGCACTGGAGCAGCTTCATTTGACACTTGGACAGGTTGAACTCTACCCTGCCCACACGGGGGGTCACAGCCCTCTGTCACATCCTGGGGACCCCCTGCCTTTGTGGCACGGTGTGCCCAGCTCGGCGAGCCAAGCCCTGAGCTGGGGGTCTGCGAGGGACTGAGCCTGAAGTTCCACAGGCTTCATCTGCTCCTTGCTTCCTAATTGCAGTTGAGTTGTTTGGCCAAGTGATAGCAAAGTGATGGGGTCACAGCTGATGTAGGGACCTGTCCCTGTTTCTGAAGCACTTACCCCTGCAGCTTGGCTGTTCAGGGGTCTTTACCACAGCATTCACGGAGCCATAGAACTGCTGAGGTTGGAAGAGATCTTTAAGATCATCAAGTCCAACCTCTCAGTCACACCACTACTGCTAAGCCACTAAACCATATACCTCAGCACCCTAGTCACTCATTTTTTAAATCCCTCTGGGGGTGGAGACTCCACCACCTCCCTGTGCAACCTGTTCCAATGCCTGGGAACCTTTTAATTAATAGCCCTTCCACCCTGCCTGCTCCCAAACAATTGGGAGGGAGAAATTGGTGCTTCCCCATCACTACCTGCCTGCTGGGCTGTGTGGTGGGGCACCAACTCACCTACCTAGCTGCCAGATCTGGTTACCAGCACTGCAGGCAGTTTCCTGCAATAGATAAAAGTGCTGTGTCCAGTTCTATGTCCATTTAAGAAAGATGTTGAGGTGCTGGAAGGTGCCCAGAGAAGGGCAGCAAAGCTGGTGAGGAGCCTGGAGCACAGCCCTGTGAGGAGAGCCTGAGGGAGCTGGGGGTGTGCAGCCTGCAGAAGAGGAGGCTCAGGGCAGAGCTCATTGCTCTCTGCAGCTACCTGAATGGAGGTTGTAGCCAGGTGGGGTTGGGCTCTGCTACCAGGCACCCAGGGACAGAAGAAGAGGACACAGCCTCAAGCTGTGCCAGGGCAGGTTCAGGCTGGATGTTAGGAAGAAGTTCTTCACACAAAGAGTGATTGGCATTGGAATGGGCTGCCCAGGGAGGTGGTGAATTCCCCGTCCCTGGAGGTGTTTAAAGGGAAGCTGCATGAGCACTTAGTGTCATAGGGTTAGTTAATTAGAAGGGTTAGGTACTAGGTTAGATTTGATGATCCTAGAGGTCTTTTCCAGCCTGGTTAATTCTGTGATTCTGTGTGAAAAGAAGAAGCCGTGGATTTGATTTATCCAACAGGACCCATCTGACTTCTCAGCCCGAATGTAAAACCTCTGACTTCCTGGTGTGCCTCTAAATTCTTTGGTACATAACAAATATGCTATTGTAGTCCTGGATTTTAAAGTAATTATTTATTTTTAGACAATTTAAGCATCTTTCCAGCACACAATTTAGCTGCTATCTCAGCTCTCAACCCAATGTCCCTAGCACTTGCTCTCACTTGGAAGCTGCCTGGGCTTGGTCACATTATAGCCCTGGAAAGAGATGGGAAAGACATCAAGGGTGGTGATTGCAGAGGCAAGGAAGGAATTTGGGTGTGTTTCCTCTGGAGTAAATCTGGCTTAAAGTTATGAGCGGCTCTGGATTTTATTAAAGCCTTGCAAGCAGCACTTGGCTTCATTAGCCAGAGCCAGTAGTGCTGTAAAAACTGCTGTAAGCCCACACCTACATGTTGGAACCCAAGCCTAGGTGACCTGCTCAGCCCTGGCTGCTCCCAGGGGCTTTCCTGGCTAACACCCCACTAGGAACATCCCAGAATATGTGGGCTCGAGAGGTCTGAACCCAGGTTGGGGCCCAGAGGGTGTTTTGGCATGGATAAGGGCACAGGTCCTCTGCTTCCCTCCATCCTTGAGAATTTCTGCTGGACAGCTGTGGTCAACCCAGGGTGGGTGACCTGGTGGGTCTGGATTTACTCATAGTCACCTTTGTGGTCAGCCCAAGGTGGGTGACCTGGTGGGTCTGGATTCTGCTCATAGTCACCTTTGTGGTCAACCCAGGGTGGGTGACCTGGTGGGTCTGGATTTGCTCATAGTCACCTTTGTGGTCACCTTGATTGCTGGAGCCAGCTCTTCCTGTAGCCTCCTACACATTCCCAGTATAAAGCCAAATTTATCAGTTTCCCACCTGTTCTGAGCCTCTTCTCATGTCTGTCTGTCTGTTGGAGCAGGGCTGTGCCTGTAGCTGGTATCCCTGGGTCTGCAGGTGGCTCTGCCCAGCATGGGGAATGCATTTAGGAGCCGTTTGACCTCTTGGCTTCCCAAAGAGGTATCTGCAAAGCGATCATAGAATCACTGGGTGTTTTGGGTTGGAAAGGACCTTTGAAGGACATCTGTCTAGTCCAACCCCCCTCCAGTGTGAGGGAACATCTTCAGCTAGATTTCAAGGAAACCCTGCCCTGACTGGTCTCCTAAGGGAGACATTAAATGCATGGCATGTCCTAGGAAAGGGCTTGGATAGAAAGGGCACCATGCAGTCAAAACCATCCTGTTCCTGCTCTGTCTTCACACACAAACACGCAGGTTGGCAAAGCCCCTCAGCATCACCAAGTCCAACCTAGAACCCTACTCTACAAGATTCACCTTAAATCATAGCCCAAAGCACCACATCCAAACCACCCTTAAACACACCCAGGCTGAGGACTCCACCACCTCCCTGGGCAGCTCATTCCTGTCCCTGACCACTCTCTCCAGGAAAAACTTTTTTCTGATGTCCAATCTAAACCTCCCCAGCCTCAGCTTGAGGCCATTCCCCCTTGTTCTGTCTCCATTTCCCTGTGAGCAGAGCCCAGCAGCAGCCTCTCCACAATGTCCCTTCAGGTAGCTGCAGGCAGCAATGAGCTCTGCCCTCAGCCTCCTCTGTTTCACACTAACCATCCCCAGCTCCCTCAGTTGCTCCTCATAAGATTTATTCTCTAGGACCTTCCCCAGCTTCGTTGCCCTCCTCTGAGGGAGGGGACACTTATTCCTTATGCCTCCTCAGGGAGGGGGCACTTGTTCCTTATGCCTCCTCAGGGTGGGGGCACTTATTCCTTATGCCTCCTCAGGGTGGGGGCACTTATTCCTTATGCCTCCTCAGGGAGGGGGCACATATTCCAATGCTGTATTTAGGAGTGGAGCCCTGAGTTGGTCCCACTCCTGCTCAGACCAACCCTTCCCAGCCCACTCCAAGCTCTCAGGTCCCCAGAGCTGTAAAATGGATTTCAATAGGTTCTGGGGTGAGGAGAAGGGAGAGAGTCAGTTGCTTTCCCTGCTGGCATCCTGGCAGACCTGTCATGGGCAGAGCTGCAACCGAGAGGCACATCCCTTGCTGGAAGCTGTGGGCTCTTGGGATGAGGGGCAAGAGTCAAGAGGGGAAATTTAAGGAGTGATTAATGGCCTCAGCCATGGTAGGGCCATGGGTCAAAGAGGTCCAATTATTTCCTGGTGATATTCCTGCTGGAGGGGATGATAAACCTGCAGAGCTGATATGGGCCCACCTGAGCCCCTGGAGCAAAGTGAGGGCAGGGCTGATGCAGGCCTGTCCACGTTCTGCACAGAAGGAAGCACAAACCCACGGATCACCCCAACACTGCTGACTCAGGCACAGTTCCCCCCTCTCTCAACACAGCTTTCCGGGAATGCCATCCTCACCATCTCCTGCTAGGCAAATCATAGCCCTTGTGTGTTTAGGGGGAAAATTGGATTTGCTTTGTAATCTAATCAATGTTAAATAACAGTAATTCTGACTCCCAGGCTCTGTGTTTAAAGTGCTGCTGGTCTCCGGGGACCATCGGAGTTATTTAATCTAATGAAATCACCATTAGTGTCTAATGAGGGTGCACCACGGGGATGGCTTTCCTGGGGAGCAAAGCAATGGTTAAACAATTACCAGTCAGGGCCAAATATTCAGCAGGAGTTAAGTGGGCAGAGTGGAGTAAGTGGAAGGTTTCACCTGGTAGGGACCCAGAACATCTTACCAGAATCGTCGAATTGTTTGGGTTGGAAAAGACCCCCAAGGTCATCGAGTGCAACCATCAACCCAGTACCTCCATGGCCACTGAACCTCCCTCTGGAGGATGGCCATGAGCCATCCCAGCTGTGCCTACAAAGCTGCTCCAGCATTCAAAGAATTATGGAATTGGTTCACTTGGGAAAGCCTTTGAGATCATAGAATCATAGAATGGTAAGGGTGGAAGGGGCCTCAAGGATCATCTAGTTCCAACCTCCTGCCATAGGCAGGGACACTTCCCACTAGTACAGGTCACTCAAGACCTCGTCCAACTTGACCTCATCTACTCCAACCATCAACCTAACAGCACCATGGCCATTAAACCATGCCTCAGAGTGCCATCTCCATGTTTCTTGCACATCTCCAAGGATGAGGACTCCTCCCTGGGCAGCCTCTGCCAATCCTTGACCACTCTTGCTGCAAAGAAATTTTTCCTAATCTCCAACCAAACCCTCCCCTGGGACAATTTCAGGCCATTTCCTCTCCTATCAGCTGATACTAGGAAGAATAGACCAACCCTACCTCACTGCAACCTTTGTTCAGGGAGTTGTAGAGAACAGTGGGGTCCCCATCAGCCTCCTCTTCTTCAGACTAAACAATCTCAGCTCCCTCAGCCCTTCTTTCTAGTGGTGGCTGTCATTGCTCAGGGCATGGTGGTGGTGAGTTTGTGCCCAGGTTCCTGCCATCCTTGGGCAGGCTGGCCCACAGCAGTGCCACCTTTTCCCTTTTCCTGACTCAAGCAGGAGTTCTGTTTTCTGACCCATCTCAAAGTCTGCATCACAACACTGCCTACATTGGAAAAGACCTTCAAGATTGTGGAACCCAGTCACCAGCCCAACACTGGCAGGTCCTCAACCAAACCATATCCCTAAGCACTACAACTACACAACTCTTAGATCCTTCCAGGAACGGGGACTCCACCACTGCCTTTGGCAGCCTTCTCCAATGCCTGATAACCCTTTCAGTAAAGAAACTCTTCCTTATACCCATCCTAAACTTCCCTTGGGGCAACTTGAGGCTGTTTCCTTTTGTTCTGTCACTTGTTACTTGGTTGAACAGAGCAAACCTCCTGATATCCCATCCTGTGTCACCACCTGTGCTGCATCCAGTGGCTTGTTTTGAAGGTTGGGCTCCATAATCTTAAATGTCTCTTCCAACCAAAAAAAAAAAAAATAAAAAAAAATTTACAAAATTCTATGATTCATATAATCACAGAACATCAGGTTGGCAGAGACTTCAGGGATCATCTGGTCCAACCTTTCTTGGCCAAAAATACAGTCTAGACAGGATGGCTCAGCACCCTGTCCAACCAGATCTTAAAAGTGTCTAACTTGCTCTCTGCCTTGCCTCTCCCTGTGGTGATCAGACCTGTGTTGCCTGTTGTTTTTAAGAATCTGTCCTCCAAACCTGCTGTAGTTTGGTTTTGGTTTTTTTTTTCTCATAGAATTATAGGCTGTTGAGGTATGGAAGTGACCTCTAAAAATCATGCCAAAGCAGGATGACCTAGGGCAGGTCATACAGAAATGCATCTAGATGGGTTTGAAAGTCTCCAGAGAAGGAAACTCCACAGCCTCTCTGGGCAGCCTGCTCCAGGGCTCTGTCACCATCAGTGTAAAGAAGTTTCTCCTCACGTTGAGGTGGAACCTCCTGTGTTCCAGCTTTCACCTCTTGTCCCTTGCCCTATCACTGGGTACCACTGAAAAGAGCCTGGCACTTTCTTCATGACAACCACCCCTCAGACATTTGTACACATTGAGCATATCTGCTCTCAGCCTTCTCTTCTCCAGACTAAAGAGCCACAGTCTCAGTTTCTCTCATAGCAGAGGTGAGTTCAAGCTCCTTTCCATTCTCACTAGGCATTTTTTCCCTTCTCTCCTTTTCAGAGGGAAATAGGACCGAGTCCCACATTTCCCATGCTGGCTTCACAGCAACTCCTGAGCCACCAACCCTTCCCACCATTCCTGAGCAAACCAAACCCTCTTGAGCAGGCTGCTTTCCTACATGCTGAAGTGATTGTATTCCAATATGTTGTAGTCGGCTCAGCAGCAGGCAGGAACTCTGCTGCTGCCAGATGCCAGCACTGCTGAACCCCATGTGGTGGGGGAGTGCTCCTTCCCTGGAGCATGTGCTCTGCTTGCCCACTAGTACATCTTGAGTAAAACTGATACTCACTGTGCATCACTCAATTCCTGCTAAACTTGAAACCATTAGAGCAATAAGAGGCAATTATCTCCTGAACAGTGTGGTGTGTGAGCCCTTCACAGTGCCTGCCCAAAGGAGGAGGCTCAAACCTACCTTTGGGGAGCAGAACAAACAGGAGCCAGCAATGTCTGCAGCTGGCCAAGAATGCCAACAGCATCCTGGCCTGAATCAGGAACAGTGTGGCAAGCAGGACCAGAGAAGTGATTGTGCCCTTCTGCTGGGCACTGGTGGGGCCACACCTTGAATCCTGACTTCAGTATTGGGCCACTCACTACAGGAGGAATACTGAGGTGATGGAGCAGGTCCAGAGAAGGGTAACAAAGCTGGGGAAGGGTCTGATGAACAGGGCTGGTGAGGAGTAGCTGAGGGAACTGGGGGTGTATTGCCTGGAGAAGAGGAGGCTGAGGGGAGACCTCAGCTCTCTACAGCTGCCTGAATGGAGTTTGCAGTGAGGTGGGGGTTGGGCTCTTCTCCATAGTATCAGGAACAAGATAGAACAGGGGAAAATGACCTGAAATTCTCCCAGGGGAGGGTTAGGTTGGAGATTAAGAAAAAAAAAAAAAAATCTCTGCTGCCTGAGTGGTCAGGGATTGGAACAGGCTGCTCAGGGAGGTGGTGGAGTCCCCATCCCTGGAGGTGTTAAACTGTGTGAACATGGCACTATGGGACATGGTTTAATGGCCACAGTGGTGTTAGGTCAATGCTTGGAGTAGATGATCTTAGAGAATTTTCCAACCCAAACAATTCTATAATTCTTTGAATACTGGAGCAGCTTTTAGGGACAGCTGCTCCAGAGGGAGAATTGCACCCATGGGTGCTAGGAAAGGACACATCTGGCTTGATGTCTGTGACAGGAAAGCTGGAGAAGGACTACTTACAAGGGCTTGTGGTGATAGGACAAGGGACAATGGTCTTAAACTAGAACAGGGTAGATTTAGATTGGGCATGAAGAAGCAGAGTGGTGAGACACTGGAACAGGTTGCCCAGAGGATTTGTGGATACCTCATCCCTGAAAGTATTCAAGACCAGACTGGCTGAGGCTTTGAGCAACCTGCTCTAGTAAAAGGAGTCCATGCCCACAGCTGGGGAGTTGGAACTAGGTGATCCTTAAGGCTCCTTCCAACTGAAGCCATTCTATGATTTCATGGTGTTGGGGATGAGACAGGACTGTGGCTCTGCTCGTGCTGCTGGGTTACCTCAGGACATGTTAGCATCCAGCAATCAGACTCCTCTGAGCAACCCATGCCCAAGGAGTGTATTTTCCTCTGGAAAACAATCTCCATGCTGGGAAAAAAAAATAAACAACAAGGAACATGTCTGGGAATTTAATCAGATTAATTGCTCCTAAAACAAGATCTATGCTGCACAAAAGCAAGGCAGAGGTCTCAGGAAGAGCAAATGCAGCAGGACTGGTGAGGTTCAAAAAACACACAGATGTGGCACATCAGGATATGGTTTAATGGCCGTGGTGGTGTTGGGCTGATAGTTGGACTCGATGATCTTAGAGGTCTTTTCCTACTGCAGTGGTTCTATGATTAGGAGTGGAGAGATCACAGTGGTGTTGGGTTGGTGGTTGGACTCAATGATCTTAGAGGTCTTCTGCAAATGAAATGATTCCATGATTCGATGATTAGGAACAGTAAGAGCACAGTGGTTTTGGGTTGATGGTTGGGCTCAATGATCTTAGAGGTATTCTGCTAATGAAATGATTGTATGATTAGGAACAGAGAGATCACAGTGGTGCTTGGTCTTGATGGTCTTAGAGATCTTCTGCAAATGAAATGATTCCATGGTTCTGTGATTAGGAACAGAGGGGTCACAGTAGCATTGGGTTGATGGTTGGACTTGATGATCTTAGAGGTCTTCTGCAAATGAAATGATTCCATGATTGTATGATTAGGAACAAATAGATCACAGTGGTGCTTGGTTCATGGTTTGACTTAATGATCTCAGAAGTCTTCTGCAAATGAAATGATTCCATGATTGTATGATTAGGAACAAAGAGATCACAGTGGTGCTTGGTTCATGATTGGACTCAATGCTCTTAGAGACCTTCTGCAAATGAAATGATTGCATGATTCTATATAGATTAGGAGATCTATGATTAGGAACAGAGAGATCACAGTGGTGTTGGATTGATGGTTAGACTCAATGATCTTAGAGATCTTCTGCAAATGAAATGATTCCATGATTCTATGATTAGGAGATTCCATGAGTCTATGATTAGGAACAAAGAGATCACAGTGGTGCTTGATTCATGGTTGGACTTGATGATCTTAGAGATCTTCTGCAAATGAAATGATTCTGTGATTAGGTCCAGAGAGATCACAGCAGTGTTTGGCTCATGGTTGGACTTGATGATCTTAGAGGTCTTTTCCAACAATTCTATGATTCTGTGATTCAATGATTAGGAGCAGAGAGATGGGCCAAAGGAGGGATGTGTGGAGGAGGAAGGGTGAGGTGTGCCATCAGGCAGGTCTGAGAACCCTGTGCTCCATGAGCACAGCTCAGTCACCGCAGCAGGACCCCAGCCCTTGGCAACAGCATTCAGCGCCGGTGCGGCTGAGTCAGGGCTCTCCTCAGCGCTGCGTGGGAGCGCAGGCAATGCCCTCTGTGCTAACAAGGAGGTCCAGGAGCTGCTCGTTGGGAAGGAGGGTCCCTGTGGGCAGCTCCTGGGCGACAGCAGGGATGTCTGTGTTCATTATGCACGTCCCTTTCATGCCGCCTTCATTATTCGCGTGCTATCTAGTGTCATTAAGCTATCAAGTTCATTTAGGTACATCCACATTGGCAGTTTAATTATGTCTGGGTACTACTCTGTATTTTATTCATGGACTATCTGGGGGCGGTTGTCAAACACAAGCCCAGGAGATAAAGGTTTGGTGGCTGCAGAATGCTAATGCCCTGCTGGTTCCCTTTTGACAAATACACATGCCGGTTATTACCAAACTGATTATTTCATTCATTAACACCACATACATCAGCTCCCTTCACCCACCATTATTGTATACATTCATCTTTTCATAAACAATTACCTGACATGGTTGGGAAAAGGCAAGGAGAGGGGAGTGAATGCTCTGATGGGAAGTTCCTGGCATGGGTTAGTAACAAGGTGCTGGGGGGCAGTGTGTGTGGGGGGGTTTGTGTGTGTGCGTGGAGTGCCCTGTTAGCCTGAGCGCTTCATTAATCAACTTAGGGACAATGGCACCTCACATGTGTGCCATGTTTCCCAACAATGCTGGGCCAGTCTGCATTGTGCTGGGGGCTCCCTGGATGGGCCTCCCCATCCACTTGGTGGGGATGGTGGAGGGGAGAGGTGAAATGAAAGCTGGGGATGGCTGGGGAAGCATTGGCTGAGGCCAGACCCGTGGGGTGTGTTTCTCATCTGCCCTCTCCTCGGGTTTATTATGGTTATTATTGTTGTCGTGGCGGTAGTGAGGAACATTTGCATGAGAACAGGTTCTTTGTTTACTGTTTGTGCTTGCTTTTTGGTTTGGTTGTGGGGTTTTTGGTTTGTTTTTTTTTTCCCAGCTTCCTCATATTGCTTTCCTGGAGCTGTAATCCTCCATGATAGCATTAGTGGTAGTGGTGGGAATGATTAAGACATCACAAACGTGCAAGCAGCTGGGGAACAAAACCCCTCTGGGTCTTCTTTCTGTGTTGATGGTTTTTTTGTTGGTTTTGTGTGTGTGTGTGTGTGTGTGTGTGTGTGTTTTAGTTTGGTTTTTTTTTAACTGTAAAAGGATGGAGATGGAGAAAACAAAAAGTACAAGCAGACTAGTGGGAGGTGTCACTGCCTATGGCAAGGGTTTGGAACTGGATGAGCTTTGAGGTCCCTTCCAACCTTACCATTCTATGATTCTGTGATTCCATGATTCTATGATTCTGTGAACAGTGAGGACTAATCAAATTCATGAGCTAAGTGACTCCTAAGAGATCACAGTGAAACCCTCTGGAGAGGGTTTATGATGCTCCTAACCCAGCTGAGAGATTGGTCTCACAGCCTGGACCTACCACAAGTAGCATCTCCCAACACTTTCTGTCTGAAAGGAACCAGACCTTGAGCCACACTCAGTGGTATCCCTTGAGCCACACTCAGTGGTATCCCTTGAGCCACACTCAGTAGTATCCCTTGAGTCACACTCAGTGGTATCCCTTGAGCCACACTCAGTGGTATTCTTTGAGCCACACTCAGTGGTACCCCTTGAGCCACACTCAGTGGTATCCCTTGAGCCACACTCAGTGGTATCCCTTGAGCCACACTCAGTAGTATCCCTTGAGCACAAAGGCCACAGGGTTTCAGTGTGGTGTTGGTTCCTTATTTACCTCCTCAAACATGTTGCCCTGTATTGTACTGGGGTTGGTCTATTCTCCCTAGAAGCAATTGATAGGACAAGAGGAAATAGCCTCAGGCTGCAGCAGGGGAGGTTTAGGTTGGACACTAGAAGAAACTTCTTCACTGAAAGGATTCTCAAACACTGAAACAGGCTGCTCAGGGAGGTGGGGGGTTGGAACTAGATGATACTTGTGGTCCAACCCTGACGATTTTGCAGTTCTGTGGCTGAATCCCCATCCCTGGAGGCATTTAAAAGACACAGAGATGTGCTGCTGAGGGACATGGTTTAGCACCAGATTTGTTGGGGGTAGATAATGGTTGGACTCATTGATCTTAAAGGACTTTTCCAATCAAAATGGTTCTATGATTGTACCCTCAGCTGTTTCCACCAGCAAGCTCACTCCCTCTGGTACAGAAAAGGAGCAGCTGCAGGAGGCCACCAACACAGCCAGAATCAATTCAGCTTCTCACTCCGGCAGACTTGCTCAGCAAGCAGTGCTTCAGGGTCACAATCCTGCACTGCTCCAGCACAGCATCTGCACACTAAATAAAGGATCCAAGTGTGCTGTAAATGCCTAAGGCCCCTTGGCCCCTTTGAGGCAAAGCCCCACTGGAACAGCTAAGAAGCTTTCACTGTTGCCTTTACCAAAGCATTAATCCTCCTTGCTATCTCCACCAGTCTCTTTGATCAGACATCAAAATCCTCATCTCCAAATGGCTTAAGAGCTGATATCTGCTTCCTGGGGAGACCTGGGCTCCCAAGACAGAATCACTTTTCAAACACTCCACCATATCTCTCCATATTGGGATGGAAAGCTCACACCATGCTAAGGGTCCCACTGGTCACACATCCTTACAAAGTCTCTTCTCACAAGTAGTTGGAGACAGAACCAGGGGGGATGGCCTCAAGCTAAGGCTGGGGAGGTTTAGATTGGACATTAGGAAAAAGTTTTTCAGGGAGAGAGTGGTCAGGGTCTGGAATGAGCTGCCCAGGGAGGTGGTGGAGTCACCCACCCTGGGTTTGTTTAAGGGTGGTTTGGATGTGGTGCTTTGGGCTATGGTGTAAGGTGAATCTTGTAGAGTAGGATTCCAGGCTGGACTTGATGATCCTGAGGGGCTTTGCCAACCTGGGTGTTGCTGTGATGTTCCTGTGAAGGTGAGACCCCCATGCCCCAGCCACAGGGTGATCACAGAATACCAGCTTGAAAGGGACCTCTGGAATTATCTGGTCCAACCCCCCTGTTAAAGCAGAGTCACCCACAGCAGGCTGCCCACGATCAAAAGGTCCAGGCAGGTTTGGAATCTCTCCAGAGAAGGAGACTCCAGAACCTCTCTGGGCAGCCTCCTCCAAGGCTTCAAACAGGATAACATTTTTTCTCCTCCTGTGGGTTCCAGTTTGTGCCCAGGATGCCCCACTGTGGCTGTGGTGTCAGGATGCATTTGAAAACCCTGCTGCTGTTAAGCATCAGCATGGCCTGGGATTTATTTTTTTTCCTGGATTTTCTTACACTTTCCTGGAGGAGCACAGTGCAGGAGAGAGCACACTCAGGCTGGGCTCTTTCCTCTTTGTGAATGCTGAGACATGAAGTAGGAAGGAGGGATTGGTCTTGCTGAGGAGAGCAGCCCTGGATACCAACAACCTGGAGATCATCTGAGCCTGGAGAAGGAAAGGCTCCAGGGAGACCCTCTGGTGGCCTTTCCATACTTAAAGGGACTGATCAGAAAGCTAGGGGCAGACTTTTGAGCAGAACCTGCTGTGACAGGACATGAGGTGATGGTTTAGAACTAGAAGAGGGAGATTCAGAGTGGGGAGAAACAAATATTTGAGGGTGGTGAGACCTCTGACCCAGATTGCCCAGAGAGATGGGAACTGCCCCATGGCTGGCACCATTGCAGCTCAGGTTGTCTGGGGCTGTGAGCAACCTGCTTTAGCTGCAGCTGTCCCTGCTGACTGCAGGAGCTTGGACTGGATAAGCTTTAAAAGTCTTTTCCAATCTGAACCATTGTATGATTCTATCATCTTCAGGAGCAAACCTGAATCCTCAGTCCATGCCAGTTTGATGCTGAGTGAGGAATATGAAGATTTATTGGCCTGGATCCGAATGAATCAATCTGTCTCATGAAGTTGTGGTCACTAACTTTTGGATTTTGATTTTATCCTTTCATATTCTGGAGAATATTTTCTTTCTTTTTAATTGTATTTTTATTTTTTTTCCATTAATGATCTAAACTCACTCTTAGAAACCTTGGTGCCACACTAATGCCCAAGCAACAGCCTTCCAGGATCTGAAGAGGGCTACAGGAAGGCTGGGGAGGGACTATTGACAAGGTCTTGTAATGACAGGACAAGGGGCAATGGGTTTGAACTGGCAGAGGGGAGATTGAAAGTGGATGTTAGGAGGAAGTTGTTTGCAGTGAGGGTGGTGAGACACTGGCACAGGTTGCCCAGGGAGGTTGTGGCTGCTCCCTGCCTGGAGGTGTTCAAGGCCAGGTTGGAGGAGGCCTTGAGTGAGCTGTGCTAGTGGGAGGTGTCCCTGCCTATGGCAGGGGGTTGGAACTGGATGATCTTTGAGGTCCCTTCCAACCTTACCATTCTATGATTCATGTCTCCCCTTTCAGTGATGGGAAGAGGACTGTGGGACAAACCTAAGGACCAGCCAGACCTCTGCTAGATACTTTACAATTTCCTCATGGAATTTAGATCTGCCATCAACTAAAACTTCCTGCAATATGTCAGATGGCTCTGTCTGATGTGGGGTTAGACAGTGATGCATTCCCAGGGAGGAGGTGGAATAGCTGAGCACAGGAAAAAAAAAAAAAGCTCTCAATGCATGACCTTGTGAGCTGGGGCCAAAATCCCTTCACAGGCTGCAGGGCTGGGGGAGGTCAGGCTGTGATTGCTCAGAGCTCTTTCCTCAGCACTAGCCTCTGGCTTGCCCCAAACTTGCAAATTAGGCAAGGAGGAAGCTTTTTAAGCTTTCTATTTTCTGGAGACTTTTGCCCTTTTTGCACTTGACTGCTTTGCTCCAGGAACGAAAGTAAGGAGACCTTTCCCAGCCATTAACGTTTCATTTAGTGAAAGGACAAAGAAGGATGAAGAATGACTGCAAGGGTAAACTTGTGTGACTCCTTCTATTTTAGATCACAGCCTGAGGTCAGGTTCTTGGGTTTTTGTAATACAGATAGAGGATTTTGTGGCCTTGCAGCAGGAGGAAATGTGTAGAGATACATAAAGAAGTTATTTCTCAGCATAATGTAAGAAAGAAGCTCTGTTCTCATAAAGGAGGTCCTGTGAGGTGTCTGGCTCTGACAAAGCTCTCTGTTGGTATCCATACACCCTCTGCTCTGCTCTGCTCTGCTCTGCTCTGCTCTTCTCTCCTCTCCTTGAATCTCCTTGAATCTCCTCTCCTTGAAACTCCTCTCCTCGAATCTCCTCTCCTCAAATCTCCTCGAACCTCCTTGAATCTCCACTCCCCCTCCTCTCCCCCTCCTTCTCCCATCCGCCCCTCTCCTCCCCTCCTCTCCCCTCCCTCAGCTCCTGCAGTCCAGGGTGTCATAGGATTTTCCCAAACTTGACAATTCAGTTGTTCAGGACCCCACAGCAATATCTGGGAGGACAGATCCTTGTATCCCTACAGAGAACAGAGGAAGTCCATATACTTGCTAGTGACAAACCTCAGCATCTGATCCTTCAACCTGCACGGACACAGCAGTGTCTCCCCAGGAGCACCTGAGTGGTCCCAGTGGATCTCAGCCTCCTGCATCCACTGCCCATGTCCAGTATTATTTCCTTACCTCTGCCTTCAGCTGCTGTAATCTAGCTGCTTTAGGTCCTGCATTCACCAGATCCTGATTGTTGGTCTTGGAGAACTGGTGAGTTACTCCTTATGCAGAGGACAGGAGGATGGATAATCTCTTTTTTCCTTTCCTTGAATCACCTCCATTCAGTGGTTTTCTGTGCCCTTCCAGCTTCTAGGCAACCTCCAGAGGAGGACCACAAAGATGATCAGAAGGTTGGAGCAGCTCTGCTATGAGGACAGCCTGGGAGGGTTGTGTCTGTTCAATCTGGAGAAGAGAAGGCTTCAGGGAGACCTTAGAGTAGACTTCCAGTACCTGAAGGGGGGTACAGGAAGGCTGGAGAAGGACTGCTTATAAGGGCCTGGGGTGATAGGGCAAGAGGGAAGAGATTGAAACTAGAACAGGGTAGATTTAGATTGGATGTTAGGAAGAAGTCGTTAATGATGAGGGTGGTGAGACCCCTGGAACAAGCTGTCCAGGAATGTTGTGGAAGTCTCATCCCTGGAAGTCCTTCACACCAGGCTGGATGAGTCTGAGCAACTTGGGCTAGTGGGAGGTGTCCCTGCCCATGTCAGGGGGCTTGGAAGGAGATGATCTTTAAGGTCCCACCCAACTCAAACCATTCAGATACTACAAACATTTGATTCCCCTTCACATTGCCTGCAGCTCCTCAACAACTGCCCTCCTCTTCAGTTCTGGTTCCCATCCTAGCTTCTCTCCCACTCTCCTCCTCTTCCATGAGGAGAAGGCTTGCATTGCTGTGAGTGTGCATGACCAAACGTGTGCCTGGGTTTGTGCCTAAGAAAAATGAGGCAGACACAGAAAACAAGCAAATCACATTATATATTGCAGGCAATAATGCAGCTCCCAGGGGACAGAGATAATATACTGAGAGACAAAGGAACAATAGACTTTGTTGGCCTGAGAGCTCACTTGATTGTGGCTTTTCTGGAATTATTCTTGATTTTCTCTGTGTCAGTGTTGGATTGAGCCTCAAAGCTGATAAGAGGTCAGGATGAGGTCCAGGGGATGTGCATCATGTTTAACAGGAGCTCTTCTTGTACAGCTTGATCTTGGAGGGAGGCTCTTGTTCTGCCCAGGAGCCCCTCAGTGTGACCTGTGGGGGTTGTTTTACTGCTGGCTGTGGGTTTTTTTGTGGTTTGGAAAAGCTCACTGCTGGCTGAGGGGCTTTGTCTGGAGTTGATCCTGAGAAGAACCACAAAAGCAATGTGAAGGCTGGAACCTCTCTGCTGTCAGGACAGGCTGAGAGAGTTGGGGTTGTTCAGGAACACCTTTTTGGTTTTTTGCTCTATCACCTCCATTCAGTGATCCTAGAATCATAGAATGGTAAGGTTGGAAGGGACCTCAAGGATCAACCAGTTCCAACCCCCTGCCATAGACAGGGACACCTCCCACTAGCACAGCTCACTCAAGACCTCCTCCAACCTGGCCTTGAACACCTCCAGGGAGGGAGCAACCACAACCTCCCTGGGCAACCTGTTCCAATGTCTCACCACCCTCACTGCAAACAACTTCCTCCTGACATCCAGTCTCAATCTTCTGTGTTATTCCCGTTTCTGGGCAACATCCAGGGGAGGGCTGGAGCACCTCTCCTACAGGGACAGCCTGAGTGACTTGGGTCTGTTCAGCCTGGAGAAGAGTGGATCCAGGGAGAGCTTCTGATGGCCTCTCAGTAAAGGCACTGATCAGAAATGGGTTAACTGTGCTTGTTGTGATAGGACAAGGGGAGATGGTTTGAAACTTAAAAGAGGGAGATTCAGACTGGAGAGGAAGAAGAAATGTTTGACCCTGAGGGTGGTGAGCATTTGGCCAAAGAGGAGGTAAATGTTCCATCCCTGGAACCATTGCAGGTCAGGATGTCCAGGTCAGGTTGTTTGGGGTTGTCAGCAATCTGCCCTAGTTGCAGATGTCCCTGCTGACTGCAGGGAGTTTGAACTAGATGACCTTTAAAGGTCCTTTCCAACCCAAACCAGTCTGGGATTCTGTGAGTCTGTGGTTTGCATCCCCATTTTGTGGTGGGTGCTGTGGGGCAATGCTGGTTTGCCAGGAGCAGTTTGGGGGGAAGCAGCAGAAACTCCCCCAGCTTCAGATGTAACAAAAGACATCAGGATGAAGCTGTTGCATTATCTATGCAGGATGCTGCCCCCACAGCATGGCTTGGGGTGTTGGCAGGTGTGACAGGGCTGTTACTGTCCAGTCAGCAGGTGACTGAGCAGGGGGAAAGGACCAGCTTAAGGCAGAGGCTGCCAGGTTGTGTGGTGGAGATGACACTCCTCACCAGCTCTGGCAGCTTTCCCAAATGAAGCACCACCAGCTTTTGCAAATAAAACAGCAACGACAAAAACAGCTGGGATGGTCTCTTGTAGGGTCCCCAAAATTCCTTCTACAAAGGTAGATGAGACTTTGAGATCTGCTTCAGACTTTCCTCCCTCTTTCTTCCATTTCTGCATTTTTTCTTCCCTTCCCCTTCCCCTTCCCCTTCCCCTTCCCCTTCCCCTTCCC